>VYXC01008906.1:731-143872 GCA_013397175.1 Platysteira castanea
CCCCTGTTCTGGGCACCGCTGAGGCCCCACCTCGAATCGTGGGGTTAGTTTTGGGCACCTTAATCCAAGACATTGAGGTGCTGGGATTGAGCTGGGGCAAGTTCTGGAGCACAAGGAGCAGCACAGGGAGCGGGGCTGGGGGGAGCCTCAGCCTGGAGAAAAGGAGGCTCGGGCGGGGAATCTTCTTACACTATGCAACTCCCTGAATGGAAGCCATAGCCTGTGGGCTCTTCTCCCAAGTGACAAGTGACAGGACAAGAGGAAATGGCCTTAAGTTACGCCAAGGGTTGTTTAGATCGGGTATTAAAATGTTTCTTCATGGGAAGGGTTGCCAGGCATTGGAACAGACTGCCCAGAGCAGTGGTGGAGTNCGAATCGTGGGGTTAGTTTTGGGCACCTTAATCCAAGACATTGAGGTGCTGGGATTGAGCTGGGGCAAGTTCTGGAGCACAAGGAGCAGCACAGGGAGCGGGGCTGGGGGGAGCCTCAGCCTGGAGCAAAGGAGGCTCGGGCGGGGCATCTTCTTAGACTATGCAACTCACTGAATGGANGCCTGTGGGCTCTTCTCCCAAGTGACAAGTGACAGGACGAGAGGAAATGGCCTTAAGTTACGCCAAGGGTTGTTTAGATCGGGTATTAAAATGTTTCTTCATGGGAAGGGTTGCCAGGCATTGGAACAGACTGCCCAGAGCAGTGGTGGAGTCAACATTGTTGGAGGTAAAAGCCGTGTAGAGTGTAGGTGTGGTGCTTGGGGACATGCTTTAGTGGTGGGCCTGGCGGTGCTGTATTAGTGGTTGGACTCAGTGATCCTACAGGTCTTTTCCAACCTAAATGATTCTGATTCTAGTACAGAAAGAAGGTAGAATCCTGTGTGTAAGGCGGCTCACGGCAGCCAAGTATACAATGAGGGTCAGGAGAGGAGACTGAAGAAGTCACCCTCTCTGGGGTCAGCACCCTGCCAGAATGATGCTGAAATGTGAACAACACACAGAACATTGCACCCTGTTCCAGTTACCTTCAACACTCACACTCTGAACTCGGTTTGAGGGACACCTCTTTAAAAAAAGCTGCAGGGCTAAGAAACGGGCTAAGGCTGCATCTCCATTATTCAGGGCTCTGGGGAGATAAAACTGCGAAAACCGCCTAAGGGTGTGCAGCAGCACACGGCGCCGGGGGAGCCACACCGCGGGTGGATAGGGGGTCTGGATGCAGCCGGTTCTTGAAGCGCTGACAGTGCAGCTGCTGCTGCCGGGGCCGGAGGAGGGGCCGGGAGGAGCGGCCGGAGGAGGGACCGGAGGAGGGACCGGAGGAGGGACCGGAGGAGGGACCAGCAGCCCCGGCCTGGCACCGCCCCGGAAGCAGCCGGGAAGGCGGCGGAGCAGCCATGGGCCGGGCAGTGACCGTGGCCACCTGCGCCCTCAACCAGTGGGCGCTGGACTTTGAGGGCAACCTGGAGAGGATTTTCAGAAGTGAGTGCCGAGATGGTCGCCCCCGGCCGTCAGGAAGCCCCTCCCGCTCCCTCCTTCCCTCCCTCCCTCCCTCCCACGGGCGCAGCAGCGCAGCCCGTGCCTGTTTCACGCACTGCGCTCCCAACACTCTTCCAGGTATCGACATCGCCAAGAGCAAAGGAGCCCGCTACCGGCTTGGTCCAGAGCTCGAAATCTGGTAAGGGCGCTTTGCTGGTGCTGGATTTGGTGCGATTCCAGTTAACTGTGGAAGAACAGTCAGGAAGAGCATCAGCCCCGTGGTGCTGCAGTCCCCAAAGCCGTACTTACAGCATGCAGCTGTCGGTGCAAAGAAGAGCCCCGTAGTTGTGAGCACAGGATTGGGTCTCTTGTCTTGGAAACCTGACTGGTAGCGATAATTTTTGTTCTAGTTCAGTGAGTTTTCCTTGAGGGAAACTGTAGTGCTTTGATTTCTGCCTGAGCCCAGGCTGCTGTCCTTTGAAAGAATATATCACTCGCATGGGGTGATATAAAACGCCGCAGAGTTTAAAATGCTGTAAGTAGGGATGATGTTGACAGCACTGCTTCTTCATTTTCCATATGAATTACCCGTGTGGGTGAAATATTCCCTGTCTGAAGTAGTTTTGGTTCTTTGGCTGTGGTGCTGATCTGGCTGAATTTTGATTTCTCCTTGTTTTTACACGCAGTGGTTACGGCTGCTCAGATCACTATTATGAGTCAGACACACTCTTGCATTCGTTTCAAGTTCTGGCAAAGCTCTTGGAGTCTCCAGCTACTCGAGATATTATCTGTGACGTGGGAATGTAAGTTTTTTTTTTGTGTTCCTGTGCTAAAGGGGTAAGTCCTTAGGAAATGCTGCTTGTGCCATGCTCTGGATAACGAGGGCTCTGCACCAAGCTTTCAAACGTATCTTAGGAACTGCACTACTTTTCCCCTTTTAATTACCATCACCAGAACTGCAACATGCAGAGTGCTTTCTGAAAGATAATCCTTTCAAAGGCTGCTGGTGGCTGAGCCCTTCAGGAGAGAAGTAGGATAAGTGCAGTTATATATTTGAGACTTTAATAGCTGGGCCCTACTGGCACAGGTCAGACTTTGTGTGAGGTGTAACTCAAAGGGCTTCATAAATTGACTGTCTTGTAGGAACGTGGGAGCTTCTTTGACTGACAGACATCTTAAGGCAACATAAGTGTATGTGAAAATCACTGAAGCCATTGTAAATCTCATGCTAACAAGGAAGGGTCATAAGTTATGTCTGTAAAATTAACGTGTTAGTATTGATACAAATGTGTAAAGCTAGTTTGGTTTTGAACTTGGTTGGCAGTATTACAGGAGATCATGTTTGATTAAATAACCTGGCCCAGCTGTGGAGAATCTTCTGGTCTGCTCATGTTCCTAAGGCCCAGACACTAGTTGATATATCTGAGACTGACAGCACAGTCAGTAACTCTGATTTTTTCAAACAACTACTTTAACAAAAAAGTTAGAAGCTAAAACTTGATCTGTTGTTTTGCTTGATTCCCTCTAGTGAGGTCTTACAAATAGTTTTTATGCAGTAAGGCAGATTCTGTAGCTTTTTATAATTTCATTTATTGAGTGTGGTCACTGCTAATTTTGCTTCTTTTTTTCACAGGCCTGTTCTGCACAGGAATGTTCGTTACAACTGTCGAGTGATCTTTTTAAATAAGTAAGTGGTTCTTGATGTGTTTTGTGAAGTAACACATTATCTTTTCAGACACCAGTTTGGCCTTCAAGCAAGATTCTTCAATGCTATGTAGAGTATATCTTCCTGTTTGCTAAATTTTGAGAGAGACAACTAAGGTTTTTCATTATCTATTTCTTCTTTTCTGAATTTGTAGAAACTAAATTCCCACTGCTTTCTGAAGGAGTTCAGAAAAACCCCTTGAGTCTTCGAACAGAAACTTTAAAAATGTTACATTATAAAAGATAAAGAGGAGTTAATCCGTATTCGTATATAGCCTTGTTTGGCTGTACATCATGTCTTAACTCAGCTTTTCTGTTTTGTTTTATGATTTAAGGAAGATTCTTCTGATCAGACCAAAAATATCACTGGCAAATGGAGGAAACTACAGGGAACTTAGATGGTTCACCCCATGGAGCAAAGCAAGGTATGCTGGCAACTGTTAAAATTGTGTTAAAAAACACAGCTTGCTGTTTGCAGCCACAGCAGCAAGGTTGAAATATCTACAGCAAATCATCACTGGCTGCTAGAGGGAGAGCAGCAAGACAGAGTCAGCCAAGTGACATGGTTGCAGCTTGATTAGGGAGCTTATTGAGCAGTCAAACTCTGAGTTGCTGAGCTGGAAGAAAAAGCAGAGCTGCTTGATCCTACAACCAGTGTAAAGTGTCATTTTTCTGGTGTCTGCTCTCTAAGAACGCCCAGCTCAGGACTGGACAGGGCTGTGTTTATCTGCTGGATTGCCACATCCCAGTACTGAACTGGCAAACGTTGAAATGGATGAGCTCTGTCAGAGCTTTAACAACTGTGGGCAATAAAAGTTACCTACCTTATGATGCTGCAGAATACGCCTGGCACTCATCCCTGATGCTGTGCACTCATCCTGCAGTCAGGGAATGCCTCCATTCCTCCAACTGAGGGTCTCAGTAAAGCACTTCTGGTCTGTCCCCTGAGCCCCAGGCAGTTCTAAGTTGCTTGTGTAGCAACCCTGCAAAAAGAGTAACATCCATCTGGCACATGACTTGCATGGTGTGTTCTTTGTTAGGTCTGGCTTCTAGCCGGGAGGGAGCATTGCTTACCATGCCGTTCTGAAGCACAGATGTTGCTATCTTAAAATGTTGACATTTCTGATTAATTCCACAGAGAATGTGAAAGTATTTTTTTCATTTTTTAAACACACACAGCCCTGTACAACTTCAATACAGTTTCTTTAACCAGCGTTAGAAGGTGAGATGAGAACCAGTTTTTATGCTGTGGTTTATGTAATGATGTATTCATAATCTATAAACTTGATTTAGGCACGTGGAGGAATATTTTCTACCCAGAATAATTCAGGAAGTGACTGGACAGGTAAGTTGTGGGGTTTTTTTTAACTTTAGCATCTTCCAGATCCAGCAATTAAAAACTGTAGTCCCCAAACTTTACTGCCAGCCATGTTGTAGATTCATATGTTTCAGTGGTGGTTCTAAGTTAAATTAAATGAGAGCATAATTTAACCTTATTTATGTTAGTATGTGGCAGCAAAGCAAGTAAATTTTAAATCTGCCTCAGTTATTTGTACATACAGAACCTTGACTGTCATATTTTGCAAAATTTTGGTACTGAGTTTATCTGTGCTTGAGACTAGAATTGAGTATGTGTTTTTAGGTTAAAAAAAAATTAAATTAAAAAATTTTAAGAAATTTAAACCTTGTTAATTCAGAAGGATCTAAAATTTATGTTATTTCCTACTAAAGCATGAGTGTGATTCCTAGCAACAGACAGTTTCCGTTTTGTAGACTGTTTATTTCCTTTGCTTAAGCAAAGCACTGGATCTGAATACTACTGAAATTACACCACAAAATTTTAATCAGTCCAGAAATTTGCATTTCAGAGCTTCTTCTTTTTTTTTTTTTTAAGCAGATGTGGTATAAAATGAAAGAAGGTATAATGTAATTGTTATTGTGTCACTAACTTCACATAAGTGAGCACTCAATTTTTATATTTTCTTAGGATTTGTAGTTGAGTTTTTGAATTGAATAGCTTCTTCTACTGCACGTGTTTAAGAATGTTCTTGTTTTTCCTCAGGAAACTGTTCCTTTTGGGGATGCAGTGCTAGCAACCAAAGATACCTGCCTAGGGGCAGAAATATGTGAAGAACTTTGGGCACCAAACAGGTAAAGGAGAAGAGGAAATAAGAAGTAAACTAAAACATACCCTGCAGCTGCCTGAAATAAATGTTCGAGACCATCTGCTTATTATTCTTCTATGTAATTTATCTTTCAGAAAGTGCCAGTAAAATAAAATATAATTAGGAGCAACGAATACATCATGGGAAAGACCTCACTAGGCTAGGTGAAGGATGGCAAAGAAATGTAGATGGTCAAGCTATATCAATTTGAAACAGAGAGTTGGGGAGAAATACCAAAAAGAAGCAGAATGAGAAGAGAGACCAAGGGAAACAAAGGACAGGAAACTCCAGTGCTCACATTCCTGATGTTTTTCCAAATCTCCCAGTTCTGTTAATTTCCTTGTAACTGCAGAAGGTGTGGTGTGTCAAAGACGTGATTTTTTTTTTTTTATTTCTTTCTTATGACCTTTGAAAAAGAACAAAACCAGTAAAAATCATCTCCTCGTGGTTCTGGTTTTGGATTTACTGAGAGACAAGGAAAATGGGACAGCTGACTGTGCAGTGTATATCCATGTTGCCCTTTCAGACCAAGATTGTTATTCTCTCTTTCTTTGAGACCTGGCCTTCTATAGAGTAGAAGGCATTTCATTTAGAACAGAACGAGCAAAAGCCCTGCTGACCTCTGCAGCCACTGCTGATCTTTGACAGAAGAGTTGTGCAATGCAAGAAAACAGATATTTTTCAAAGCCCTATCTTTGTTTGAGCTAAGGCATGCAGAAAACTGTCAGTGCCACAGATGTTTCTGTTTGTCAGTGGTTTTTAATGATATTTGCAGTTTTCACAGTACAGGAATCATTGATTTTTGTACCTTTTCCTTTGACAGCCCTCACATTGAGATGGGACTTGATGGTGTGGAAATTTTCACCAACTCTTCCGGGAGTCACCATGTGCTGCGGAAGGCTCACGCCCGGGTGGATCTGGTGAATTCTGCCACGGCAAAGGTCTGCACTTTTCTACTTTGAAAGTTCTGTTTGTTTTAAAAATGAGAAGACATTAAATAATTGGACTGTAATCCTATCTAACAGTGATGGGGACAAAAATAAAGCAATGAGAGTACATTATGCTGTGAAAAAGCTGCTTTGTCATTGTAATTTAACATGCTTAGCTTGTATTTAACAGTATCTGCTCTCCTCTGATATCCAAATACAGCTTCTGTCATCACCTTCCTGCTTTTCCCAACTTCAATTTGAACTCAGAATTTCAATTTAGAAGTGCAGCTCTCTGTTTGGGTTGAGAGAGTGACTCTTGCTACTAATAGAGACTCCTGTCAAGAGAGAATCCCAGCCATAAATCATTTACCATATAAAGGGAGAGGAAGTTTGTAAGAAGGGAAGGAACAGAGGAATAACATCTTTATTTTTAACATCCTCTGAACGGCTTTTTTTTTTTTCCCCCTGCATGTTTGTTTCCCTGGCAGAATGGTGGAATATATATTTTAGCAAACCAGAAAGGCTGTGATGGTGATCGTCTGTATTACGATGGCTGTGCCATGATTTCTATGAACGGAGAAACAGTTGCACAAGGATCCCAGTTTTCACTCGATGATGTGGTAATGTATTCACCCTATAGCTGCTGGTACATTTATGCTCAGCATTTCCAGTCATTCCAGACTCTAGGTCCATGTCTCTAGACTAAAAAGGGTGTATTTTAATTATGCTATTCAACTAGATCCAAGAGTTTTCCTAGTCAGATTACCTACAGTAGCTCTCCTGCTTTTGTGAGGAAGGAAGAGCTGTCACAGTGGAAGAACTTTATGAAAATATTTTTGTATGCAATCACCATGAGGAGGAGAGACCCTGTTAATATAGATTCCTGTTGGAACCTTGGATTCTGAGCGTTTTATTCTCTCAGAGCTGACAAGTACAGATCTGCAAAAATACGCTGCATTTGACCTGAGGCCATGGAAAAGGCTTCAAAAACTAGGTGATAACACTGAAATTGTCAGTGTGTAATTGATAGAAGTGTGTTATATCACTGGGTGAAGATATGGAATTACAGGTTTTTGGGCTATAGTAATATATATGTAGAGGTAACAAGATGGAGGATTTAGGGTGGTGGTTAGTATGTCTTCTTTCTTCCTTCTTCTTCATGAGTTTGAGCAAGTTAGTGACTGGACAGAAAAGTCCGCAATGCAGAGGTCAAGGTAACAAATTATTGTCTTATAAGTAAAAATAAATTTGTTGGCACTGTATTATTGGATAATTTGACCTTCAGAAGGCCTTGAAAGAAGGACTCTGGGGCCATTTTTCACCTTGCTAACTAGAAGCACATTCTGTGTAGCTGTAACTTAGATAAGAAATAATAAACATCCAAGTCTAAAGAAGAAACGGCGTCTCCTGCGTCTCTATCCGGGCTCTGAGTGAAAGAACTAGACAGAACCAAAGAAAGAAGAATTTGACAGATTCCCTTATCTAAAGGAAGAAAGGGCAAAGATGCAATGTTTTAATTATGACCCAGTTTTGTAGACACAAGGTTTCACTCTGATTTCAGAAAAAAAGTAGGTTTTTCATCTAGGTTTCCTCACATTACGTGCCAGATCCATCTCTTTCCCCTGTAATATTTCTTGCCTTTTCCTTTGCCACAGCTGATGCTGAATCTTTTGCCAAGCATTGTTTATCTGTTTGTGTAGAGTGATTTAATGTTGAAAGCCTTTTCATAGGAGGTGCTGGTTGCCACTCTGGACCTGGAGGATGTTCGAAGTTACAGAGCAGAGATTTCATCTCGCAACTTGGCGGTAAGAACTCTTTGTGTTTGTAAAGTGTGCCAAGTTTGAATTGTTAACTGAATATAAAAAGTATTTGTGTTGTCTTGATTTTCACAGTATCTTATAGATCTGATGTTTTATAGGTATATGCTACGTTAAAATTGGTGTCTTCTGAATTCTTCTGTACTATTGCTTAGGCAAGTAAAGTGAATCCTTATCCCAGGGTAAAAGTGAATTTTGCTCTGTCCTGTCCTGATGATGTAGCTGTTCCTACTTGTATGCCAATCCAGTGGAGACATCACAGTCCTGAGGAGGAGATCAGGTAATCAAACACTGAATCTGTTGCTCTAAAATTACTTCGATTTTTAAAAAAAGCAACCAAAACTCAAACAAACCCAAGAAAGAGATAAACATAAGATATTGTTTAGATTCAAGTAAAGAAAGTCTCTCCTTGGAAGACCACAGTAAATATGTTGACTTGCTTAGGTGTTATTCTCTAACCTTCTTAGAACAATCGTGTTCTGTAATTTCAGCCTTGGACCTGCATGTTGGCTCTGGGACTATTTAAGGCGTAGCAAACAGGTAAGAACAACTGGATTTGTTTTTCCCTTGGCATACACAACTTCTTTTGTACCACAGGGACAATCCGAATTGTTACCCTGTGTTCCTGGTAACCCAAACTGATGTTAGTCCAAGGTGCAAAGTTTGAGTTTTTCATTGGTAGCTCATTTGGACTTAAAAATTGTATTCCAAGTTGACTTCAGTATGCTCTGTGCACCCTTCCCTTAGGACCTGTGCTTTCTTGAGTGCAGCAGAGTGACATGAAGGAGTAGTTCAGTGTAATAGTAAAGTATATATGAAAAATGTAATCCTTTTTATTAGGTTTTCTGTCTTACCAGCGGGTAAAGACAACTGGAATTTTTTTCTAGCCAAAGGGTTTTACACTGGCCACTTGTTTGATTATCCGGTTGATGAGAGTTTAAGAGAATTTGCTCTGGGTGGTTTGTTCTGTTTTTCCCCAGTAGAATATAAACAGACTTGAACAAGACACCTGTCACTCTTCTACAGGAGTGTGTTTCTGAGTAGTACAATACATATTTTTTTCTAATTTTGCTATGTGGAACCTCTTCCTTGCTCTGTTTTCAAGGCAGGATTTCTTCTACCTCTGAGTGGTGGAATTGACAGCTCTGCTACGGCTTGCATAGTGTATTCCATGTGTCACCAGGTTTGCCTGGCAGTCAAGAATGGCAGTAAGTAGATCTGTGTGTCTGGCCAGCCGTACTCGCTAATGGTTGTGGACAAGCTAATATTAGCTGGGAGCAGTAGCTGCAAGAGCTTATTAATGGCAGACCTTTTTCCTCTTGTTCTAATGGAGTTCTGTGTATGTCTTCAGAAATTCCAGCAAAAATGTGTGTCCAGGTGCAGATTCTCTGAATTGGCTTAATAGTTTTCGTTTTGGGTTTAGGAATTGGATGTGGAACTCAGACTAGTTTCTGTCTAGAGTATTGTTCAAATGTTGGCTGATGTAGTTTTCAGTTTATTCTGAAAATTTTCCCCTTCTAAGAAAACCAGCACTACAAAGCATGGTTAGGGATGGTTGAAATTCTTAAACTGGCTTTAAGCAGACTTCATGCTTTTAGCTAAGTCTTTGTACATACTGGATTATGTTTTATATCAACATTTTTCGGTAGATCAAAAGGATTTAATATTTCTGTGCTCAAAATCAGGAGCAAAATCAGTAATTCTTTTATTTGATAGTTGAAAAATTTTTGGAGGAGTTAGATGTATTCATCTTATTTGTGAGGGGCACTGTAAAGCTTAATTGGAACACGAGAGATGTACAAGATTTGCATGTCCTTGGTAGGAGGAGCACAGTAATTTCCACCGTTGAGTTTCTTTTGCTCTGTCCTCAGATGCAGATGTGCTGGCTGATGCACGCAGGATTGTGAATGATGAGACCTACATCCCTGAGGATCCTCGGGAATTCTGCAAGCGTGTCTTCACCACGTGCTACATGGCTAGTGAGAACTCCTCCCAGGATACCTGCAACAGGGCTAAGCTGCTGGCTGAGCAAATAGGCAGGTACGAGCTGAGAAGTGCTGGGGAAAAGAATCATGTTCTGGCAAGGACTTGCATCTAAAACGTTCAAGCTCAAAAATGGGAAAAAATAAGAGAGCAATAGGAGGTGGGTTAAGTAAGAATGTTACAGATATTATTACTTAAGTGTTAAAGTGGGGAAAACTTAGAAGCATTTGGCAAAGGACATGGAATTTGGGAAACAGGCTCTGAAAAGTGTTATTCTTTCCTAAGTTTCTTCATACCAGATCTGAGATTTTAGTGGCCTTAAAACCTCATTTGATGGGTGGACTTTATAAAATTTTGAGATTTGATGTTTTTTATTTTTAAGTGGTGTTTTATACAGTCAGGTTATGCTAGTTGAGTCACTTGTGCCTGAATTGTTCTCAGCTACCACATCAACCTGAACATTGATGCAGCTGTGAAAGCTGTTGTGGGGATCTTCAGTGTGGTGACAGGTCGAAGTCCCCGATTTTCTGTCTACGGAGGGAGCAGCAGAGAGAGCCTGGCACTCCAGAATGTGCAGGTGTGTGCCCTGTGGGCTGACTCTTCTGGTTCTGTGGGTTTTGGTTTGTTTTTTTTTGTTTTTCCAACCTTACCAGCAACTCTGCTTTAGTTCTGTGTGTTGGTTATCCTGTTTGATAGTTTTTGTTAATTTGAGTACTTGATCTTTCTCCCTCTGTTGCTGGAGAAATCCAGCTGTTTCCTCTGGAAGCAAACATTGAATCCTTTATCAGCTTTTTGGCAACAGGAGAGGCTTTAGCCACAGAGGAGTGTGGGTATTTCCTTAATACCACCCACAGTTGTGGCTGGAGCTGGAGTCTGGATCCCAGGTTGGTTTGGTATTACTGCCATCCTTAGAAAAAGCTGAGTTTCAGAATGGGGACAAAAGCAAAGTGAACGTTTTACAAATGTTATATATTACACTAGAAGGATTTATTTACTCCATAAAAGGGTACGGTTTATCTGCATACTTCATCCCTCATGGATCCTTGTTAGTGCTTGTAGGAGGTAGAAAATGGAAGCTACTCCCCAATATGCAGTTCAGACCAGGAGAAACTTCCTCGGTCTGTGTTAGTAGCAGATACTGAACCTGGATTTCCTGAGTGTGTTCAGCATTTCCTCCACAAGACTGTCCTTGAAGTTACACTTACCCTGCCCACATTTTGTTCTTCATGAGTTTGTTCAGACAATTGATTAATAAAAGTGACTGGGGAGAAATCACTCTGCTATGTAAATTTTGCTTTCCTTTTCATTTTGCTTTGCAGGCTAGAATAAGAATGGTCCTTGCCTACCTGTTTGCTCAGCTGACACTGTGGGCTCGTGGGATGCCAGGGGGACTGCTGGTGCTGGGGTCAGCCAATGTGGATGAAAGGTTGGTGAAAATTAGGAATCCAAACCCAGGCAGAACAGGAGACTGTCATTTCCTTGCAACTCTACCAAATCCCAGTGTAGATTATTACTTAGAAGAGATAACAACCTAAGAATACACCAGTAACAGTGAAATTAGTGAAAATATTTGAAGCAGCCTGAATGGAAATAGTGTGTTTTTCAGAGGTTTAGCCAAAGTATTGCTACAGCTTTCCCATAAAATGCTGTTTTCAGTAGAGTTTACCTGTGCGTTCACTAGGCATTCCAGTGGGTTTTTTTATTTCTGAATTACCGTATTAGGAATTAAGATGTGAACTTTGAGCTGAAAAACAGACTTTAAAATCTGGAGTACTGTTATTAGAGCTGAGTATTTGAAGGTTAAAGCAATCCCTGTAAGACTGTGGGAGTGGTAACCTTTAAAGCTGTGGGAGTACTGTGTGCTGGTTCTGTGGGTGTTTTGAGATTTATTGTTTTAATTGGTCAGCACAGCATTTTAATGGTTTTGAACATATTGCCTCAGCATGGACAGTTTTGCAGTGCTTTATGATTGCTTAAAGTATCATCTTCTGGAAATTTCATGGCTTTAGGGTAGCCCTATTGCAGTTAAACATGTTTGCCCTTCAGCTATAAATATGTTATACCAATCTGCAGTCTGTTTCNATAGCCCTGTTGCAGTTAAATGTGTTTGCCCTTTAGGTATAAATATGTTATACCAATCTGCAGTCTGTTTCTCCCTTTCCTCACGCTACATATAAATTCCCTATAGTGTTAAGGATTATATACCATGCTGCAGTTACATTATTAATTACTGTTGCTGGATGAAATTCCCTGTCTTGCTCAGTCTCCGTGGTTACCTGACCAAGTACGACTGCTCCAGTGCTGATATCAACCCCATCGGTGGCATCAGCAAGACTGATCTGAAGAACTTCATTCAGTATTGCATTGAGAACTTCCAGCTCACGGCCCTCAGAAGGTGAGCAGTGATTCAGGGAGTGTGTTTGTCAGCTCCACGGGAGGAACTGTCTGAGCCAGGTGCTTTGTTTTTGCGATGAAGCACTCTTTTAACAAACCAGCACTCTTAAGACTGCACAGAATCCATGGATTTCCTTTTCCCTCTCCCTTACAGTATCATGTCAGCTCCACCCACTGCGGAATTGGAGCCCCTGGTGGATGGACAAGTGGCTCAAACTGATGAGGTAATGGGCAGTGCCTTTAGAATGATCTTGTTAGCCTTACCCCAAAATCTGGGTTTTGGCCGATAACTGTTGTTTACTCTTGTATGTATCCATGCTTATTGACCAGCATGTTATAAACAGTCTTAAAGCTGGCAACAAGGTGTTGGTTTCCCACACCTGCCCTATCTGTGTTGACAATAGTTTGCAAAACATCAAATTAACATTTCTGAATTATTTTAGATTTTTGGACACTTAGAAGGATGGGTGTTGTAAAATTCAGTTTGTTTTAAGTTTTTCTTTAATGTCAAAAGAAAGTCAGGGCCTTACTGCTATGAAAATGACTGGTGGCAAAGCCCTCTTCTTCCCATACCCTTCTCTTTGCTATCCCTTTGGAAAAGAGAGGACTGATAAAATTACCTCTGTGGGCTCCAATCTCCCAATTCAGAGAGATTCCAGTGGGTTTTTTTATTTCTGCTTGTAATATTACCATGTCTTTTTGACACTGACAATTTCATTTTGGTGTTTCTTTGATTTAACTGGGTTATTTTAATTGCTCCATAAAAGTATTAATTTAAATTTGCATAGTTAAGATTTTGAGTGACTTTCTGTGTGTTTTCAGACAGATATGGGGATGACATATGCAGAGCTCTCAGTCTATGGGAAATTAAGGAAAATTGCAAAGGCTGGACCATACAGTATGTTCTGTAAGCTGATTAGTATGTGGAAGGAAATTTGTACTCCAAGAGAGGTAAGATACCAAAGAGAAAAAAATATCAAATAGTTTAATGTTTTTGCCAAAATAGAGTATGTTTGGAGAAAGGTCAGGTTCCTTTTAAGTGAAAGGAATAGTTTTATTATTTTGTGTTTAGAGATTATTCTACAGCTACAGCAGAATATGCTAGAAGAGCTGGTCTGCATCTCTTAAATGGAGCCTGTTGTCTTGTGTTGCAAATTGTTAAAAGAGTAACTGGGTAATTTGAAAACAATTACTTCAGAACTATACCTCAGGGGGAAAGTTGTTCTCTGAAATACAGATGACCAACTACTCTTGAAGCCTTTGGTTATGTGTTCTGAGACAAAAAATGGCTCTTGCTTTGAAAGAAAATCTAGGCTGTTTAAAGGTAGAAAACAATCTCCAAAATACCGTTCTCCTCTACATTTTTTAATTAAAATACCAAGAAACTTCGTCTGACTAAAAGCTATATTCTTTGTACACCAGGTGGCATCCAAGGTTAAGCATTTCTTCAGGATGTATTCGGTCAACAGGCACAAAATGACCACCCTCACTCCTTCCTACCACGCTGAAAACTACAGTCCAGATGACAACCGATTTGACCTGAGGCCTTTCCTCTACAACACCTCATGGTCCTGGCAGTTCAGGTGTATAGATAAACAGGTAAATGCCCTCTGCTTCTGGGATGGTTTCATACTTAAATTATTTACAGTGGGTCCAGCCTGGTTCCAGTGAATCTCCTAGCATTTAGGGTAGTAGTTATTACAGAAATAACTGTGATTGTTCTTTTCACATAACGGCGAGGCTAAGTCCTCTGATTTCAGTGTAGGCTGTTGGGGTTCTTTTTTGTCATACTGCTATGAGAACAAGAAAAAGAAAAAAGAATAGATGTACTGAGGCCAGAGGCTAATAGGTGTACCCAGAGTCATGAAGTCCTGTGCTAATGGGAAAAACAAGCTTTTGTGCTTTGGTTTCAGTTCAGGACCTGTCTGAAGGGATCTGCTTAATTGCAGAACTAAAACTTGACCTACATCAGCGTGGGGAAAGCCAGTGTAAGAGGCAGCAATCCACTGCGAGTGCTTCTCCCACCTGCTTCTGCCACAATTCCCTTTTTGAATCTCAAGTTAGTTGGCTCACAAATACATCTTTGCTCAAACACAGCAGCAGTAATTGTACTGTGCTCAGTTTGAGCACTGGGAGGTGGGGAGGGGCTCAGGCTATTATTGGAACCATGCTTAACTTTTTGTAGTTTTTAGTCACCCCTTCAAACTTATTTTAATACCTCTTTTACAGCAGAAGTGCTGGGGTGAAGAATTTTAGCACCTTGAAGTTTTTTCTGCCAGAGATTTTACACCCCAGTTGCTTTTAAGAATATGTTTATACGTGTAATAAAATATTAATTCCTTCTTCTGTGAAATGCCAGACATGTTGTAATAGTGTTTTACTGCCTTGAAACCTGGGATAAAAGCTACCATGTGCAGTACTTTATTGTAAAGTGTGTATGGTGGGAGATTTTTACATCATACTGGACTTTTTCCCACCGAAGTCCAGGACAAAAGTTCTTTTGGCCTCTGTGGGAGTCAGGCAAAATGTTTTTGTAGGGTCTGGACCAAAATGTAATTATTTTATGCTTACGGTAAATGTGATTAAGATCTTTTAATGATGCAGGATATTGTTACACTCTTTAACTAGATTTGTATGTAATAGCAGTTGTGTACGCAAGGATAGTGCAACTTATTCCTGAAAACTGGGAGACAAATTTGGGGAAGATTTTATTGTGTAGGCAACGGTAACCTGAACCGATAACTCCTGCAGCTCTTTGCAAGACTGGAAAATAATAACTTGCAATGGTTTGAGTCAAATCTGCTCTGTTCAAGAAATGGAATATGCTAAGAGTTTCCTCTGATTGAAGGTGTTCCCCACAATTGTAATTCTGAAGAGAATCACTCTCTAGGACAGTGTGTCTACTGATCATTCTGCTCCTGGAACGCAACCTGCACTTAAGGTTTTCCTGGCATAGTAACAGAGCCGTGAAAATACAGCATAAACCTGACATAAAGCCCACCTTTAGTTAGGTAATGCCAGGTTTTCCTGTAGGAGAGTCGTGTTACAGCTCGAGCTCATTTGTGAATGGAAACAGTTTGGAGCGCTAATGATAGAGAAATCTGTTGGATTTGTAGAAAGGACTTTCCTGTTTCGGATGTCTGCAGTGTAGTCAAGCCAGTTTAGTTATCCACTCATTTTTAGTGCAAAATTCCCTTTGTATTTGCTGCAAGAAGGAACAGGAGTAAAAGGAAGTTGAGATCGTTGCATTTGCTGGGAATTGCCAGATTTGCTCTTGCTGCCTTAATGTCATTCAACTCTGCCTGGCTGACGGGGCTTGGAGCAACCCTAGGAACTCCGGCAGCACTGTCTGTAGCTTCTGCCTTGGAGCTGTGTCTGAACTGAAGGATTTGTGGTCAGAGCATGCACTTCCAGATGCCAAAATATTCCTTGTGATTTTAATAGCTGGCATAATTTGAAGGAACTGTGATGCAGCTCAGAAGAAAGCTGGCACATCTACCCCAAAGGATGAGATATCTGCAGGCTGTCTTCTGCTTTTTCCTGGGTCATGCCACAAGATCAGCTGCGTTTGGTCAAACCAAAAGATTTATCCACTTCATAAAAACCTGATCTTTGTGTGTCTCTTTTACAACCAGTAGCAGATGTTGATGGAATAACAAGCTTATTTTTGCTGTTGAATTGGTTTCCTTTTTACTTGCAGGTATCCAAGCTAGAAGAAAAGGAAGGAATTTCTGTAGCTGAAGATGTTGACTGACTTCCTGTCTTGGTTAACTGTGGTAATTAATTTGCCAAAAAGAATGTTCAAAACTGGATTATACTGTGATAATGAGCAGGGATGACCTACTCAACAATTCTTGAGCTGATCATTGTAATCAATTTTTTTTAATTGACTCCCTGTTTTACTCCCAATATACTTAAACTGTAGTTTGACTAAGGAAATGTTTATTAAGGACTTTCTTCAACTTCTTGAGTTAATTGCTTTTAATTTAAAATATTTGGATAAACCCATGATAAATCAGGGTAATATTTTGTTTGGTTCTGATAATTTGGATATGAGTAACATTCAACTGAACGTATAAAATTTTAACAGTTCTGGCATGTGCTGTTGAGGGGAAAAACCCACCTTACTTTGCAATAAACTTGTAATTTTGTCATGCTAATTTGACTCAGTTCTTATTTTACATGTTTTTTATTTACCTAGCACTGGCTTTTTAGACTGGTCCAGTGTTTTGAGTGGCCACATAATGTCTAACTCAGCAATATATTGGAAGCATGTCTATCTTGAAGCAGATTGGTAATCTCCATGTTAGTGGGATCAAAATTAGAATTCAGATTCTTGTTTTGTTTGAATAGTGCAGAGTGAACTATAAAACCAGCATCCTCAATTGGAGTGTTACCCACATCCCACCTGCAGTTTGCAAAAACTTAATTTTTAGCTTTGTGACTTCACCTGATCTTTTAAATGTGTTCAGTGCTGTGGAGCAAAAAAAAAAGGATAGGCTTGTTCCTTTGCCTGAGTCCCTTTTCTGCCTTTTCATTTAATGTTTGGCTGTTTCCATTTCTTTTTTTTAAACCTTGATTTGAAAGGTGCCATTTTAATAGGGAAAACTGGAAATGCATTTGTGCAGTTCTGGGCAAACAACACTGTAAGTGCAATGGCAGGAGAGCTTAGGCCCAGTGAGACTTCTGTTAAAACAGTCCTACATTGTGGAAAATGTCTGCTAAAAAGGGCACATTCTCCACATTTGTTTTCCACAGCTCAGGAGTTGATTCACTTGGAGTTAAAGGTGCTGCGTTGTTCATTGTGTGTTTTCCATATGGTACTAATTTAAATACACAACTAACTTACCTTAATGGGTGCTGCTGGTACAAAGAATGGAAATTCCCAGCTGAAATATGCTTTCCTTCACAGTTAGTTGGATACTTCCACTTCCCATTCCAGCCCGAGGGAGGGGATGAATTTTGAACAGAAGTTCAAGAAGTTGTTGTATATTTGAAGGCTTCTTACTTCTTTCTTTCCTCCGGAAGTTACTGGCTTCTCTTTCTTGGCAATCACAGAAGAGGAAAGAGGAGACATTTGCTTTTATTAAAATAAAAAATAATAGCAAAAAAACCCTCCCGATATTTACGTATGTTTCCTGTTAGTGTTGTTACCCTGACTATTTCAGACACTTAGTGAAAGGACACTTGTCTCTCTTAGCAATGGCATTTACAGCACATGTACAAATTGCATTTTATTTCTTGCCTGCTAATGCTGGCTACAGATTGTACCAGGCCACTCCTGTTTTCCTTTTACTATCCAGAAATTTTCACTGTGTCTGTTCCATCTGATGCCTCTAGTTCAACTGTTACCAACACTTACTTCAAATTTATCAGTGCGTTGTTGCCTACTGTGAATGGGAAATAATTCCAGTGTGGAGCTGCTGATGTTCACTTTTTACTGACAACTATTGGATTTTTGTGGCCAGGTTTTAGTGGGGAAGGGCTACAGAGGTGGCTTCTTTGAGAAGTTGCTGGAAGCTTCCTCTGTGTCCAGCAGAGCCAATCCCAGCTGGCTCCAAGACGAACCCACCGCTGGCCAAGGCCAAGCCAACCAGTGATGGGAGTAATGCCTCTGACAACAGATTTAAGAAGAAGGTATTGTGCAGAAGTAATTGCAGCCAGAGAAGAGCAGGGTGAGAATAAGTGAGGGGAACAGCCCTGCAGACACCCGGGTCAGTGAAGAAGGAGGGGCAGGAGCTGCTCCAGGCGCTGGAGCTGAGATTCCCCTGCATCCCGTGGTGAGGCAGCTGTGTCCCTGCAGCCTAGGGAGGGCCACAGGGATCCACCTGCAGCCCATGGAGGAGCCCACACCAGGACAGGTGGATACTCAAAGCAGTCTGTGATCCTGTGGGCAGCCCATACTGGAGCAGGGTCCTAGCAGGGACCCTGGAGAGTGGAGCCCATGCTGGAGCAGGTTGCCTGGTAGGACTTGTGGCACTGTGGGGAAGCCACAGTGGAACAGGCTCTTCCTGAAAAAGTGCAGCCCGTGGGAAGGACTCATCTTGGGAAAGTTCATGGGGGACAGTTCCGTGTGGGAGGGAAACGCCCATGCTGAAGGAGGGGAAGAACTTGTGGCCATGAGGAGGAAGCAGTGGCAGAAACAACGCGAACTGAACCTAACCCCGTTCCCTGTCTCGCTCTGGCACTGAGGGAGAGAGGTAGATAACCAGGAATAAATTTAAGCCCAGGAAGGTGGGTGGGCTGGAGTGTTTTTAAGATTTCCTTTATTTCTCATTATCCTTTTCTGATATGATTGGTAATAAATTCAANACAGCACTGAGGGAGAGGGGTAGATCAACAGGAATAAGTTTAAGCCCAGGAAGGTGGGAGGGCTGGGGTGTTTTTAAGATTTTCTTTATTTCTCATTATCCTTTTCTGATATGATTGGTAATAAATTCAAATAATTTTGCTATGTCAATTCTGTTTTGCCTGTGATAGTATGCAGTGAGTGACCTCTCCCTCCCCTTAACTTATATTTTCTCTCCATGTCCAGCTGAGGAGGGGAGTGATGGAGCAGCCTAAGTCAACCCACTGCATAATTATTATGGTAAAGATAACATCAAAGGGTTTTCTTTTTATCTTCAGCTGGATATTACCCTGACTTATTTGGAAGTCAGTGTAAAACTCGTTTTTGACCCATCAGTGGTGCAGCTGAAGGCAGAAGCTACCTCATTGCTATTTATCAAACGTACATAAAATTACACGTGTTCCTGAGTTAAATAAAGGTGGCCCATAGAGACCAGTAATTTTTTTTGTCATTTGGCTGAATTTGTGACACATCGTGACTATGATGTGTTGTTATCCCTACTTACCACCAGCTCCCTGAAAGAGAGCTGGTCTATGGCAACACCACTGTCCACAGCGAACATTGCTCTGCTCCCCGGCCCATGATTTTATTTGCAGTTCAACTAGTTCTTACACTTAAGAGTTACCTTGTAACAGTCTTGACTAGTAAATGTGTAAAATATTCCCTGAAGTAAAGAGCAGCCAGTTTGATGAATGATGTGTAACCTTCAGTTAAAGAGCAAAGGATGGGTCTACTTTTACTTCCCAGGCTGGAATACTAAAATGAGGGATTGATACACTCTCATGTTTATCATTGTACTGCCATAGATCCCAGTAAGTGGCAGAAAAGCGCTGTCAAGTTTTCCTGGTGCCTCTTTTGAAATTCTAGCTTTATGAAACTGAACAGTGGCAGGGTTTGTGAATAGGAGCACGAGAAAAGTGGACAAGTAGCACAAGGGAAGCATCTTTTAACAGGAAAAGCAACGTGAGTGAGGTTCACAGTTGTTTAGGGAATGTCCAGGTGATTAAATACAAATTAAGTACTTTCTGTGATCAGGGATGTAAATGGTTGTTTAGGACTGTGTTAAATGCGGGAAGCGGTAATTTCTACGCTCATGGCCCCGGAGCTGCCCTCAGACACCCAGCCAGGAACCTGCAGCTGCCGTGAGGCGAAAAAGCTGCAACTCCTCGTCAGGGATATATTTTTTAATCCCTAAATGTCGTGTAGGATTCCCCCCTCGGAAGTTCAGGTGAAGACCCGACACTTTTCTACCCCACACTACCACGTCTCAGTACCCCAGCTCGCCAGGGGCGGGCGAGGAATGGCGCCCCGAGGGGGAATGGCGCCCCGAGGGGGAATGCCGGGGCAGCGCCGGGGCCCCCGGCACCGACGGGAGGAGCGCGCTGGGGCCGCGGGTCCCGCCCTTCCCCGCAGNCCCGGGAGCGGGAGGCGCAGGAAGCCCCCCGGGCTGCCGAGGGGCTCGGCCGCCCTGCCGGGGCTGCTCCCGGCAGCTCCGGCGGGGACGGCTCTGAGGGAGCTGCTCTCGCTGGGCTCAGGTGCGAGCCTTGCACTGCTGCTGCAGCCCCAGGCTTCCTTAGTTCCTTATGTAATTTTAGGGTTTTTCTCTGGAGTGCTGACAAGTTTTTCTCGAACCCGGTGACTCTTGTAGGTCTGACATCTCAATTGCCCCGGGATGGGATCCTTTGGAGACCTCAGGTTCTCTCTTCTCAGGGTATCGCATCACCTAAGGGAACCTTCGCTTTTCTGTTGCTCTTTTGTGCAGTACCAGAAGTGCAGCGGCATCTCGGATGGATCCTGTGTGCCCAAAGCGAGCAGTGCTTTAATCATCACTTGTGACTAAGTGTCACTTGCTGTGACTAAGATTCGCAGAATAAGTTGGATATCCATGGTAGAATGCATGGAGAAATTGCTAAAGCAAACATTTTTGGCTAATTTCCCTGGTTTATTTTTATCCTGTGAACAGTCGCTTAGATTCTGCCCTTCCAAAATCCTTGGCATCACCAGTGGCTTGCTGTGTGCTTCAAGCACCTAAAGCTTTTGCTGTCCTTGCAGTCTTTTTAACTAATAGTTCCTTTAAAAAACTTTTATTTTTATCTCACTGGTGTGAGATGTCGTGAAAAAAATAATGTCTTTACTGCATGAGCCTGGCTTGTCTCCTGTTTACACTCTTTCTTGTGCCATAATTCATATCAGGATCAGTACAAAACTGTTGTTGCTGATGCTCAGATAAAGGGTGACATTTTAAAACTGTTTGCAGTCTTTGTAGGAAATTGATGCTACTGAATCATGTGGAACATAAGATTGTCTGTGATTCTGATCAGTGGTGTTCCTGGCGTTGCTTGGGGTCTGGGCGAGGGCATTGTGCTACTGCTGGGAGGGACTCCTTCCTGTTGTATCCCGGGTTGTGATTGCTGTCTCCTCGGAGGGGATGGTATGAAGTGCTCCTTGGGACTCTTCCCCTCTGTGGGAAGGTTACAGTAGCATATATTTTTCACATCTTGAGTCCTCCTCAGTTTTTTATCTCTTTTTGCATCTCTCTTTTTTTTTTTTTCTTCCTTATTTTGACCTTAACTGCCTTTCTTGCTCTTTTTGGCTTAATTGCCAGGTTAGTTCCTGAAAGGTCTTACTTCAAGTAAGCACAAGTGGCTGTCCTTTATTTTTTATGTGTCTATCTTCACACAGACTTCTTAATAATGAGTTTTGAAAAGTGGCATAGTAACTAATTTAGTGGTATTTTATTTCAATTTGTGTTCTTCCACCCCTTGCTGTGTCTTGAGCTCTGATCTGTTTGGTATGGTAATAGTAACTCTCAGAATAAATTAAAAAAGCACTTAATTTAGTTCTCATATGACTGGAGATTCCTGTTAGTTTTGGAGGAACAAGATAATTTTAAACTGCACTATCTTTATTAAACAAAAGTAAAAATTGCTATAATAGTAGTGCCTGATTTTTCTGGCTTCACTTAACTTTACACTCTGTCACAGAATAATTTAAATCTCCATTATTTTGCCTGTTAAGACTTGTCTCTGTGTAGCTTTGTGTTACTTAACTACCAGTGTAATCTGGCTACTTAAACCTAAAAGACAACTTTTTAACAAAACACAGAAAGATGCATGATGTGTTTGATATTATTCTTGCTTATTTAATGTAATGCACAGTGCTGCTGACAGAGCAAATGTGGCAGGAACTCTCTTTTTTTGTGTGTGTACAGTGCCCTTTGTCATGAGAACCATGATTGTGCACCTTCTGTTAACTGATAAGCTGTTTTATCCAAAGTTTGTTTATCCAAAATACAGCAAGTGATTGCTATTTCTTTTTAACTTCATAGGTGCTGGAGCTGATAATGACCTTTATATAAACCAAGCCATAGTATTTATTGAAGATGCAATACAAGTAAGTATTAATATTTTTTTTGCTGTTGTGCTTGCCATGCTGGATGTTTGTCACACACTGCCAGTTTTTGTTTCCCTGTGTTCAGGCAACTTTTGTAAACCATCATCTTGATTCAGAAAGCAAAATCAGAATTCCAAATTCCTGTGGTATGCAAGTCTCAGCGAACTTCTGCCTAGGAGAAATATATTTTCCCCCACAATCAAGTAATCTGTTTAAGGGTTTCAGAAGAGATGCTGGTTTGTGGAGTGATTTTCATGGTGGTTTTTTGTTTGTTTATTTGTTTGGGTTGGTTTGATTGTGGGTGTTTTGATAGTGACTAACCTACTGCTGAGAGAAACTGAGCAAACTCTGTAATTTGCCTTTCAGTCTGACTACTTGTACATCTTAAGAGCTGGTGAAAGGCTAGGAGTTTAAGGCTGGCTTCAAGCGTGAAGCTGGAACTCTTCAGCTTAGCTGAACTTGGTGCCTTTGGAGGTCTTGATGCCCTCTTTGTCTCTCCTTTACTGGCTGTTACTGCAGGTTGCTAGATCCTGTTATCTCCCAGTTGGTAGATGCAGGCAGTGGGAATGCTGAAGGGCAGTTCTTCAGCTCTCTTGCTGCATCTAGATGGCTTTTGACTGGGAGATTTCCAGGGGTCAGATATATTTATGGTGTGGCCACCTTTCTGGAAGCAGCTGCTTCTCAGTGGTGGCAGAGTAAGAGCAGTCCAGCAGCTGTCGCAGAGGAGGGATGGAGCAGATTTTGGGGATCCCTGAAGAATCACAGGCACTTCCTGATCTTAAAGCATGTTTTATTCAAAGACATAGGTTGAGGTCTCTTCTATTCGGAATTAATTTGTTTGCATCTTATGGCTTCTTGGAAGAGAAAGACAAAAGAAGATCCGTGAGCGGAATGAGGGTTAGAGAGGGGAATTAAGTGGGTGGACCATTTGGGCGAGTACATAGAATAGTCACTGAATTATTACAAATGCTGTTATTTGAAATGATGGCAGTGCTTGCTTCAGATGACTGCCACACAGTTTAATTATCTGAGCAGCTGTGTGGTCTTTAGACAGGAGAACTTCTTCAAAATCTTTCCCTTTTCACAAATGTAGAGTTGCTCTGTGGTCATGGCTGACCTGATACTTTAATAATAAGTAACATGTGCTGATTTGCTTTGCTTTGGTAACTTGATCCTTGTCTTTGAGACAGACTGAATGTAATGTTTGAATTAGCCTTTTTGCTTCCTGCCTTCAGTATCGATCTATAAATCACCGTGTGGACTCCAAATCCCTGTGGCTTTATCGATGGTACTATTCCAGGACTTGGCAGTGGTAAGAACTTAGTTATTCTTTTTGCTTTTCCATTTCGGAGTTAGTCTTTTTTTAGAATTACTCTTCATCTTTCTTGTTTATTAGATAATCATGCTTTTATCTTTATAAGAACTTACTGTGGGAAGCAAGGGGATTGACCACATGTGAACATGATAGAAGTGGAAAGCAGCAAGTTTTATGGAAGTGTGGTGACGTAGATGGCTCTTTGGAACAGCCACAGGACTGCCGCATGAATGGACTAATTAGCATGATTTACAGCACTGTGCATTTAGAGTTTTCAAAGTGTCTGTTTCTAAACATGTTGGCTAACAGCAAGACTGTTTGCTGCTGTAAGTTTCAAAAGGACACCACCTCGGGTTATTTGGTGGTCAGCAGTTACATCACCCATGCAGGCAACAACACGCTAGTCAAGTGCTGCCTTGTGGTCTAACCCATTTGAGTGAAATATGGTATCATAAAGCTTGGTTTATTTCAAAGAAAATTGCTTTACTGTAAGTATTTTGTTATGCTTTTGACTCATTTTGTGGCTGTTTTTTGGGATTTGTTTTGTTTTTTGTTTTTTGTTTTTTTTTGTTTGTTTGTTTTTTGTTTCTTTGGGTTTTTGTTTGTTTGTTTTTAAAAATTTTGTTGCTTTTATTTTTAATTTCATCTCTCTCCAAACAGGATTTTGAGCTTAACCATTACTGTGATCTTGGCTTTGGCTTTCGTTGAGGAACCTTCCTCGCTCACCGTCACGTCGGATGTCCGGTACCGCCTTCCCGCCTGGAATCCTCCCTGTGGCCTCACGGAGAGCATTGAGCTGCTCTGCTTCCTGGTGTTCGTGGTTGATGTATCTGTGAAGGTGAGCATCTCCTGCATCTGGTATTGAATGAAACAGTAGGTGTGTGGCAGAATTGTTTTCCAAATCTTGCCTTTGCAAGATAAAACTGCCTTGCTTTATTAAAGCCTCATTTCAGGAGAAATTAGCAAGTGTCTATTTACTAAATTAAGACATTTATTCCCTTTTTTTTAACCTGATTTTCCTAACTGTGTGGAATAAGTGAAATAAGTTTTGCTAAGAGTGCAATTATTTTGGCTTAGCTGCTTGTATTAGGCTATAAAATTGGGGTATATAATAAATATACGTCCGTTCATTTCTACAAAATAAAAGTAGTCAAAAACTTACCTTTCTTGGGATACTTATTTCTGGAAAATCTCTTTTTATGTTTATTAAGTGGTGATCTTTCTTGCATTCAAAGGATTTCTCTCTCATGGCCTATGTGCACCTCTCACTTTTACTGACCTTTATTTAATTTTTGTAGAAAAAAATCTCTCAACAATATATTTTTGTTTGGATTTCGGAGAGCTTTTTAAGAGCACTGATGTAAAATTACACATACTTGGAAAAAACAAGTGGTGCTGTCTTATTAGGGTATTGGATTTTATTACTAAAGTAAGTTTTGGTTGTTCTTTTTTTTCCTTGTCCAGAGTTACTTAATTGGATGGAAAGAATTTTGGAAAAATAAATGGCTAATGGCTTATATACTGACATTAATTGTTTCCCTTACTGATTGGATTGTGTCACTGAGTTTTTTCTGCAAAGAGGTAAGAACTGCTTTCTGCAGAAATAATCAGCAGCTTAATTGTGGAGAGTGGCAGAGGAGAAGAACCTGCAAAGGGAGAGTCAGCAGGGTGTATGTGGTGTATTGGAGAATTAAAAGAGGAGGGTGAGATGGTTCACTTTGGTCTTTGATAGCTGGGTAAGGCACTGAAACACGGAAAAGTTTCCTTGTAATGCAGCTTAGCAAAAAATTCTGTTTGATTCTCAATGTAAATTTTGTGTTAGTTGGTAAAATTAAGTAACAGTCATTGCTTTAGTCTCTCAGCAGTCAAAGAGTGCAGGGAAAACCCATTGCCTGGCACCGATTTTGTTGTGCAGTTGGAGAATTATATTCTTAACTTGACTGAATGGCAAAGCCTCTGTAGCAATGTATAAGAAAAAGGTAATTATGTAGCTTAACAGCTGCTTTCTAACCTGAAGCTGTGCTGTGTTCAAAACAGTTGTGAGAGGAACATTCAGGTTTGTGAAGTGGTTCTAGAAGTGCCCTCCTTGATGTAATAATGCACTCTCCCAACTGGTTTTGTCTGCCATAGATTTACATTAATTTAGTTGTTGTGCACTTGCAATCCTTGTTGAGAAAATACTAATGGGTAAAAATGCTGGGAAGTGAATGAGAGAGAGATGATCTTGAAATGTTGTAAAATCTTGAGGTGTGATAGTGGTAGTTTGAACAGGAGCCTCCCACACAAAGCAGTGGCAGAAGGAGCAGAGTGAACTGCTGGCATGGATGAACAAGAGAATAGCAACAAAGAAAGTGATTTTTGTGTTATTTTGCTGCTCAGTGTGGCCCACAGAAGACTGATCCTAAAATGCAGGATGCTGAAACACTTGAAATAGCAGATAAGTGACAGGAATAGTTTGAAAGCTTGCAAATGTCTTGACTGCAAGGATCAAACAGATTATTTGCTGTAGTGTTACGGGAAAAAAGCAATTAGAGTTTGAGTCTTGTCAGAGACAGAAATTGCTAAGTAATAAGCAGGCCTTTTAGTTATAAAGCAAACAGTCTGAAAATTGAAACCAAGCACTTATTTTTAGAATGTGTATTTGTTTTTATTGAAAGTAGCTCTCTCTTAATCCCTTTCTTGAGATGGACTTTGGCAGAAAATACAAAAATAGCATCTCTTGCCAGCTTGTTATGTCTACTGAGCAATAAAGTTAGATTGTTTCTAACTAGTGGCCTGATGAGACTATTGAAATGTCAGTGTGTGTTTTTAAAGCGATCTCTCCTCATTTTAATAAGGTGTGGAATCAATCTCTTTCGGTGTTTTGTGAGCTCAGAAGAGCAGAGCTCACTTCTCTTTCTGTTACACTGTTGACTTTGTCCAAGTGCGCCTGCACTTTTTGACAAACTTGCATTAAAAGTATTTGTGCTGCCAGTCTTGCAGGAACTCAGTGTCTGATCCGTTGGTTTTTGCAGAGTGTGAGAATAAGAAGAATCCTTCGCCCGTTCTTTCTCCTCCAGAATTCCTCTATGATGAAGAAAACGTTAAAAAGTATCAACAGCACACTGCCTGAAATGGCGAGGTGGGTAATAGCACAGAAAACATCCTTTCACAGCAGGCAGATTGTTGTCCTTTGTGTTCTGGTGTGGGATGTCTGAGCAGCTTCCTTCTGGAAGGGGTAGCGAAGTGCTCAGTGAGATCAGATCACAGTGGGTGGAGGCTGTGGTAACTTTTTGATTCCCTTTAGTCTGTGAAGGATCTCCAGACTGTGACATGACTATATATGTGACATAGCTTTTTTAATGCTAGTCGAGTGGGAGGTTTTAATTCTGGTTTTGTAAGCCCTCTTGTAAGGGAAGAACCGAGCCGCACGAGTGTGATTTTTATTTTGAATCAAAACTCAAATCTCCTCCTGTTGTCTCCATGTAACTTCTTAAAAATACCCCCGGTTTTCTTTATATGGCATCATTTTGTGTTTTTAGCAGAGGATATTTAGAGTAAGATAAAGTTACTATTAATGCCTGTGATACATTTTCTCTCCTACAGCGTTCTTCTACTGCTGGCTGTTCATCTGTCTCTCTTTACCATGTTTGCCATGCTGCTCTTTGCTCGAACAAAGGTAATCAATTCTAGTGCTGCTCTGGTAGATCCGGGTGCCTTTTTTCTGTACTTGCACAGCTGCTTCTTGCCTAGTTTTATAGTCAAACTAGTGAAACTTGTTTCCGCTGAAGCAGTCACGTTACCTTGTCAGGCTTGCTGAGATGAGTTTGAAGTCCATTTGGAGAGTTCTAACATGTGCATAGTATTCATGTACACAGGAGACTTCCTCGTACATTTGTCTGGTTTGATCTTTTGAGTTACTTTCTCTGTTTTTGCTGAAACCCTCTGTGCTGTTCTGTCTCCAAAGCTCTCATCACTTTTTCATTTAAATTATCATTAATTTCTTTTTTTCTCTTCTCTGTCTAGCTCTTTGCTAACTTTAGTTTCTTCTGTGTTTCCTCACCTTTCAGTACTGCTATCCCTGGCCATGCCCTGGTAGGTTTTTGCCTGTATTAGTTTTGGTTTCTGATCTCTTTGGGTTTTCCTCTTGTTTTTCGCCTCCTGCTTCTGAAAAGCAAATTTGAAATTTTGTGGTTAAAAGAATTTTTGTGTTCCAGTAATCTTGGTATGTTGCTTCTCTTCTAAACTTCCTGTATCTTAATTTATCACACTCAGATTATTTGGGGTATTTTTGGTCTTACTTTTTAAGACCTTCCATAAATGTTACCGTGAACACAAAAATTTCTTGCATACTTCTCCCAGTAATTTTGGTCCTGTCCTTAATCTCAGTTTTGCACCTTCATTTCTACTGTAATTTGCACTTGGGTGTCCTTCTAATCTTCCTTATGATCAGCACATTCCCTGAATTCCCATGTTACAGAATCTCTGGAATTAGAAGCAGAGCTCTGTTTTCCCACTTTCTTTAGTTGCCTTCTGAACCTTTGTATTATCTCTGTTTGTCACATCAAATTTCAGTTATGAGCTCCCCCAGCAGATGTATATTTATAACTTGCATACCTAAACCAGTCACTTTTGCGTACATTGAGGTAAAAAATAAAATTAGAGAGTGGACTTTCCTATTTTGGTGTGCTGCTCTGACATCCATACAAACTAATTTTATCTAACATGGCAAAATACTGCAGGCAAGTTCTAAAAGTAGGTTTATTAATGAAATTCATGATTCTGCATTTTTGCATTGTCTTGTGTATGTCCTCTAGGGTTACACATTCCAGTCTTTGCAGCAGATTCAAGAGCTGTTTGTCCTCTGCTGCCTGACTCATGTTTGTGTTGTTTGCACTCTGCATCTTTTTTTATACGTCTCTTCTTGACCTCAGGAAAAAAATATATGTGCAGGATCCAGGATCAACCTCCCAGTGTGTTTTTGATGAAGGTTCTGGCACTAATGGAGCTTTTGCAGATCATTTGATGTTTCCACTGAGCCACAAAATAATTTTGATGACCTTAGTTGCCAAAGTAATTGCAAAATATATTTTTGGGTGCTGTGGCACTGATCTCTTTTTCTTAATTTCCTTTCCCCAAGATATTTAAGCTTTATGTGATGTGTTCATTGATACTATATACAGCACTTTAAATCTTCATTCTTTTCAAAACAGAACAGTTGCCTGTTTCCTACCTGCCCAGCAATTCCTGTACTGGGCATGAATATTAGTTACAGCTAGTTACAGTTAGTTACGTATCTAAGGGGATAGCAGGAGGAAGGGGAAAACCCTGTTTTGAGTCGTGGTGGTTACTTCAGTAACTTTAGTAACAAAAACTAATTCAGAGGATGTTAAGTTTTCTATTTGGAAGTCGATAGGGGCGTGAGAGACACTCTGAGTATGGTGGTAGAGCTGCAGGTGTTTGAGAGGAGTTTATAGGCAGGACCTTTTGTGGTTATTGAGGCCTCTCTTCATTACTGAGGAAGCTGGTTTGTTTCTTTGGTTTTTCTGTTTATTTTTTCTTTTTAAATCATATTCAGGGAGTCCTTTGATCTGCAGTGTATCAGTCTCTTGCAGATTAGGAGGTGATGCTTTTTCTATCAATCCAGGGTTGCTTCAGAGTCCTGTACTGTCAGTTTGTGACATGATTGTTGTTCCTGAGTCTGAGGTGCTAGCTAGACATAACTTCCGTGTGGAGCTTCCTGTTCTTCCTTGTGTTTTTTAATTGCTATTAATAAAGTGATGTGATTGCTCTGTATTCATGCACATTCTCTTAATTTTTATGTTTAGCTCTTGCTTTTTCCACGGGGTAGATTTGATTTTGTGTGTAAGAAATTGATTGTTGACTGACGTTAATTAAAAAAAAATTTAAAAAAAAAATTAAAAATTTTTTTCACCTTCCTTGTTAAGCAGGGATTACTTAGGTATTTCTCTTAACGATGAACTCATCTTTGCGTAGGATAACCAGCAGGATAAGGAGTGGATGGTGTATTTCCGGAATTTGCCGGATTCCCTGACGTCACTACTGGTCCTGCTGACTACTGCAAATAATCCTGATGGTGAGCAGTCTTTCAGAAGTAACTCTTGTCTCTCCTTTGGAAGAACAACAGAGTAAGATCACTCTGTTCAGACTACTGTAACCATTCTTTCAGCTGATGGTTCTTAGTACAGCCAGAGGAAGGTTGTGTAAAGGTTTTTCATGCCTTTAGTAACTCGATTCTTGCCTTTCTGTCGTGTAATTATATATGCCACTCTAAAGTCCAGCTGTATGAGAGCTTTTACCAATTGCCAAAAATTCATAGAGGTCTCCACTGTGCATCTCAAGCATTAAAATATTATTTCCTATTTTTGTTAAATTTGGTACAGTGATGATACCTGCGTATTCTAAGAATCGAGCATATTCAATCTTCTTCATCCTCTTCACTGTATTAGGTAAGTTACCTCTTGTCTTCAGCAATGTAAATGCACTTCAGCTTTGACACTTTTGCATACCAGCTACAGCATTTTATATTTCTAGGAAAATTTAATCATGAGTTTCTCCATTTTTGTGATTCTTCCATTTTTGTGATTGCGTAGTGTCTGTAAGATCATTTTCGTGGAAGGGACTTATGGTTTGGAGTTTTTTTGGTAACATGTCACAGGGGAATGGATACATTACAGTATATTCAAACGTTAAAAACATTTTGGAAATCAAACATAAGAGACTAACCCTTTTAAAGTTTTACATCTGATTTACTGCATACAGTGAAACTTCTTTGAGAAACAGATACTTTTCATTAAATTTTACTGCCTCTTTTCCTCCAATAGGCAACTTGTTTTTGATGAATTTGCTTACAGCAATAATATACAATCAGTTTCGAGGGTACCTTCTGGTGAGTAAAGCATTCCTGATTTCTGTGTTCTGCCATAACCTTGAACCTTTGAAGTATTTTCATCTGTGTACTAAAGCAACCCTCCCATTCTGGTTGCAGGTGCAGTTTTAAGGTACTAAATGTTCTTTGATGTAGATACTTTTCCGTTTATATGCTGTTGCAGCTTGAACCCCTTCCGTGACAAAATGACCTGCTTGCATACTTCCATGTATGCCGTGGATCTGCAGTTTTGACTAGTACAGGGAAAAAACCAAAGCAATTGTATGACTGACCAGGGACAGGAGTAACTTAAACTTGGTCTCTGTGAAGGAAATCTGCTGTGCTGTTTAAATAGCTGTTGTTGCAGATCATAGAATGTTAAGGGGTTGGAAGGGACCTTAAAGATCATTCAATCCCAACCCCCTGCCATGGGCAGGGACACCTCCCACTGGACCAGGTTATTCAAGGTCTTACCCAGACTGGCCCAGTAGCTTCTCTAGTAGAGTTCCAGGGAGAAGGTGAAGTTTGATAATAGGTACAGAGAGCATTTTTGCTAAAACTTTCCTTCTCCTCTGTTTCATCCCTTCTTTCTCAATTTTCTTTGGTTCTCACATGACAGCATGACATAATCTGACTACTAATGGAGTAACTGAATTTGAAAGTGATTACTATAATAAAAAAAAGCGTGAAAAACTGTGGTTCTGGATTTATGCTTTTAGGCCAGCAGCTGGAGCTGGACAAGCTCTCTAATCTCTCTGCACACCAGTGTGAATTTCCCTGAATGCTTGAGCTTTGCTGTTGCCAGTGTCTCTGGAACAGGCATATGCCTCTGCACTCCATAATTGAAAATAAACCATAACCTGGATATTTACTTGAATTCCAGGGACTTGTTTGCTTACTTGCTTCCTTCCTCCTTGTACACGGAGTTCTTGGAGGGAGTGAGGCCTAGGGCAGTCTCCTGTTCTGATCTCTAATCACAAATCTGGGATGTGTGCCCAAGGATCAGTATATTATCTGGCCCTAGGACACAGTAGTGCCTGAAGTGTGAGTAAACTGTTTCCTCTGTGGTGTTTTTATTGCTCAGAAATCAGTTCAGTCCTCCCTCTTCAGGAGGCGGCTGGGAATCCGGGCTGCATTTGAGGTGCTGTCTTCCCTGAAAGAGGCTCCTGCTAGTGCACAACAGTAAGTGAAGAATCTTGAAACAGTAGGTTGTCTAGCAAAAAAAAAAAAAGAGTAGGTATTTGGTCATCTTGTTTTGTTTTAATATATTTATTGAGGATCCATTCTTGAAAATGGCAGTTTGTTGCTCACCTCATTTATTTATTTTTTCTTTAACTGGATGTTCACTGTTTGGGACTCTTATAGAGTCTGTTTCCTTTTTTCCTACTTCTAATTTTATCTGCGTCTCAAAACAAGAAAGAGGCAGGAATGCATTTGGAACAGCTTATTTTGCCATCTATAAAGTTACCTGTAGCAGGACCCATTCTGTTTTCTTTTAAATAGGTCCTGTGTCAGCGTTGGGGCCTTACTACAGGTGCTCCAGAAAACTGAGATGGATTCTCGCTGCAAGCAAGCCATCATGAGAGTAAGAACTGGGTTTTCTTAGCCTTTGTGTTGGTGACTATCAATCCTGACTAGCAAATCCAGAGATCTGCCCTCTGCTGCAGCATTCCTTGGATCATAACAGAATAGTGGCACTACTACATGGGATTAATGATTTAAGTTTGTCCAAAGAGCATGTGATCCCAGAGAGGGAAAATAGAAAAGGCCAGACACGTCCTCCAGTCATGTGGCAGTGTTGTGTTAAAGCAGAGCAACATTGAACCTTACTCTAGCAGCTTGAATTACATGTTTATTTCTAGATTTCCAAGGTAGTCTGAGGGGTTTTGGCAAACTTTGCAGATGTGCCTGTTGCAGATGTTGATCTGAATGTTTCTCTTTCATGTGAAGTCACTCAAAATGTGCTCCTGTGACCAGCTGTCAGCTGCCCAGTTCCAGAAGCTCTTTGAAGAACTAGACAAAGATGCCATTAAGCAAGTATGTATGTGACCATCATTTGTAATTGCATCAGAAGTTGTTTGGTCTTGTGCAAAAACAAGTGAGAGTACTCTAGTATAAAGTGTATAAACAAACTTTGCAACATGTGAACACAAGGTGTGATCACATGGCATTGATTTTTAAGCTTTTCATGAGCTGCTTTTATAGCCACAAAATTGCTCTGGGGGCTTTTAGAGCACTAGTTTCAGATTGCCAGGTGGTGTTAAATGTACAAAATGCATCTTTGTTTATTCTGTCAGCATTTTTAAGTGAGGTGGTCAGGCAAAATACCTCAAAGTCTTTTTTTCTCCAATCCCTGAATGAGGAACATAATGCAAATTCTCTCAGTATTCAGATGAAGATGGGCAGAAAGGAGTTTTCCTCCACTTGGAGAGAGAGAGAAAGAAAAACCAAAACACTAAACTATATTTGAGGGTTAGGAAATGTTCTCTTGTATGTTTGCATGTAACTAAGACTTCTGAATTAAATGTTGGGAAATGGGGAAGGGATGTATAAGATTAGTAGCTTGGTGTTTAGTTTATCTGCTTGGGGCATCGGAAAGAGGTTGGATTATCTCCCTTCTTTGCCATTACCTTGTGTTGTGCCATAATCAGGAGTGGTCTCTTGCTGCTAATAGCCACAGCTGGAAAATATTTTCCAGATGCAATGTCAAAATTAGCCTGTGGCCCTGAGGTTTTGCTTTGAAAATGTCTGGGGTTTTTTAAATCTGAGATCGGAGTGCGTTTTTAAAATTATTTTATTATTACTAAAATGCCTGTGCTTTATGACTCAGCAAATCCTTTGTGTTCTTTTCAGCACCCTCCAAGTCCAGAGTACCAATCCCATTTTATGCAGAAAATGCAGTTTGCCTTTGGCCATCCCTATTTTGGCTACTTGGGGAATGTGGTAGCCCTTGCAAACATTATTTCTATTTGTGTAAGTAAAGGTTTTTTTGTTGTGGGGCTGTGTTTTTTTCTTTTTGTGATTGCTTTTTGGTTTTTCTCTGCTACAAATTTAATTTCTGCTTTTGTTCTTTAATTTCTCTTTAAATAACTACTTTTTCTAGCAGTTGGGTTTTTGGCATGCTTTAGTTGTGCAAAGTCTTAAGAGGGAATACCTGCAGTTAAAAATGTGTTTTGAACTGCTTGAAAAGGTCTGTTCAATGCAGGAAAAACTGTTCTTGTGCTTAAAAATGTGTTTTATGTAGCAGTAAGGCAGTAGATTTGTAAAATATTTTTTGTTTAAGGTGGTTTTGGTGCTGGATGCAGATAAGCAGCCATCTGAAAGAGATGACTTCTTCCTGGGGGTAAGGTGCATCAGTATTCCGTGCAGTTATTGCTGTTCCCTGAGATGTCAGTAATTCTAATGGTTGTTTTTATTTTGGGGGGTTGAAGGCTATCAACTGCTTCTTCATCCTGTACTATCTGCTGGAAATGTTGCTGAAAATCCTAGCAATGGGCTTGAGAAGATACTTGTCTTACCCAAGCAATAGATTCGATGGGCTTCTGACTGTAATTTTGCTGGTGAGTGTTTTGTTAGCTCACCTGTTCTTGGATTTGTTGGCTAGGGAGGTTAGGGAACTACAAGAGCTGGGGGGATTGCTTTTTTTTCAACACTGATCTGCTGAGCTGAGCAACATGAGCCAGTGCTGTGGGTTTCTGTGGCTAGAAAGTCTACATGGTGGTACATGGTTCTCTTAAGGTCTGTGTTCTGAAGATAGGCTTATTTAAATCCATGGAAAAGGTGCTTTTCCTGATAAGAAACCTTTTTAATTTTATTTGGAAAAATTCAGCTCTTGGAATAATCGAATGAGGCATTCTGTTTCGTAGTTTAAAAACACTTTTCTCTTTAAGTTTTAAAAAAATTGTTGGACTATTGTAATAATTATTTGGTCAAAGCCTGATGCCCCTGTGGCAGATGAGGTCAAATTCATGGTTAATTGTATGCACTGTATATCCTTTTATGTGTCACTGTTGGGTGCTCTATGTACATTTGGTTAATTTGGGAAATAACTAGGCAAAAGTGACAATTAAGAGCTTTAAAGTGAGTCCAATTAGTGGCTTAAAGCTCTTGAAAATGTTTCCTGTCAAGAAGCTTACATAATTTCCGGAACTCAGAACTACAAAGTAAAGTTTTGACTTTTTTTTTTGTTGTTGTTGTTTTGTTTTGTTTTGTTTGTTTTGTTTTTCTTTCCTACCTAAAGATACTGGAGATTGCAACTTTTGCTGTGTATGGATTTCCTCACCCTGGCTGGTGAGTGACCTCCGTGACCCGCTGCACTTTGCTCAGTGCCTGGGGTGGGTCGGGGAGTACACACACACTGTCATACTCACACGTGTCATCGTGCTGTGATTGTCAGCCCAGTCTTCAATTTACCAAATTTGACAGAATTTCTCACCCTTGTAGTCGCTAGAGGCCATGCAATATGGATAAGTGAAAGAATTTCTTTTTTCCGTAGTACTTTAGAGTTCTGTGTAGCTCTTCTGAGAAGGATGCATTAGTTTTAATTGCAATTTGATTTAAAATGGTATCTTGGCAGATCTGTGCTTACCAGGGGTGCAGGAGTGGGAATTTGGTACAGCATACACAACTGTCTATAACTTAATATGTTTCAGAATCAGATTGTCCATAAATCCAATTATATGAATTCCCAAACAGCTTATGAAACCTCTTAACCCTGTATACAGATTGAAGGCTGAGGTTTTTTTCATGCTGCAAAATGTAGTAAGAAAATTCCCATGGACTTACACTATTCGTATATATTGGAATAGCAAGCAGTTGTATTTTGATTTTCTTAAGTTCAAAGAGATTGTGGATAACTATCCCAATTTCTTTTTATTGTAAAAAACAAAAATCATTGCTTCATCTTAAATTTTGAAAACTGTCTCCACAAGAAAAGAGGAAAGCAAAGGACTTCTGGAAGGTTTTCTGAATCTTCACGGGTGATTTGTAACACATTCTGTTACTTTGTGTCTTCGTACAAGCTCACACTTAAGACACTGGCAGTCCCTGATTTTTCAGGATATCTGTTATGTTGCCATCAAGAAGTTATCTTAATTTACACTAGAATCTCTGAAGAGAGTTAGACTCGTCAGACTTTATGGTTTTAGAAGGGTTTATATTTGAATATTACTTGTATTCCCATCACCCAGAAGTGATGGTGGTCAGAACAGTAATTGCTACAGACTAATGACATCAATTATTGATGTTATCATTGTGTTTGGGTTTGATTTTGCCTCTTGATTCTTAATTGTAGGCAATTGTTTGCTCTGTCATCTTGGAGCACCAGTAATTCTTGTTAGGTCTTTGTGTCACTCACTGCAAACAGATTACAACCCAGATGAGTCACTCTAAGTCCTAATGTGTGCTGCTGTTTCATCCACAGATCAAGCAATCACCACCTTCAGGGCAGGACAATATCTAGGATATGCCTTCTGTGCAGGGTTATCTTAAATAATTTCTTTCGTTATTAGAGATGAATATACTGGAGGTACGAATCATGATTTGGCATCCCTGTTACCAAGGGCCTTTGTTGTTAGCAGTTTTAGTCCCCCGCCACCTGGCCCCTTCCCAGCCAAGAAGCATTCAGCATGCTCATGTAAAAGCTAAAGTTCAGGCGGAGTTTTGAAGTGTGTGCCCATCTCCCATGGAACATACACATAAAAGGAAGAAGGTGGACAAGACAGTCTTTTAACTTCATGCTGTTTTCAAAGCCCTTCCTCAGGCAGGCATACCCTGAAGGATTAATGCCCATCTTTGTGCATGTTCCTGAAGTATATCCCTCTAGCAGTCCTTTTGATTCACTTTGTTTTCTGAAGGGACCCTCTTTGGCGCCTCCTCCCCAGCAGAAGGCACAAACAAGCACTTCAAAGAGCTCTCCATGCACATTTAGGAGCCCAGGCTGAAGGGATTCCTTCCTTCATCAGTTATTAGTTTACTGTAGCTGAGATTCCTGCTAAATAAATTAATGTACTTACATTACCTGTAACCCAGTAGATTTAACTGTGTCTTTCTGTCACGGGCTGTTCCTCTGACTTGTTACTTTCTTCCATCTTTCCTAGGAGACCTGAGTTCATGGGCTTGTTATCCCTGTGGGATATGGTGCGACTGGTGAACATGTTTATTGTGTTCAGGTTCCTGCGCATTATCCCCAACATGAAGGTGATTGCTTTTCCCTCCATAACTCGGGTTTCTTTGTTGGTCAAGCTATACATTTCATTAGAGCCTTTCAGAATAACGTGTAGGTTGCAATTCTCTGGCACATGAGTGGCGTAGCTCAGCTCTAGCTGTCCTGACTTTTGCCCAGCCCCTCACAAAATCACTTTCTCTTGAGCTGGGTTTCTCTGGTGAGGGGGCAGGCAAGTTCTCTTGATGTGACTCTTTGTCCTTTTAGTAAAAATTTGATATGGGTTGGAAGTGTGATGAATGCCATATGTACAAAATTCTGCTCTGTTTCAGTTCATGGCTTTGGTTGTTACTACACTGCTGGATCTGGTGAAAAACTTAAGAGCCTTTGCAGGAATCCTTGTGGTAAGTCATGGTGCAAGATTGTAATTTCCTTTGTTATAGTATAGTAAGGATATGTCATCGACAAAGTTAACAAGGTTCTTGTACAATCACCATGAGCAGTTAATTTCACCTTAACCAGCTAGTTCTTCCCCAGGGCATGTCTTGGAAAGCCACAATAAACTGCTGTTTTGTGATGGCCAGCACACAGTGGCAGTGCCTCATTTAGCAGGAGTATCTTTAAAAGATTGGTTAAAGCTTCCTTTGAGTGTTTGCCTTAGCTCGGGTAGTCTGGGTTCAAATAAAAATTCATCCATGCTAAAAGTAGACCAATTTTCCCTACCCTGATTTGCTTCTGTTAAATTAAATAGCCAAACAACTTTAAACTTGTTTTTGGTTGAGAAGGTCTTGAGATGGCATGTTTGGACATGATTTTTTAGGAGCCTCTGCCATCCTGTTTTAGGTGTGTCTGTGTAGAACACAGACTCAGCAAGCATGGGATTAAAGGGTGGATCACAACATGTGATGTCCCTTACATAAACTCTCCCTACTCTTGAGTTTCTGGCTTTGCAGCCATGCCTGCCTGATAAGGCAAGGAAGTGCCTGGGTAGGTTTGGTTTTGCTGTTGTTCATGGGTTTTTGTAGGGTCCCTTAATTTGAGTGGTTAAAGACCAATGATTTGTTGTTCTAGTCTATATACCTAGCATGCAATTTAACCAGGATATCTATTTTTGTCATTAATAATCCCTACTTTTATCTATAGAGGATAGGCCTTAAACTGGCTTGTGTTGCACTTTGAAATAGAGATCTTGGCAAAACTAAGGTGGTAAAAGCCTTGTTGTGCTGTGCAAGTCACACTTAATGAGACAAGTCTGCCACAGTGTTTGCCCCTTCCACTGATTTAATTTGCTTTTACTTGAGGCCACATGGAACCTCACTGAGCTTCTGCTGTAGTGAAATCTGACTCCATTGCCAGCTGATGCAAAATATCTTTCCTAAAGTTAGCCTGGAACACACATGCTGATAAAATAATGTAACTTATTAGCTATTTTCTCGGGCAGTGAGTGTTTTAAATATATCTTTTTTCAAAGAATAAAATTAATTGTATTACCAGGCCAGATACCCCACCTTCTAGCAGGCTGTGAAATGTCAGCTTCAGCTCACTCCAGTGGTGTTCAAAGTTCATAGGCCAGGGTAGTTCTCTTCTATTCCTTTCAGACTTCCCATTCCTGGGTTTGTTTTGTAGTAAAATACAAAAAAAAGGAGACTTTTTGTGTGAAAACTCAGCTTGCTTCAAGCTTTCCTGGGACAAATAGCTCCTTCTCAGAGAAGCAAAGCTGTAGGTTATTTCTAGAACAGTCTTTTTAGGATAAAAGTTGCAAAATCACCTAGGCAACTGCTAAAGACTGAAAGGTGTGTCTTTAAAAAGAAGTTTGCCTTTCTAACAATTAAAAGACAGAAGTTCCCAAATCCTTTGTGTTATTGAAAACTTTATTTTTAGAATAATTAACATTTTTTAAGGAAGTTGGTGGTGGAATATAAAATACTGACTTAATTTTGTCTTTTAGTTAAACTTAGTAAAAGCTGACTTTCATTGAATCTAGCAGAAAGCTCCTCAGATAGTTAGATTGTTCTTAGAAAACATTGGTACTGAGTTTTGGTTTTAAGTTGCTATTCTGCAATGTTTCTAGTTAAATATCAGCATTCTGAGACTCAGAGAAGTAAAACAGATGATAAAATAAAATGATTTAATGCATTTTAACAACTGAAAGTTAAGTAGAATATTAAAAAGAGCAAGCAGTTGAGAAGTATTTTCACTTTAAAAGCTTCAGGCACTGTTCTTGATGCAATTACCTTAACTGTGGTACTAAATATACTATAAATTCCGTGTTAATTGCATTTTGCTTTCTTATTTAGTGACAGAAATATTCAAAGCTGATAGTTGGTTGTGTTTCTTCCAGGTGGTTTTCTATGCATTTGCTATAACTGGCATAATGCTATTTAAAGGTGCTGTTGTTCCCTTGGGAAATACCAGGTAACATTCTAAACATCACTGCTCAGAAAGAATCTGTTTTTCAAAAGCATCTGCAGCTTTTTACCTCTGAGCTGTTTGTGTTTGGCTTTGCCGGGTTTTTCTTTTCTCTCATTCTTGGAGCCACCCTACTTTTTATGTTAAATCACAAGACTTCGTTATCTGTTACTCCTTCTGTTTCTTCTAGCTGCATTGAAATTGCAGGAATGCTTATCTGCAGCTTGGATTTTTACCCTGCTTTATCTGAACTACTTTTTCGAACTGTTTCCCTTGTTTGCTGCCTGTACGAGATCCTCTAAACTTTCTACAAGGAGCTCAGAGGAATTCTGAAGCAGAGTTCACATCAGCCTGTAATTCCCTTGCAGTGCTGCCAACACAACGTATGACAATGGCACTCTGCAGTGTGGGACCTATGAACAGCTGGAATATTGGCCCAACAACTTCGATGACTTTGCTGTGAGTCTGATCATGGATGAAATCCCTCCTTCTTCCCCTCTCTGCTTGTCTTTCCTCCTCGTTTTCTGAGGCTTAAATCTGTGATACAGCCACTTAAACTCTGCTCTACTCACGTTATTTAGGCAGCAGTGGTGACCCTCTGGGATGTGATGGTGGTGAACAACTGGCAAGTCTTTTTGGATGCATTTTCAAGATATTCAAGTCCGTAAGTAGCTGTAATCATTCTGGAGAAGTCCTGTATAAATCCATCTTATAAATTGAACAAGAATTGTAGCACGGTTCCTACCATCTGCTCAGAGGGGTGCTGCTTTCCTTTCTTTTGGATCAGTTCAAGTGTATAGGAAGTAAACCTAGTGCTTCTGTGTTTTCTTTGTGGGTGAACAATTTTTTGTAGACTAAAAGCTTGGACATCTCTCTCATTTGTATTTACTAACTTCATGGGAATGCTTGAATGAACTGGATAACACCTGGGTTGAGCTGTTCCAGTGACCCTTGGCTGGTTAACCCTGGAGAGTGAGTCTGTTTGGCTAACTTAGTGAAAAGCAAACATTTTTTATTTTTAATTTTTTGATCCAAGCCCCCTTTTCCATTAAGGAAGTAGTAGTATTATATTTCAAGGAAAAAAAAAGTGATTTCATGGTGCTCTGCTCACTTTTAGGCTGAGGTTATTTACTGCCTCCTTTATGTATTTTCTGTTCATCTGATCTGCAGGTTGGCAAAGATCTATTTTGTAGCCTGGTGGTTGATCTCCTCTGTCATCTGGGTTAATCTCTTTGTAGCTTTACTTCTGGAGGTAAGGAAGTGTGTTTATTTGGTGTGAGATCCTGAAAATGGGTTCTAATTTGTGCAGAAAATGGAAAGAACTCAGACAACTTTATGTTGGGTTTGTGTGTGTCCTTACTTGTCTGTGTTTCTCCTTGCTTCTGTCTGCCCAAGGAGCTGCGGAAATATTTTCTTTTTCCTAGAGAATTGTATGTTTTATTTGCAATTTTGTCACAAAACTGGTCGTGTCTCATTGGCTATGTACAATTTCATTGTATCACTCTCTTTAATATAAAGATGAGAAATATTTAAAGTATTATAAAATTGCTTGCCTCTTGTACATTAACATTTAAATTCAGCATTAGTTATTCAAGCTGCAGGCTTTTTGCATTGTAATTTGTCAGCAAATGAAGTGAGCAATTTAAATTTTAAATTTTTGTTTTATTTGGTTCTCCTGCGTTTCTTCCCACTCCAGTTTGAATTGCCACCATTGTTCAGTTCCACACTAGAGGAGTGGAACTGATTACTTATTTTCAAAAGATCATATTCTAGAGTTTTTCAGAGAAGCTGTGGGAGTGCAGTTGCCTAAACAATGCCATGAAGAACATGTGGTTCTGCTGGTTTCTCATTGCACACTTTCCTGCAAATCCGAATTTCTGATGGTGAAGGGAATGCTAATCATCATAACCATCTCCTCCGGGTTCATCATTGTAGGCTTCTCTTACAGGCAGTGGAGGGAACTGAGAACCTGTAGAGGGCACTTCACCCCATCTCAAACCCTATGAAAGTTTCTTTTGGAGATGTTCTTGTCATTGCTGACTGAACTGAGAACTGAAATTTGCTGCAGTAGGAAGAATGGCAAACTTTCAGTCTAGGACATCTACCTACTTGCTTCGGCAGGGCTGTGGCTGCTGTCAGAGCCAAGATGCAGCATTCCATAGCAGGAGAGCAGGATGTCACTATTTTTCTCACCCCCCTTTTTTTTTTTGGCCTGAGCTGCATGTCTACTCCCTAGGTATTCATTTGTCAGAGTTATTCAAAATGGATAGAGGAACATGACAAAACCACTAGCTGAGTTTAAGTCGTGATGCCTGGACTGGCAGTGTGTTTACATATCTGGGTTTTTAAAGGGGAAGACATTTAAAGCAGGTGAAGTCTCATGGGTAGTTCACATGGTTGTCTTGGGGAGGCAGTCCTTGCTAGGAGCTGAAGGCTGCAGGGCTGTCTTGTGCTCTGCTGTTCTTTCAGTTTGTGATGAGAAAGTTATTTCATTGCTGAACAAAAGCCTGAGTAAAGCAGTGACCTGCAGCAGGTAAATAAGCTGATGCCTAAATAAATCAGTGCTCTGACACCATGTAAAAACAAACCTCACCTCCCCTCCCAAACCTTATCTGCAAACATAGTGACCAGATATAACTTCTTTTCTGGTGCCATCAGAATGCAGCATTTATGTTTCTTGCTGTTCCTTTCACATTTCAGAATTTTATTCACAAGTGGGACCGTCGCTGCCAGCGAGAGTCTCTTTCAGATATTGAATACCAGAGGACAGTTGAACTCATGTTCAGGTGAGTTGGGCTGGACTTGATAATCACTCTAGTTTTTTATGTTTGTCTGCTTTAAAAAAGGTGTGCTGGCTGCAAGAAGTCTTCTGTTTCCTCCTTCTGAAGCAAACTGTTTCATCTGTTAGATTGGAGAAATTCAGCAAGTGCTTTAGTTAGGCCTGCTTTAAGCTGCCTTGGTAGCCTCACATTTATATGCTTTAAAATGCTCTTAGCAGGATGGGAGAAGAGGTGCTGGGGGCGAGGGGAACAACTGCTGAGGGAGGAAAAAACAAGGGAAAGGAGAAAAGGGAAGATGAGAGAAGTGATGCATGTTCTTGGCTTATTATGAAATTGTGGGTGGTGAGTTGATGCTTGATGACCGTGCATTAGTGGAACTTCTGGTGCACGTTGGATACTCAATAGTAGCACTGGGAGCGTGTTCTCATTTGGGAGTTTTTTCAGGAAAACAAATCTACTGACCTTCAGTTGTATTGTACTGTGTGCAGGAAATTGCTTCCCTGCTTCTTGTGGGAAAACAGCTGCTGGTTTCCATGACACATCTGTAGAGGATGGATCACTTGCAAGTAGATGCATCTTTAGGGAGCATCAGCTTGTTGTAATTTTAATTCCTTGTTTCATTCTTGAAACAAGCACACTGTTACATCTCAGTATGTGCATTGCAAAAACAAATGCTGAGAAGCTCCCTTTGCTGCCCCTAACAACTCATGCTTTTTCTTTGTAGAGATGTTTTGGAAGAACCTACAGAGGAGGAGTTGATGGAAAAACTGCACCAGCACCCACACCTGCAGTTATGTAGGTGACTGGTGGGAAGGACTGATTTATTTAGACCTCTGTTTTCTTGAGGTTGTCAGCTGGAAGAAACTGAATGGATTTTCTGTGAGATGCTGTTAGGAGAGGGGCTTGTAGGACAGTATGTGAGGTTTTGCTTGGCAATTCTCTGCAGAAAGGTTTTTTATTTTGGGTTCATGTCTTTTTTTGAAAAAGATTTGAATCTGGCTAACTTGATTTTAAGTTGCAATTTTAGAAGGGGTATTGCAGCTGTTATTTTTATAGGGTGTTGATATCAGAAGGTTTTATGTTCTTTTTTTAATAGGGAAAGTCTGTTTAAAATGACAGTGCACTTTAAAACATGAACTGTATAACCACTAAGCCTGCTACTTTTTTCAGCACAAGAAAATGGAGCTGCCTTTTCTGGCAGGCGAGCGTGGCAAGGGCTGTGCCCTGCAATTCATGAATGGATTAGGCAGGACCAGAACAAAATCCTTAATCTTCTTGTAGTGAGAGTTGAAACACTATTTTTATTGTAATGTGACACCAGCGTATTTTACCAAATTTTCAGGAGTTAATCACGTCGGAACACAATCAATTCCAGCTTAGCAACAGGGACTGCCTGCTTTGCACATCCTGTTTTTCTTTGCTTTCCATGGGGGTTTCATGCTGGTTGTGCCATGCTGGTCACTGAGAGCAGTTAGAACCTGGACTGGAGCAATTGCACTCGTGGTTTTCAATGTGGTAAAACTGAGCTCTCTTTTAGAGTCAACGTTCTCGTGTTGCTCTTTACTGAACCTCTTCCTTTTACTTTCTTCCTGTTATACGCTGTGTTGTGTTCCATGAAAAAGCTAAGGGGAGTGAACTTTGGCTGGAATGTTGCACCATGATCACCGGAGTCCCCCACTTAAAGGGGGAAGGGGAAAAAAAAAGGTTGAATGGGATAATCAAAGTGCTTAACAGTTGAAATTTTAATTCGAGCCTGTGGGAATTGAAGGTGCTCAACCAGTATTGCAGGATCACATTCTTTTATGGCTTAATGACCACATGCTGTGTACCACTAACTTTCACCTGGGTAAAATTTTTTGGGTAAATCAATTTCTCAGCAAATCCAAAGCGGAGGATTCACAGCAAGCTGTGTCCACATGCTTTTCATTATCCCTTAGTGTTCCTCTAAAAGGGTGGTTTTGCTTGAATCTCTGTCACATAACTAGTAAACTGCTGTGAAGAATAGAATCTACCACAACTACTCTTTTTATATGTAAAAATGAAACTGCCTTCTGGGGCACTGCCTTCTCATTGAGACACTTGTCACCAAAACAGACATTATTGTGGTCATCACTATATTGACAAAGGCTTGGGGAAGGTAATTGGCTACTATTTATAAGTCCCTTGATTCCTTTTTTTTAGTTAAAAAATGTTTTTCAAAAGTGCCAAGCAGTCATCCTGTGTACCTTTCCTCCTCTTTCTTTGTCATTTGCCTTTTCTCTCTGTCCTCTATGAAGGAGAGGAAAATATCCAGGATGACGGTGTGTTTGAGGTCAAAACCACATTTTTGCCTTGTTGTCTCACTGATCAGAAATTACTTAATGATTCTTGTCTGTTTCTTTATCTTTTGCTTGTATTTTCTTCGTGCTTTGGAGCAAAATGTGTCGTAGCTTTCATCTGCATAGAACAAATGTGAGCCGAGTTCTCAGCTACTCCTGCAGTCTTTCTTTGCTTCTGTAATCCTGCCTCTTAAGCCATGCCCATGTCTGTGTGCAGTCTCGTCTCTGTTCCAGATTAAGCCACCCAGTAACCCACTAGCCCTGATTTCAGTGGCGTCATCATGCTTATTTTCAGTCATGCACTTAAAACACTCATCATGGCAAGCCGATGAAGGCATCAGCACGCGGTTTTTCTTAGTTCTGAGTTTATTTGGTTCAGTATGGCTTATGTCAGGGTGTTAGCTCCTTCTAGCATGATGTATAATCACTGCCACCAATATATTGGGATTTATTAAGCAGTGGTTAAGCAGGCTTATTTGACCTTTTTACTGAAAAAAAAGACTATTTTTTGTTTTCCACTTTTCTGAATACTTGAAGTAGCTTTGCCTTGCCCAAAAGGAAGTGTCCAGTTCTTATCAGCCTGCGAGTTTGATTATTTTTTTTTGGCCTCTTAAGGTTGTTTGGGGTTTTGTGGTTGATTTTTCTTTTTTTTTTTTTTAATTTTTTTTGCCATTACATTACACTACAATCTACCAAAGCAACACAAATTGGTGTGGGATTACCATAAACATCACAACTGTCTCCATTATGCCATCTTTGCATCTGGACAAATGTGGAGAAGGCATTCTGAAGGGAATAGTCTTTCTTGTTCTTGTTTCACACTTGTGTAATTAACTGAAAGTGTAACTAGAATTTAATACAAAATGTGCTACCTAATGTCACTTGAACTGGAAGATGTAAATGACCACAAATCTTATGCAATAACTGTATAAATCATGAAAATGAATGTACGTCGTCATTAGGTAAAATTTGAGGTTTGCATTATTAAAAAAGTTTTTTCTTCTTAAACTATGAAAATAATTGAGGTGTGGAAATGATTCTTGTGGTTTGTTTTTGCCTTTCCCTTGCTACTGATTCCTGCAGTGCTCGACATCTCTGTTCCCATTGTTTTTGCCAGTTAAAGGCTGGGCCCCTGGAGGAGGTTACATGCAAGTGGGATATAAGTGCTTGGTTTCAGTATGCAGACCTGAAGGATGTTGCTCTGTTATTTTCCAATTCTAGAGGCACATGGCATCCTCTGTGGGTACTTGACACACTCAGTTTTTAAGGTGAAATCTCACTGGAACTGAGCATTGATGGTTTTGAGCAGGTTGATTTTCATTTGCGTTTCAAACCGGGTATTCCTTCATCTCTCTTTTCCCCAGGAGACCAGTGGAAAAGCATTCTCATAGCCTTTCAGCTGGGGCAGATTTTACACATGATTTAGCAGAGTCCTTGGTGTTCTTTGGTAGCACGTTCTGGTTTGGAAGGGGTTTTATTAAGGACAGAACAAAATCAATTCTGGAACAAGCTGATGTCTCTGACAATGGTTGTTGCAGATGCTTAGGTGGAGCACGTGAAAGCCAAAGCAAAGAGAAGATCATCTTGTGTTATTAAAGCAGGATCAGATTTTTCTAGCTTCTGGAGGAAGGCCTTAATCACCTAATTAAGGCTAATTTGAGACTCCTCATGTATTATTTTTTCCCCCCTTCCTGCTTTGCTATGGATTTTTATTGCTTACAGATTTAGGAGTGGAAGGAGAGGAAGGATTCCACTGAAGTGTTCTTGGTTCTTTAAGGAAAAATACAGAAATACAGTGATGAACCTCACAGGCACACTTAACTCTGAACTTGACACATTTTGGGGAATATTGCTTTGCATCCCTCCAACACCTCTTAAAGTGCAGGAAAAAAAAAGGACATATAAAGCTAAAATTAAAAATAGGGTCTGTAGGAAAATGATGCAGGTGTATAGATTAGTTACCTTCACCTCATGTTTCAGAGCTATCTCTTATCTTGCTAGATGGTTTATCTTTTTCACCTGCCTGTATATTAAGAGTAGTACAGGGTTGTTACCACAATTTTGCAGTTTACCATTGTGCTTGAGTCAGATCCAGTCATTTCAGTGCTCTGTCTTGGGGTTTTATTGAAAACAAAATAAAAATAGGTGTTTGCCTACATTCTTCATGTAGGTGTTAATGATTTTTTTCTTTCACTAGATTTTTGTCTCATTAAAAGCGTGTACAGCTGTTGGTAGTTTTCCACAAATCAACTGGTTTTGACTTAATCTGCAGTCTTTATAAACACTCAGAGCCATTTTCTTATGTGAACTCTGGGTAGGAATAATTTGGGGTTTGTGGGCGGAGGGGTAAAAGTGGCTTTGTAGTCCATCTCTAAGCAATACACTCCATATGACACTGTTGCAATATGACCTTAATAAACTGGAGGAAACTACCTACATTACTGAAGTAAAATTTAAGAGGTAAATATGTTACAATTTAGCAGCACAGGGCAAGGAAAGAGTAGTATTAGAAACAAATATTATGGGGCTGATAGTGTACTGCAAATTGAATGAGCTAAGAGCATCTGAAAGAGCTCAAAAAGAGAATTGCTTTGCTGTAATTTGTAGTAGTACTTCCTTTTGGGGCCCCACTGTTTCTGTTTTGGGACTTGCATTTTAAAATAAATATTTTGGGGAAGGTGTTCATTACAGGACAGCAACAGAAGTCTCAAGACATTTGAAAGGTGTGAGCTTAGAAGAACTTTAGAGGAAATAATTTGTTCAGACCCACAAGAGACAGGCAAATAGTTTTTCAAACAGTATTAAAACATATAAATGGTTGAGAGGAGAGAACTGTGGATGCTGTGTAATCTCTGTGTGCTGCTTGTAGGAGAAGCTGTAGTTTGGGTTTGAGGCTGCTCCCTAGCTCTGAGCTCTGTATCTGGGAGGCTGCAGACTGGCCTTCACTCGAGAGCTGTTTTAGGAGGGATTTGACAGTCACCTGCTATAGCTTTGTCTGGATGTTTGTGAACCTGCCCCTGCTCAGCTGCTCCCTGGGATCCTGTCCCGCCTACCTCTCTGCGTTTCACTGGAAAGAATTCCCCTGGCTGTAACAAACCTAGCTTTTGTTGTTTACAGCATGTGCTGCTGGATCTAGCTAATGGCTTGCAAATGTTTACAGCGTGCAAGTATTGTACAAGCAGGGATAGCAGAACCAAAATTGTGCTCCTCCAGCTTCTCATTATACACAGGAAGATGAGCTGGAGTCCTGTGTGCTGTGTTGCTGGTACTTTGCACTAGCTCCCCGTAGTTCTCCATGCAGTTCACTCTGCTGGGTTCCCTTTAATCTCAGTTCTACATCCCTTAGCTTTTTGGGCAAGAGGAGGGCATGTGTTGCCCCTCTCCCTGTTTGTGTTGGCTCACTGACAAGCCAAGTAGGTCGAATAATTTGATTTTTCCCTTGATGAGAACGCTTAGTTTGAGCACTCTGCTCTGCCTGCTACCAGATGTCACAAAATGTATGACACGCATACCTCTCACACTTCAACTCTTCTTTCAAACTTGGTTTGGTGAACGAATTCAGAAGTTATTACCAGGGGACCGATGCTGCAAAAATCCTAGGAGAACTAGAAAACCTTACAAAATGCAATGATGTAGTAATTAACCTTAATATTACAAAACCTTACCTTACCAGAGGTAATGATGTAGTTAACAAAATTAATTTTGTTAATTGAAATAGGTCTGATGTTTCCCTGGATCCAAGGCAGAGTAGAATCTGAAGCCTTTCTTGACTTCTTTCCTGCACCCTCCAGACATACCATCTCTTTTTTAAAAAGATAAAATAGATCATGAAGTATCTAAATGATGAAGTTAAGGTCACTGGAAATCTGTTGCTAATTCGGGATAAACAGCAGATCATCAGACTTCCTTAATCATAAAGTTCGTATTTCATTATGAACTCAAAACCTCTTCTGTATTTGTAGAGCTACAATTTTCCCAGCATGAAGTAAAAGAAGATGGTCAGAAAAAAAAACCCCTCAAGGCTGAGCTGGCATTTTTCAAATACTAAGTTCACAGGGATATGTCCAGCAAGCCACTGGAAGAGCCACCTATCATTATCTCCCACAGAGAATATCAGAAGAACTTCAAGCCTGTATAAAATGGAGTCTCAAGGCATAATGAGTGCTTTTCAAAAATGTCTTAGTTAACTAAAATTGTTGCAGTTCTGGAGGAAAAACTGTGGTGTGCGGTTACCTCCATCATCTACGCACTTGTTTGTCAAAGGAAGCCAAAGGTGTTACCCACTAAAACCTAAATGTTGCATTTCATGTAGAATTCCAGCCATTTATGTAGTTTTTTTGCATCATTTTCTTATCTAGTTCTAGGCTTAATTTTTTTTTCAGAGTAATTGTATAAAAAAATTGGTTCACTGATGCTGAATGTCAGCTAAAACCAAAAAGGACTGCATCCAACTTACTGTAAGCTTAGTAAACTTTTTGAGACTAAGTGGATACAAAGGCATCATCTTAACTGTAAGCCAGAGGCAATTGCAGCTTGTCCTTTAATGCTAGAAATTCCTTGTAGCAATCTCAGTCATCTTTTTCCCATTAACCAGTTGAGCAGGTGTTGTCTTTGTTGTGTGCAGAGACTTTCATGGACCCCATCACTGCAGCGAGTGCCTCCCAAGCACTCTTCTGAAAACATCCTGCTGGGATAGGAAAATATTGCTATCCTTATTTTGTAGATGATCAGCTGAGATATTTGGTGATCTGCCCACAGCAAGCTTGAAATCCGTGGGAGAGTTAAGAATAAAACCTGCAGTCCCTGCTCACTGCCTTTGCTAACACACAATACTGCCTTCTTTTTTTTTTTTTTTTGGACCAGCTGTGAGCTTCAGTTGCACGTTTAGAAGATGATGTTGACTTTTCCACATCAGTTGGTTTATAATTTTGTTGCTGCCTATTCTTGTATATAACTTTTTTACTTTGTTTTAAAATTAAAAAAAAAAAAATCCCAGAACCTCTAAACTTCTAACTTTACTTATTTCCTATCTTATCAAAAGAAGAGGGAGGACTATTACTGATCTGCCATCTTATTTATAAATATTTAGTAGGGATGAGCTGAGGCTGGCACGTGTGCTGGGAGTTTGGTAAGGGGAAGTAAACTGCTAGATTCTAGTTATTAAGTCACTACTTCAACTGTACAAACTACAGGAAAAATACAGGATGACCATCCTAAACAACAGCTCCAGCCTTCCGTCGGACCTGAAACACACTTCAAAAATGCTTTTAGCCTCATCTTCCTTTGTACTTCTTGTATTTTGTTCTTTAAGGTGAGTGGACAGTCTAACTTTTTGGAGCTGGTGAGCACTTGCAGCATCATACTGAATTTGGAAAACTGCCCAGAAAGCCAATTGCCTTGCACAATCTCACTGGCAAGGGATCATCAGCATTTGAGAGGGTGGAAATTCATGTCAAAATAGAAAATTGAGAGCATTTTTAAGACCTGGTTCTGCTGTGCAGCAGGTGTGTGTGTCTGTGTAATGTGAAATGCGACCTCTAATACATCCACAGGTTGCTGGGCTGGATGCAGAAATTACTGAGTTGAATTGCAAGGGTTGTGTTACACAGCCTGTCACATTAGGTAAGACCAGAAGGGATTTTGATTTTTATTCGTAAAATTAGGGTTATTGTGTAGGATTCTGGCTAAAAGCAGACTGGATTTGTCAGCTCCCGGGAAAGAGCTGCTCTTCTGTGTCTGCTGCAAAACTGTAACACTATAGCATTGAACTGGGTAGTGGTGGTGCTGTAACAATGGCCTTGTACATCGAGCATCCTCCTGAGGTGAGCTGGGAAGCCAGTCTGACCTGTATTGTTTTATTGTGTTAGGTCTCCTTGCCTTTAGGAATGAATTGGTTCCTCACGTAACATGCTGAGCTGCTGACACTGCCCTTTTTTTTTTAGTAAGTACTGATCTTAGAAAGTAAAACTTGAGTCTTTAATGTGTCTTCCCATACCTGTTTAATACCAGTGAGAGTAATCTTGTATTTCACCAGAACTACAAGTGTTTAGTTCCCAGTGTCCTGGATAATTGGTGGTTTCTCTGAAAAGACTCGGACAATTGCTATAGGAAAGCGCCTCTAAAGAAGTTCCCTGTGAAATCAAAGGTGAAGGTGTTAAGGCCTGACAATAACTCTTAGATCAAAGTAGCCAGCAGAAGGGGCCACAGAGGAGCAGGTTGTCCTTTAAGCTTCACTATGTTGTGGGAGGTGTTACCCCTCTCTTTCTGTAATCAGATTTCATGAAGAAAGCAAAGCTATTCTTTCCTGATGTAATTCAATCAGAGCCCTCAGCTAGATGATCAGCAGGAAAAGCACCTGCCTTCCTTGCTTTAGATTTGGTGATAGACCCCAGTTTTTGATACCTGGTTAATCCATAATCCAAGCATGTGCCCACAGCAACACCTGCCACGCAGGTGAGCTTTTAATCTTGTTAATATACAAATATAATATAGATTTTTGTATTAACCTCACACATGTACACACCCAATAGTAAATGTCATGAGGAGGAAAATTTAATAAAGTAAGATTATAAATGTCTAATGTACTTTTTGTTGGGCAGTAAAGTTGCCCACGTGTTGTAATTGAGGTCTGAAGTTAACTTGCTTGCTGAGGCCTCTCTAGGGTTGATTACACAGACTAAGAGAGCATGTGAAAAAATGTTTTTCATGCTCTGCTTTTCTTCCTGTTTTGTCCGCTAGCCTTTCCTCCTTAGCTCTGTCTTGGGTTGGTGCCCACTGTAATATCTACTGCCATCAAACTCAGCACTTAAAAATCAGGCACATGTTTGAAACATCTGCTTGTTTGAGACCCTCCACAGTGACTATTAACTTTTGCCTCTGACGTTTTCCAAAGCCTCCAAGTTCTCTTCTCATCTCCTGAGTGACCCTGACACAGTCCTCTGGAGATCTGTAAAGCAGGATGCTCTACTTCCTCATAGCGTAGACACTGGAAAGTGAGGTGTGAGCAAAGTTTGGGTTCAGGCTTAAATATCCCAAGGCTCACGTGCACTGTGTAGGTGGACAGTGTGAAACGTAGATCTGAGGCACCTCGTATGCAGTTCTGCACCAATTTTTCATGTGTGTCGTTTCTGATCTGCACAGAGAGGTGTTACCTGGCTTTTCACCAGACACCCGAGAACAGGTGTTTGGGGAGGACCACATCTAGTTCATTAAAGGAGGAAGAGCTGAATTAAATCCCACTCCCGCACAGATAAGATGGTGGTTTGGATTAAAAGGTTTGTGACCCATCAATGTATAGCTGAAGCCCGCTGAGAGGAAGGCAATTCCATTGTATAAACGAATTTTGAAAGATTTGTCCCAACTGCGTTGCATGACAGCTACATTTTCTGTGGCCACCAGCGTGTTGGTGTGGTAACAGACTTGCCAGGAAGCAGAACTAATGTTTTAGGGACCCTTGTGCTGTATCATTTTACAGAGCAAACTGTTGATGGAATATTTGTGATGATCTAGCTCTGTTATTTCACTGCTACAAATAATTTCTCCTCCAGCAACATTACCCTGGTTTGTGCCCTTAGGAGGGGCTGTGAAGGGCTGTTATGGTGCTCCTTGACAGTGCTTTCCCATGATCTTTGGTGATGCCTCCACTGTTACATGGCTGAGGGAAATACCATAGCCATCAAAACACGGGAACAGAGATATGTCTTGTACCTTGTGGTGGTGTTCAGGCTCAAGAATATGTGTAAAATATTGCCATTTGAATTTGGTCACTGCAGAGCTGGGCTTACCAGGGGGGTTAATGGGACGGAGCCCTCTGACCAGCAAAGGCTGCTGTGCCATTTATGCCTCAGGTCACTTTATAGGGTTGCTGTCACAGTCCTTCTACCTGTACAATACCATCTTGGCTGGTTCCTCGTGATGTAGAAGTGAATACTCCTGTGTAAGGTAGTGGTAGGTCAGACACGGCGCTCTCAAAATAATTTTGGAAAAAGTTTTAAAAAACTGGATTATCTGACCTATCACAGAAGGCAAGGAACACTTTCCAGGGAAGAAACTGAGCCAAAATGACTTTGAGCACAAAAAATTCCCTCAGGACTGGGGACTGAACCCCATTTGCCACTCCATTACCTCTAGGAGACCTTTCTCCTCAATAAATGTGACCTAAAGTTGTCATTTTGGTCCTTGTCAAATACATCTTAATTTGCTACTATGATGGTGGATTTTTTTTTCCCAGCAGTTCTCCCATCTTTTTTGTACAGACCGGTTGGTGTTTCATCACAGTTACCATCCTCTTTGTGATCTGTTGACAGTGCTTAAAAAGGAAATTGTGCAGGTTTCATCTGCAGAGCTTCCCAGTCACAGACCAGTGTTTCATGGGAGCAACAAACAGGGGAGGTCAGGAGTTTTCTTTTCAGGTACTGCAAAATCACTTTGAGATGCCAACAGCTAAAAATAGATTAAAATCCCTAAAGAAGAGATAAAGATTTTTTTTTTTTAAGTTTTATGATGAACTTGGTTTTTTTCCTCCTTTTTTTTTGTTTTTTTTTTTGGACATGAGAGGCTTTTTAAAACTCTCTAGCTGTGTTTTTAGCCAGCAGAGGGAGTTCAAGCCCCCATTTTACACTGACCGTGCAGGCTGGGCTGTGTGATCAGCACTTCTGGATGCACTTAATGGAACATTCTCAGCATAGTTAAGTGCTGGGGCCTGAATCAAGGGGGTTGGAATACAATCAGGTTTTGTTTTTTAATGGCAAAACATGAAAAGGTATGTTCTGAGGCAGTGAATTATCGGTACTACACATCTGTTTGTACCAAAATGTTTGTATCTGTAACACTTCTGCACTGTGCTTGGAGTGTGAAATTATAACAGTATGAAAGTGGCACTTCTTATAAAGTGCCAAGTCCAGTTTTGTTGTCTCACAGTTAAATACCATTAACCACTGATGAGTCTCAGAACAGTCTCTGATCTTTGAGAGCCTCAGAGAGCAGCAGCGGACAGAACGTTTTGGAAATAACATCTAACTTTTAATGCAGTGATCAAATTTTCTTGTAGATGGTTATTGGGAAAGAAGTTAGTTCTTCCTTCCTTTAGGTTTTTAGTGTATTATTCTACAACCTGTATGTTCTGGTGAGAGGAACATCCTGCTACATCTTGTGAGCCGACACAAGAATAGGAATGAAGTAGGTGAAAATAAATCAAGCACGGCTGGGCTTCCTTTAAACTTGTAATTGTGGTTCCTCTGTGACAATAAACTCCCAAGTGAGCATTCACCTCTGAGCAGTAAGGGTCTTTTATACCAGCTCAAGCTGATAACTGAAAATGTGAACCACATTTTAAAGTAATTCATTGTATACTTTGGGCTGACAAATGTTAAATTATACTAATTTGAGCAGATGCACATGTCGCTGCCCTAGAATTCTGGACAGATTCTTCAGAACTGAGCAGCTTTTTCTTGTGTGCAAATACGTATTGACAAAAATTACTTGGCTACTTTCTTGGGTTTCCTTAAACTGGCGCTCTACATGTGTCTATTTTTACCGCAAGCAAAGCTGAAGTGTTCAAACATTTGAGGACTTAATTATAGGTGGGGTGAACCTCAAAGAGCCACATTACAGCATTTCCCCTTTTTCACTTAAACCCGACGGGCTACCACTTGTGTTTATATGGCACTGCAAACTAAATTTAGACGTAGTAGTGAGGACTAAAACAAGTTGTGCTTTGTCAGGAGAGCAGAGAAAGGAACTGAGCAGTGGAAACAGTGAGGGGAATCGGCGCGTCTGGCGTTGACACAATGCTGCGAAATCAGCGCTTTGATGGCCTGTAAAGCATAATAACAGCTGTGTGAAAGGTTTGCTGTGCTTAGCTGGCATTATCTCTTGTGCAAGGGAAGGTACATTGTAAACCAGTAAAAATTAACTGCCGCGGCACAATGATGGTTTTGTGACTGCGAATTCAGATAAAGTTTTGCCGCTGTGGGCGGAATGATGAAAAGGACTTGGGGCCATTTGCATACAGGTGAAGAGAGGTGGTGATGTCCCCTCTTGTCCAGAGGCCAAGGCACCACAGGTATGCAAAGTGCTTCAGCTCTAAGTGCTGCCTTTAATTCAACCTGATTTTTCTTTTTTTCTTTTTTTTTTTTAACCTGGTTGTAGAGTAGGAGAAAAGGGTCTTGGGAAATGGACAATCCCAGGAAACGTCATTGGGTGGCAGCAGAGCATTTACCACTTGCCGTGGCATCCCAGCAAAATAAAGCCAGAAAGCCCTGAAGTTCTGCATGTCTGTGATATAGGCAACTGCAGATGAGATCTCGGAACGGTGTTTGTGGTGACACAGCCTTTTGTGTTCAAGATTTCTCTCCGAAAGTGTGTTTGCATGTGCATATATGTCTGTGTATATACGTAAAAATATGTATTTATATATAGACGTGCATGTACATGTAAACATAAAAGCTGTGTCTCTGCAGGTGAGGTTTGCTCTGTGATAGTGAGGAGCTTTACTGTGATTGCTGCAACGACCAGCTCCCAGATTAGATCCCAAATCCCTGACAGACCAAGCTCGTGCCCAGGAGATACATCTTGGTGCTGATGTGAATGTGAAAGTAAAAGTTCTAAGTTAATTTTTCTGCTGGAAGGAATCAAGTGGGTCTGCGAATGAGGCCAGAAAAAAGTGATAATTTTTATTAGTAATTTTTGGTTTTCTGTAGTAAAAGTGTGACAAGCAGGACAGTATTTGTTCGCCTTTTAGGAAGAAGTTCACCTCTCCATATTTATTCTACAGTGTGAGTATTTAGGCTTTTTGGATAATGTCAGTGGTGCTTGAAACACTTTGAAAATCTATCCCAGTTTTGGAACTAGGAACTAAGTGTGTTTTGGGTGTGTTCATTTCAGTGAAGAGATGGAGCATTTGTTTTTATTTGTTTTGTGTTTTCCTCTAACACCTCAGCATGCAGCCAGCCCAAAGGAATGTGTCATGGCCTGGCTGTAAGGAGAACACAAACTGCAGCAGGCATACATACAAACATGCCTGCTTCCTTTATGGAGTTGCATCTTTGTTTACTAGCTTTTTAAAAAATTGTTTGTGAGTTGCTGCTATTGTAAGTAAATCTCTTACCTTCTAACTGCCCATTCTGCTGTCACCGCCATGGAAATGCTATCAATCTCCTACTTTATGGGCAGTGTGGCTGCAAATGTGGAAACTCAGTGACTGGAAGGAATTTAACATCTTTCTTTTGCTACTTCGCCTGGGAATCAGGAAGTTAAAACTGTCCCCATGGACTTCCTGCAGGCATCAGGGACGTGCTGGCTTTGGGAATTGCTTGTCCCTGAAACAGGGAGGGACCTCTGTGCTTCACTGCTGGGCACTGAATGTCAGGTACTGATCCTTACAGCCTGGCCTGAAGATCTTGCCTTAAGTAATGCTGAGGTTTTTCCGAACTACACTGATTTCTGTTTGGTTCAAGCCCAAGCCCCACAACCCACAGAAACAAGAACAAGCTCTGAACAAGAGCTGCCCTGTTTCCAAGCTCCCACTGAGCTCAGGAGTCAGTGCTTGCTCCTGCATCTCCAAAAGTTACGATCTTGCACCAGTAAGAGGCAGCATTTTCTGGCTCCCAGCTCCCTAGGAGCCCTAAACCCTCGTTCACTGGTGGCATATGGCCTCTTCAAGGAATAAAAGCTTTTGACTCCTGCAGAGCTTAATAAAGCCTATTTTTATACCATGTGTGAGTACTGCTGGAAACTCTCTGAAGAAAGGTATCTCTAAAATGACGTTGCTATTTTGTTTGCACAGATTGCTGCAAGAGATTCTCACCTTCTAGTAGCTAAGACATCAGATGTCCCTTGTCCTGAAAAGTTTGGAAAGTTAGGCAAGAATCAGTGTGAGAAAAGAAACCTGTTCAATCATGGGAAGGTTCCTTGTATTTTGGACCAGATGTTATGAGGTTGTTACGTTAGATCATCTTTGTTCTATCTGCTGTGATTTAACTGAAGTGAATTCACTTCATTCCTGAATTTTTTCTCTTATTGGTTTAAGTAATTCCCTTGTTAATTGTTGCACTCGCACAACTCTGGGATTGTTTTTATTTGCCTATACATGGGTGAAATATCCCCTCATACAGTGTTTCATTATTTGCTCCCATGTTTTGAGTACCTTTTGCAGAACATTCAGGTGTTAGAGTGGAAGTGACAGGAACTGTGGTACTGGAGGTCAAGTGTACAAACCCTTAGGATACCCCACTTTGGCACTAATGTCTAACCTAGGAATGCAGTCATCAGTGAGAATGTGATGGTAGAAACAACATCTGAGCTTTTTATCTGTACAGAATTTATTAGAAGCCAGTTTGGGATTATGATGGTAGAAAATGTTGGTGGCTAATGGGAGTGTTCTCATTTTTTCATTTGGAGTACATGTAGTAAAATTTTCTTACTCTCTTTTGGACAAAGACACTGCTCGAGAAAAGAGGCTGATACTGGAAAAACTTCTTTTATTAGAGAAATCCATTTTACCTGTTCTAATACTGAGGTTTCACGTTCTTTTCAAGACTCTGTGCTGCTTTTGTCTCTTTGAGGAGTCAGCTCTCTAAATCTCAGCTTTATAACCCTTAGTTAATTAATAGTTCTTTGGAACACGCTGCCTCTGGCTTTCATTTTCATCACATTCAAGGATTTGCCAACCTGACTGCAGAAAAATCACGGTGCCTATTGTCCTGTGCCTATTTTGCATGCTGACAATGGGAAAACTTGCTTTTTCCCACATGTTTGCAATGACATCCTCATCTTCTCTAGGGGTTACTTCAAGGGGATAACCATCATTTCCTCCCAGTTCAGCTTCCCCGCATCAAAGTTATTTGATCATTTCCAGCGGGAGAAGAAGGGCAGCTTGCAGGCTGATAATTCCATGTGTACCTGTTTCAAAGGATGTATCTTAGGGCAAATCTCCAAGAGGCATAAAACCATCATGTTAACAGCATAACATGAGGATCTGTAAGGTCAGCACTGACTGTAGAGCCCCTAGGGCCTCAGTGACTGCAGCCAAAGGCCATTCCTGCTGGTAACGCCAGCAGGAATTTTGGAAGGTTCCTTTGGATCCGGTGTGGATTCAGCAAAAGTGCATCCAAACCTCACATGTTTAAAAGGCTGAATTTTGGGCTCAATGACTTGCCCATTTTAACATAAGTTCGTTTTAGCTAGAAAGCTTCAGGATGTGCGATTAGGAAAGATTCTACCCAAATTCTTCAGCAAACAGAGGAAAGAAGGTACTGCCATTGTGAAGGAGGGCACCTGAAGTCATCAAAGCATTCCTGCATTTTTGGGGCACTTTGTTACAAATCAGGGGTTTACACCTCTTTTCCAGCCTACCACAGACCTCTGGAATTTCATGTGGCCCCATATAAAAGGAAATGATTATGTATTATTCATGAAATAGTGTTTCAATCATTTTGTCTGTTTTGTTTCCCTCAATTCACCGGCAGAGGGCTGAAGGATTGATCACCTACTCAATTTAGCTTGAATTCACAGCTGAAGTACTCAAACCGTGCTGTTCCTGCCAGGGTTTGTCACTCTGTGCTATCTGAATTCATGTTATGGGCTGCAAACCTGGCTGGTCCATCCTCTCCAGAGCTGAGCAGTGCTCACAGCAAAATTGTCAGATGTCCCTTCTCAAGGAAATGTGGCATTTTGAAGCATTATTGTTTTACTGCAGAGCTGCCAAGTGGATGCCTTTCTGGAATGTGCAGTTTTCAGCTTCTTAGATCTGCCCGATGGTTTCTGGCTTGTGTGAGGGATGATGATTAGATAAGGTGGCTGTAATGGCCCATCTTGATCTGAAACTGATGTCTCTCTCCACAGAAGCCTTGGCTGACTGCTCAGTGCCCATTCAGGAAAGCTCTCCCCCTCTCCTGGTTACGTGCCCTACCGAGTTGGGTTAAAAACAGAACTTTGCATTCTGAGAACGTAGCCAAAGGTGGAAACCTGAGCTTCATGGGAAAGAAAATAGATCCTTTTGGCATGTCATAATGGGTTAGTTCTTGCAATAACCCCATGCTTTCCCCCCAACAAGAAGGCTGGGATTCTGAGTTCCCACTTCCTTAAGAGTGGTAGAAATTCAGCTCCTACTCTGCAGAATTCGTGGTTAAGTTGCCTTTTAGCTGTTCTGCAGAAGAGTGAATTATTTCTTCATTCTAACGCCACTTAAAAGTCTGAAATATTTCTTCTGGTTTCAGTGGCCTTTGGTCAGGCCTGGGATGTGTTATGAAAACAACAGGGACTGTCACTGTGGCTTTGTTTGACCTGAAAGCAAATTTTCAGGTGACAGCAAGCTCAGGGTGGTGACACACCTGAGGGATCGATGCTATCCAGGGGGACCTGGATAAGCTGGAGAAGTGGGCCCATGGGAATCTCGTGAGGTTTGACAAGACCAAGTGCAGGTGCTGCACCTGGGTCAGGTTAGCCCTTGGCACCAATCCAGGCTGGGGATGAACAGATCCAGAGCAGCTCTGCTGAGANCGCTGGCGAGCTCCCACCCTCAGGGCTGCATCCAGCTCTGCAGCCCCAGCACAGGAAGGACACGGAGCTGCTGCACTGAGTCCAAAGGAGGAAAACCAAGGTAATGCAGCACCTCTCCTATCAGGAAAGGCTGAGGGAATTGGGATTGGTCAGCCTGGAGAAGAAAAGGCTTAGGGGTGACCTAACTGTGGCCTTCCAGCACCTGAACAGAGCCTACAAGAAAGATGGAGAGAGACTTTTTACAAGAGCATGGAGTGACAGGACAAGGGGGAATGAATTCAGACTGAGAATAGATTTAGATTAGATATTAAAAAAAATTCTTTACTGTAGGGAGCTGAGGCACTGGCACAGGCTGCCCAGAGAAGCTGTGGCTGCCCCATGCCTGGAAGTGTTCAAGGCCAGGTTGGAGGGGTTTCTGAGCAACCTGGGATAGTGCAAGGTGTCCCTGAGCGACCTAAGATAGTGGAAGGTGTCCCTGCTCAGAGCAGGGAGCTTGGAATGAGATGATCTTTAAGGAGCCTTCCAACCCGAACTATTCTAGGGTTCTATGATAAGCACAGACTGGCACAGACTATAGCCTAACCTTTTGGATTTTCCAAGATCTTTGCCACTAAGAAAATGAAGTACGTGGTTGCTGTAAAATTGCCAGTAAAAAAATACTTAGATGCTAAACATGTTCAGAAACAGTTTTTTTAATGTTTTTGTGGGTGTCTTCCTGAGTATTTTGAAATTTTTCTATATCCAATTATGGCCTTCCATAGGAAAATTTTTGCATTTTGAATGTTTTTCTAATTGTATTCAGGCAGCTCAATGAAGAGAAAGGAGTAATTGCGAACAGGTAGAATTTACTCCTAAGTACCCTGAAAAGATAAATGATCAACACTCAAAAATAAAATTTCCACCGTGATTTAATATTTCAGAGATGCCTAGAATAAATGTGATTCCATTTCATGCTATAGAAATTGTTTAAAATAAATATTTTTGAAAAGAACTGGTGATTTAGGTTCCATAATGTTTGGCATGTTTGTTATGAGCTTTCTGGGGTTCCTTTTGCAAAGATGGATAAATATGATTGATAACAGTCTGAGAGCATTTACCTAGGGCAAAAGCAGTCTCTTTTTATTCTCAATTTCTTACGGTAGTGCCTTGAGGCTGGTTAAGATCCAGCCTGTGTTGTGTGAGTACACAGAACCGTAAATAATCCCTGTCATAAAGAAACTTTAACCTAAAAAGGCAGCATGAGGAGAGGGACATACAGAGAAGTAAAGATATAAAAAAACCCCATTAATTCCAGTGTTTTCTTTTCACATTGAGATGAGGTGAGTTCTGGGGGAAACTAAGAGGATTGATGGAGGAAAGAAGCTGGCTGAACCTTCTCAGGAGGTAGAGGATGTTGGAAGGCAGCTGAGGTAAAAGACTGAGAAAAGAGGGGAGAAAGGTGGCTCCAAACTGGATGGACAGTGGTGAGTCAGAGCCTCTGGATGAGCTCTGACTCGGGAACGATTTTCTTCCTGTTGAGAAGCATAGCGTGTTTTACACATATATTTATGTGTACTCAAGAGCGGGCATCTGCATGAGCTTCGTTAGTGGTTTCTCAGGGAGAATACCTATTTGAATATTTAGCAACATTCTTATCACTAAGTTTTGATACAAAGGTTATTAAGCCCACTCAGGTTTATCTCTGTTCCATGGAGCACAGCAACAACTTTGGATTCTCATACCCCCAAATTCTTTTTAAAGCTGTATGCATTTTGTGTCTCTCTTCAGACACGAGCTGTTTCCTGCTCAAGGTTCACCGTTCAGAAATAAATTTGAGGTGTGAGAGTTCTTGTTTTCAGTTTATCAAGTGTTATCTTCTAGCCCCACAATTTTGATTAATATCCTCCTCATTCGTTGATGGGGAAAAAGAACAGGTAAGTTGGGAGTTGCCTTGATTTTTAAAACCCAAAGCACACAAAGGCCTCTTCTCTGCAGTGACATCTCTGCTGAAGCACTCAGAAAAAAAGTGAGGAGTGAAACACTGGATTTCTTTTTTTTTCTCTCCTGCAGATTGGAGATGTGTTTGGAGAAGGATTTGGGGTTTTTTTCATTTAGCCAGGAAGGTTGATTATTGTTAATAATGCTACCTCTAATGTTTCATTGTAATCTTATTTTAAGGAAATGTTTGAGCAATACGCATTTTTCCCACAGCAATGAAACAATGTACCCTTCCCTGCCAAAGATCACATTCACATCTATCCTCCTCATTCCTGTAGCTGGAAGGTGAAGCTTGGAGTTTCTCCAGTAGCCCGGCTGCCAGTTTGCCATCGTTGATCATTATCAGGAGCCATTTGGCTGAGGTGTCTCAGGTATAGCAAAGCGTGTTCTTGCTGTGTGTGATGTATTCATCACCTGTGCCAGGTCTTGGGGTCCTGCTTGCACTGGTTTTTGGAGGATTTTTCACTCCACGCCTGTGTGCTGAGGAGTGGCTCAGATGAAATCAGTAAGTCATAGTGCAGTGATTGGTTAGGGGGGTGTGTGTGATGGAGCACAAGGAGTTTGCTGGCACCCACACTATAAACAGACCTAATTCAATCCCTTGGCACCCAGTGGAAGCTCAGCTATTGAATTCAGTGTGAGGGGCAGGCTCCCTGGTGCTTTTTTGACTCAGCTCTGTGGCCCCAAAATGTTGCAATGTCTGTTAAGAAAGGTATGAGATCATGCATTTGGTATAATCCTCAGTTAAACAGAAAGAAGAAAAAAAAAAGAGGAGGGAGGGAGGGAGGTGAGGGTGGAAGAAAGAAAAGCCTATCAGCAGCTCTTCCTTCAGTTGCAAAGAAATCAGATTTTTGTCATGTGAAGGTGCCTCACAGTATTTACTGCCTCAGGGTTTACCTGTAAGTGACACTGCAAGAACTCCTCACATCGTGACAATACACAAAATGCTTTGCATGCCCATTTATTTCTAAACCCAAAATTTTGTCCCAAGTGAGATTAAATTTTTTTTCTGTGACAACTAAGCACTTAGGCTTGGCATCATGCTTTGCATCGATGCCTTGTTTTAGCTGTGTAGCTATTAAGCTGAGATACAAAACCAGAAAGAATTGTAAAAATTCAGTTGATATTAGTACTTTTTGATCCATCTAGTGATGCTTGTTGCATTTCGAGTTTTTCAGTTCTGTGTTATTAGCATTACACATGCCATATGAGAATTTGTGTAAATCTTGTTTTTATTGAAAGTGAAATAAAAACTGGAAATTTTTCTTGTAGTCTAAGGTTTTATAACAGCTTGTTTGTTCAAAGTCTGAATTGAGAGACAGATTTGACTAATAATAGCCTCAGAACACTACTAATAAATGCTGGAGAACCTATCAATGCTCAAACAAGCTTGAAGATATTTGAATTATCTGCCGAACTTGGCCTTCACACTGATGGAGTTTGGGCTAGAATGTATGTCCTAGAGGGCTGATCAGCTAGTATTGGATGTCAAACAGCTATTCTTAGTGTTTTCAGTTGTCCATGCTTCTTCAACATTTTCATAATCTATTAATCATTTATTAACCCTTCATAAACCATTTATAAACGTACCCTGAATAAAAAGTGTGACCATTCAGGATTTTTTTCTCAAGTTTAATATTAAAGGCAAGTCCAAGGTCAAGATGGGCACAGGGAGGCTTTAGGGAGCTGATGGAGTTTATATTTTGGCCAGTCAGCTGAGAAACCACGTGGAACTAAAATTAGTAAAGTGTGGGCAGTGAAGAGAGTTCACACGGTGTAATAGGCTGTGGGCAGTATTAATGTTGATTTACCCAATCTGTTAATGGCATGGTCTGTCTAGACCTTTGGAACATTCCTCAGCTCCTTATTTAATGTAGGAGGAATCATTTCTGAAATTAGCATATAAATTGTCCAGAGTCAGCAGCCCTTTAAAGCAGTGTTCTACCCTTGTGTCATGGCACGGTAACTGTTCTAAAAAAATAAGTTTCCCAATCAGGCACGTTCTCATGAAGAAGCTCTTGACTTTACGTTGCGTGCTGAAAAAGTGCATAAACCTGAGAAGGTTCTTTAAGATTAAAATGGGGAAATGGTCAGGGCTTGATTTGGGTAAGTTGTATTTGTTTAGTCACGTTCACAAGGGGAAGTGCATTATGATAAGGAAACACCTGGCAAGGTCTGTCCGTGTAGGTTTGTTTGAGCAATACGCAAAACTCCCAAAACAACAAAAATCAGCTCAGGCTTTTCTGACTTTGGCATCAATTTCTTTTCCTTTCCTTGGTCTCCCACGTGACCTGTATACAAGCCATGCTGCAGGGTGCACTCATTCCAGGGCTCACTCTGACTGGCACCCGTGTGAGAACACGTCTGCTCCTGGTACCTGGCACTGGGATGCTGCCCATGCAAGGTGCCAGGACCCCGATGGAGGCAAACCCTCCTCCCTGGCTGTTGTTCTTTTGTTGCATCTTCTAAAATCCTCTACTTACTCCTTTCCACTTTAGTTGCCAAGAGTAACATGCAGTGCTGGCTTCCAGGTTATCATTTTCAAGGGAAGATAACAAAACATTCAGCTTGGGAATTCCTGCAGGAGTTGGGAACGTGCTTTTTAGAAAGAGTATAAGTGTAGCCAGAGATGAAAAATAAATGTCAATATGGTGTGGAGGGTTTATTTGGCATGAATCTGAGATGACCACACTGAGCAGTGAAGCCAATAAAATCTTTGTACTAGGAAATCATGTGTTCTGAACATGCCATGCACTTTACAGAAGAACTATTCCAGGAATGCTGCTTGAGAGTTTTATATGTTTATTTGGTACTTATTTTTCGTCTCCCTTGCTCCAAAAGCCAGGTGCTTTAATCACAATGAAATCCACTGCCCAGGTCACAGAGAAAAAGAAATGAAAAATAATGCAATTACAGCAAGTCCTAAAAATGATCTAAAATAACATTTTTTATATGCAGCTGAATAACAATTTTAAGTTAGGGTATTTCCTTACCTCCCCAGGGTTAAATAGTGCATTTCTTACTGAAAATGCCATATTAAAAAGCTTTTTTCCATTCCAGAAAGGTTTGGCTTGTGGCCAGGAAAGCCTCCAAGATGCTGGATCATAAATTTGCCATGGTCCCAGTGTCTATCCTGTAGGTTGCCCTAGTGTTCTGGAGAAAATGTGCATCATAGGAGGGGGGGAGATAAAATTTTTTTTCCTGATTGAATAATGAAGAACTGTTCAAGAAAGTAAAAAAACCCCAACAAAACAACAAAAATCAGCTCCCTCAAAACAATTTTTAAAAAATTTTATTTAAGAAAAGCAAAGCTCATGTGGCTAAACACAGGAGCACTGATAGATGCATATTACGTGCAGCAGGCAGGGGTTTGTGTTCTGTGCTGGAACAGGGAGGCCTTGGCTGGTGTCTGTGGGCCCTGAGCTTGATGCAAACCAAAAGCCACGGTACCAGGTGACAGGCAGAGGGTATGGCCTGAGGGGGAACACGGGGATTGTGGCTTGTGTCTGGATGTTCCAGCTGGGCCGGGATGGGCACGCTGAGCCCTCCCTCCAGAGGGAGCGATAGCAGCTATTTTGTGATGTGAGCTTAGCAACCCAAGGCTTGCGTGTGTTTCACAGGCTTCGGGGTGTCTGACCCAAAGATAACCGTGCTCAAAGGTGTCAGAATGTACCAGAGGAACCAGTGCAGGCTCGTGGGTGTAGTGCTTTGGGTCAGGCAGGGATCTGGGGAGGTGTTCTGCGACATCTCAACGCACTTCTCTGCCGTAGCTCCCGGGGAGCTGCCTCTGCCAAGGTTGGCGTGGTAGTTGTGCTTTTGAGGGACCAGACCTGGGATTATTTCAATAAATTTGTGCCCAAGTCAGCCCCAATCCTGTGACATGAAATTGTGGTGTGTGGGGGGCACAGAGTCGCATTCTTATGGTCTGCATTTGTTTGAGTGGTCCCCACTCAAAGGGCTTTGAATTTTCTTATCTATGCTCCTCCGATATTTTGTAGCTTGTGGTAAAAGACGTATGCTTGTTTTCATGTTTTCCTTTAAAAATATTTCTGCTTCAGTGGCACTTTAAATGTTTGAAGGCATCCCCCCTCCCTTACTACTCAATTTAATTGGAATTATGGTGCCTATCAAAAAGTATTACTGCAAGGTGACCTGGAAATAATAATTTCCTTTCATCTGTACCAAACATTTGTAGATCATTAAAATGTCACAAATAAAAGAAGTCTTATTCACAAAGAAATGGTTTTATATGAGCCCAGTAAAATACGAGATTTCATTATATACAAAAAGTCTATGTTTTGTATTCCTGGTTCACAGAGGAAACCTCCAACACGTGTGGAATGCATGGCAGGATGCAGGACCCTCCAAGGGCTGCATACAGATATGTGAAGGGGAAGAAGAGGGGGAGAGGGGAGGAATTATGAAAAAAAAAAGGAGGCACAGTGGTTCTGAGGAAACGACCCCTTTCAGTAACAAATGGAGCATGTGCTCTGGGTCTCCGGGAGGATTTGTGCAGGGATCTTGCTCTGCAAGTGCGCGCATTCCTCTGAATCAGACAGGTGTTAAAGTGAAATGGTGCCCAGAGGACGCAGCACCCTCCCGTGCTATCAGCAGCCTGACCACATGACGGATCCGAAGCCAGCCAAGCACAACTGCTGAGGGCTTTGCCAAGGGGTTTAGATGCCAAATGCTGAGAGAGAGTATCCTTGCCAGCTTGGCACCTTTAGGCCATGTGGCTGCTGCTGGCACAGAGTTGTCATTGTAATGTGCTGGGCAGAATGGAACCAGAAACTGTCTTAATAGTTCTGTGTGAATGAAGCTCTCTTATTGTTGTGGATATAAAATATTAATTACCTTACAAATGTGTTTGAGAGGCTGTGCATGGCTTTGGCACCTGTCCAGGCTGGCAGTGGTGAAATCAGAGGGTTGTCTCCTGGCAGCCAAATTTATTTATCCCCCCGCCCCTCCCCAGCATCACACTGGAAACACGAGGGGAGCTATTTGAAAACAATTGACATCTGGGAGAAGATGTTCATTGGCTCCTGGGATTTGGATCAGTCCCTGAGCTGGTGCCTTAAGAGTGGATTTAAGCAATGCTGTAATCTTCTGGCACCTGTTGCAGTTTTTGGCAGTGGCACAGGACAGCTTTGATTGCACTGGAACTGGAGTAGTGAACATATGTCTAATGCCCATCCCAGAAAGAATGACTTAGTGCCCTTAATGCCTTTCCTATTGTTTTCTTTTCCACTTTCTCTTCTCTTATTCATCAAGCTGCTGTTAGTAGTTATCATTACATGCAGGCAAGCACCCACCAGCATCTTCAATCAAATCAAGGATAAAGCAAGAGGGAAACAGGAACTGGGAGAGTTCTGTCTTATCAGAATCCAGCTACTTTCTGCATTTGATTTTCAGTTGTTTGCCTGGCCCTGAATCTTTAAGAAGTGTGGTAAATTAGGGACTCCAGGAAAAATGATACATATGCCAGTGTCTGAGATGTAATCAGAAGAAGAGCATTTGGTTTTCTAAACATGTGAATTGAAATAACCAAGTGTGTGTCTTCGGGAAGAGAATTCAGAGGACCCATTAAAGGAAGTCCCTGCCTCTGTCTCTGTACTGATTGTACATCTGTAAATGGCTGCCATCCAGCAAAGCTCTTAAGTGCATGCTTAGCTCTAGCACAGCTTGGCTACAGCAATGTTGCTAACTTCGGCATGTGTGGGGCATTCACATGCCTGCTGAGAGGCACATGCTCGTGTGCCCTTCTGCATAACTAACTCTTCCTTGTGTCCTACAGGCCTGTGGCCAGGAGTGTGGGTCCGGCGTCCAGCTCCCATGGAAGGTGTTGAAGATGGCAATAGGGTTGCACTTCATCTACGGCTCTGGGGTTTTTATGCTTGCCTTGAACATCACTGAAATGCAGAGGTACAGACTCCTGAAAAATGGTATGAAGCCTACCAGCAACGCGTGTAACTTTACCTTGCCTGGTGCCTGTGCAGAATTTAGTGGTGTTTGTTTAAAGTGATTCCAAGTAACCCATGCAAAGCTGTGGCAAAGACTGAGAGCACAGAGGAAAAACGTCATGCTCAGGTATCAAACACTCGATTAAAATCCACGCTGCTGCATCACAGTTGTGGGTGTTTGTACAGAGGGATAGCTCAAGGGCTGCGTGTGTTAAAATTTATCATTGTGTTTGGTGCCTTGTGAAAAGCCAGTCTTGAGAGCTGGGGTGATTGATTAGGTTTGAAGAGAAGGTCCTTGTATACTTATGGTGGCTCTTGGAATTACAACACAACTTGTTTATCTAGGAAGTCAACGGAAGACCTTGGGCTTCTTATCTACCTGCAGATTTCAAGTGATGAACACTGGTAAAGGCTCTTAAATTATAAATGTGGATAATTTAATTAAATATCGTCTAAGTGCTCAGATGTCATTAAGCACTTCTTTCAAAATAGCTGATTTAGGGAAAAAAAAATAGAAAGGGAAAGGAAAAATTCTATCAGTAACAAACAACTGTACCCATGAAGTCCAACTCATACAGTAAAGTCCAAGCAAGCAAACTTGGTAAAATATTCTTGTGTGTGCAGTTCAGAGTCCACTCAGATATTTTCCAGACTACCATCTGCATCAGAAATTTTCTGGACAAATAACTCTGATTCTCTCCAGTAGCTTCTTGGTATGCCTGAGGTGGAATTCTGAAAGGGAAAGAGCTGGCAAGTTGTGTTTTGTTTTTACCTTCACCAAAGCCTGTTTGAATTACAGGGATCATAGTGCATCTCTGGTCGTTGGAACCTGCACTCATTTATTTTAAGAAAGGTAATTTCTTGGGGATCATTAAAAAGCTGGATGGGGAGAAACTATCCTGTTGTGGGAGAGTTCTTATCTGCTTCATTGAAATAATTGAAAATGGCTTTTTAAATAGTCTAAGGAAGTTCACTTATGGCTAAGACCCAAATTTGTTGGGAGGGGAAAAAAAAACAAAAAAAACCCCAAAAAAACCAAGTGTGAGAAATAGTTTAAAATATCTTTGTCCAGCTTTTTGCCCCTGGAGGAGGAAGTGAGATATTTAGAAAGCAGCACATGTGACAGATGCTGCTCAAGATGCTCAGCACATTACTTAAAGATGCTCTGTGACCATCGTGTTGCGAGCGATAAAAGAATGTGAATGGGATGGAAGTGGAACAGTCCACATTTACTGTAACCACAGCTGTAGCCTCGCCACTCTCACATGATGGCCAGCAAATTCCTGCCAGTTCCTGGAGTATTCCTAAACGTAACTGGGCAGTGAAAAGTAGCACTGGACTGGGGAGCCCTCTGGTTACCTCCGAGCGAGCTGGCATGTCTGTAGCAGCTTACCACACAGGGACAGCAGCGTCGGTGCCAGAAACAGTAAAGCTCTGTTACTGCCATACATAGTTAATTAGCTCGGGTGTCACAGCAAGCAAACACGGCTATATTGCTCCTGGTTCTGCAGCGAAGTTAATTGAGGCTGGCTTGGGGATCTTTGCCCCAATGTGCAGTGCAGACATACCCAGGAATGCACTCCTATTGTTGACTGAATACTGTATTTTCACATAAATGTGGCAGGAATATAATTGCAGGGTGGAAAGAGAAGGCCAATATACATTCACTTTGCTTTAGAAGCTAAATTAAACCTTTGACTTAACTCACTTCTATACCAGCTCCCTGCAGGCATTTCTACAGGCTTCATTAGAGCCAACCTAGAGGCCATGGAAAAGGTCTTACAAAAGACTAGCCAGGAAGCCAGTCACAGACCCAGATCCTGCTGCTACAGAACACAATCTGCCTCTTGGCACCTCGGGCTTGCAGCTGCCAGGCACTCTCCTTATGTGGTCACTGGTGTTGGCTCGGAGGCTGCAGCAGATAGACGAGGAGGGCTGAGGGGGAGCACATTCATCACTGCCAGCAGCGAGTGGAGGCAGTGCCAAGTCACTATGTAACCAGGCACATGTGCCAATTTGCTCGGTAACTGGATTGCTATTTGAAAAATTAAAGTGGTGTCTAGAAAATTCTAACCTCTGCTTTTATGAAGTATGAAGCTCGCGACTGGGAGGCTGAACAGGAAGAGTGGAGGGGATCAAGCAGAGGTGTTTAAAGGAGAGCAAATGTAGGAAGTAATTTGGTTACTTTCCAAAGTGTTGCAGCAGCCTCAGAAAAAGCCTGTCTGTACCAGAGAGACAAAGAGCAAGACACAGTGCAGTGGAAAGCTGTGACATTACTGACAAGCCGTAACCCATTGCTGACTATGGAAAATCAGTGAGGACCTGTCAGGTTAAAGCCAACTGTAGAAAGAAAACATCATTGGAAGGCAAGGCTTGATATACTTCTGCAACTAATTTTTTCCCTAAAAAGAAAAAAGTTCTAAATGGGCATTGTTTTATATTTTCAGGGTTTTCTCAGAGCCCATGAATTGTTGCTTCTGTCTGCTGTATACATTGCTCTCAAATACATTTGGTGAACAAATTCCATGTCCTAATATTAATCATAAATGATATTGAATTATCCAGCTACAGAGAGTATTTGTGATTTGGAAATAGACTTCTGCCACAAATTGTTTCTGCTCCCATTGCACTTTGCTTTGACTCCAGTAGAAGCACAATTACATACAAAAATATAGTCAGACAAGCAGTCCTTCAGGCATTTCATTATTCTTTGCAGTTGAGCTCAGTGGACACCCTTATTCAGCTGAAAACTTTGAGCATACAGGGATGATGGATTATAAATTGTTCCTAAGATGATATTTGTAGCTTAAAGTATAGTCCAGTTGCTAGAAGATGTATGAAAGTGGTGCCTGTGTTCTTCATCACTGTTAAGCGGAAACTCAAACTGGAAGCTGTGTATTTAAAATAATAAAAAGTAAAAATCTATGGACACATACTAAGGAAGAGCTATTTGGAACCTCTGTGAAATGTCTGATTATTTCTCATGCACTTGGACCTGGTAGAATGAGGTTAACACATGTCAAAGCAAAGGCTAAGGAAATTTTGTGTCACATTTCTGCCCCTAGATGGAGTATTCTGCACACTGGGTTGGTTTTTTAATATATATTTTGGGAGAATGGAGCTGTGTTAGAAGGCTTGAAATGCCTCTTGTTCTGAATTCCCTTTACAGTGTATCAAGTGCTGCCCATTGGGACTCGACTAACTGGGTCCCAGAGACCATTTAGAAGAGAAAAATCAAAATAAGGTTTGTTTGTATAATTGATTGGACACTATAAAGGCCACTGCACTTTCTTAGTGTCTCCTATTCATTGGTGATGGATATGTGTGTTAAAATGCAAGAAGCCCATGCTTTACAAAGTGTCACTAACTACTATGAAACATCTGATATTTGCAGCTTGCAGTGCTGAATTTTTCTGTGATTTTCATGGTATTTCCTTCTATGAGTATGCAGTGAATGCCATGGTAACCTTAACTGCTTGTAAAACATTTTAATAGTGACCACTGTAATATAGTGGTTGTGTGCAAACAGCGTGCACCACTGCTTCAGAGGTGTTTGGAACACTGTGTTTTGGTCACAATTGGAGTAAAATGTTGCCAGACCTCAAGAACTGAATCCTAAACTTGCCAAGCAGGGAGCTGAAAGTAAGGTCTCCTGTTCTCCAGCTCCTGTCTTTGATCATCTCCAGAGTTTCATTGATACATTCCTGCCCAGCTCTCACACACTTAGTGAACCATGGCTCCAGAAAGCTCGAAATTGCTTGGGAAAAGCACTTGGCTGCTGGCACTGGATTTGAAGGGGGGGGGGAGGTGTCAGATTAGAAGCCAGCTTTTGAAAAACCTCGCTTGTTTTGTGTGTGTGAGTGAGAATTCAGCTGCAGGCTCTTAGCTCAGGTATGTTCTCATGTGGGCTTCTGGTTTAGCCCACTCTTAACAGGAGGGACCAGCTGTAAAGTTTGTCCCTGGACTGGGAGCTGAATTCCTGCAGAATCCGGGATTTTCGTTTGGACCCTTTTAGATATGATGTCAATGCCAGCAGCTTCCTAACAACTGTTCTTGAAGCTCAGAGCAGAATTTAGACCAGACCCGTATGAGTTAGGGAATTGCACAAGATATCCCTTCTCAGAAGAGAAAGAAAAAGCCCAACAAAACCTAAGCCATCTGACTGGAGTCCTGAGAAATGCTTTCCAGCTTTCAAAGAAAGAAAGGGTCTTAATTCAGATTTGCCGGAATCGTCTAATTAGTCCCTTTAATGCCATGCACCTTATAGTCTGTGCCACCGGATTCGTCCTATAAATGAGACGATGGGCTAATTCATCTTGGCAGCAGTAAACAGACCTTGCGATTGTCCTCCTCACAAACACCGGCCTGATTTTAGGAAAATGCTTTGACCAAGCCTGTGTCCCTGCTCCCTCCCCCGCGACGCCCCCGCTTTTTCTGAGTGCTGCCTGTGCTTCTTGCCCTCCTTCTTCCCCACCACCCCAGCCCAGCCCGTCTCACACACAGTGACATACCTCACACATTTGCCACTGCTAACAACAACCTGTCAACTCTTTCTTTGCACCGTGCTAGGCGCCTTTTGTCTCCGCAGCCCAGCAAGCCTTGCAGCTGTTGTCCGAGGCCTGCTCCGACAGCCTGTGATCAGTCAGCTGCAAAATCCTCCCTGAACAACTCGGTATTCACAGCCCTAATCGGGCCAGCGGACTGTTTCCTCCTCTCTCGCAGTAAATCTTTATCACTTGCGCTCTGCTCGTCAGTTCGTGGCGCCAGCTCTTTGGGCCGCTCTATCCCTTTCCCATACTCTGCCGGGCTGTGTGCTCTGAATGCTAACTCCGGCCTTGTTTAGACTCGCTTGCTGCCTCAGTGCTGCAATCCACATGTTGGGAAGGTCCGGATTCCGGCTCCCCCCCACCTCCCAGCTTTTAAGCTGGATGTACATTGAGTTTGTATTGCTCCAAAGGTGAAGTTATCAAGGGCTCCCTCCCTCCTTCCCCTCCCTCGGCCTGTTTCATACTTTGTCCATATAAGTTAGTTGTGTGATTATCTTTCTATTTCCTCCCAGCAGACTGTCGTGCTTCTGTTTAAGAGCTGTCTTTGGTGAGGAGATGAGGGTGAGCTGCCCAGCCTGGGGAAGCTGGTGATGGCAAGGGAAAGCCTGAGGGAACTGGCACAAACCTTAATTTGATCGCATGCCCAGGGCTATTAACCCTCCTCCTAATGGTCCCCCCACAGAGGAGTCGGAAACACATTTCCCTCCATCCTGTCCCCGACTTGATGCCACCGCAGTCTTTTAAAAGATTTACATCAAAAGTGTTGAATTGTGAAGCAGATTTCTAGAAAAAAAAGAGGATCAAAGTTTGCTTCATTAGTATCCCAGCTGAGCTGAGGAGAGTCCTTGGAGAGTTTAGGGTGGAGGTTTCTGTCAGCGTGGAGTTCCTGAGGATTTATACTGGTGGAGCTGAAAGCACAACTTTATCTGTGCCTGTTGCCTCTTAGGATACAACGTGAAAACTCCTTCTGCCTCCTTTGGGAAAACATTGTGGGTTTTATTTCCCTGTGTTTGAGCCTGGGATTGTAGACGACAGTCTAGTTAAACCTCAGTTAAACAGCACATTTTGCAAAGAGACTCAACTAGCTCTTAGGTAAAGCTTGCTGGAGATCACTTTTAAAATATATAAATTTTTCAGGAGGGGTATTTCTGTTTATAAGGAACCTGGGAAAAGTTTGTCTGAGCATTGTCATGAGGGCCAGAAATTAACGGGTTTTAATCTTCTCTCTAGAACTGAGTCCATCCCTGGCACTAGAAAACCGATTTCTCTTTCTTCATCAGCTTTCCTCACCTTGAAGTCTTTGTTTCACCTGTTCCAGGTGTGCACGTGTGCATGTGAGCAGGGGTGAAGATTAACCAAATACAGAAATTCCTTCAAGAGTACAATATGAACTGGCTTTAAAAATACGTTACTTCTCTTAGTTTTACGAGGCAGCTGTAAAATAGATGACCCTTGGAAAATCTGGGTTCATTTCTTTTCAGACTTTCTATGCCTCAGTTTCTCATCAGTGTAGTACTTGCTTGGCCAAAGATAAGCAGGTGGATATGGGATTCTTACAATTTTGGCATCGGTGGTCAGTTTGAGTCTGTAGAGAGATGCTATCCTGGTAGGGCTCTGTTTGCTCCCACTGGGGCTTCCAGGTGGGGTGTGTTTTGTCTCTGTGTAAACAAACAGACCTGTAAACACCCTTTGGGCTCCATTTGGGAAAATGGCTCAGGTTTTGCTGGTGTTTGCCTCCAAGGTGCCCTTCTCTGGTGAAACTGAACGTGTGTGAACAGGATCTGAATATTGGCTCTTTTTCTGTGGACTATCTGCAAGGGCAGCAGTGGAAGTACAATCTTCAGTAGTATGGAGTGTCCCTCAAATAAGCAGATTGCACCAGTTCATAGAATGGAATCATAAAGTAGATTGGAAGGGACCTTTAAAGGCCATTTTTTTTCAGTAAAATAGGAAGCTACTGGACATAGTTATTTTGTGATACAATTTACTTCTATTTCAGGAAACACTAGCGCTTCACCATGCTTGGGAGGAGTGGGATGGGCAATCCACCTGCTGCCCCTGCACAAAAAGCAGCTGATTTTGAAGTGTTCCTGAAGAACTTGATATCCTTTAAACATCCTTGTATATCCTAATTTTTTATTTATTTGTTTACTTTTCAGAAAACTCATGGTAGCTAGAATTTACATGTAACCTGGTAAGGTGGAAGGAAATACTTTGGCTTTAAACTACAAAGGAAGGTTCTAGGAGTCTGAATTGAAAGTGAACAGAACAAGGAGAGAAGACTTTCTCAAAATTAATATAATTTTTTAAAAAATGAAAGCAACTCAAATCACAGCACAGTATTTTGGGTCTCTTCATGCAGAAGTAAGCAAGGCTGTGCACAGCTTGTGTCCACTTTCCATGGCAGGTTGCCAGTGTCCCCATGTCCTGGTTCTCCTCATCTACTGATGTTTGTGCCCTGAAGTGAGGGGTTTGGTGAAGGATGCAGCTGGTGCTCACCTTGGTATGGCCATAATTCTGTGGTGGTTGGTGGTGTGGGCTTAGAATGGTTAATTGGGAAAATGTCTGGAAGTTGTGATGTGAAGTTTCTATCTCTTCTTTTCCTCAGAGCTTTGTACCGCGGGGGAAGACTCACAGGAGGCAAATATCCCTAATGGGAATGTATTCCTGTTTGGAGAAACCTATCTGAGTTCTTTTGCTTTGGAGAGGTAAGTTCAAGCCTCATTTCTACCCAGACCACAGTGAAGACTCTGTGCCTTCTTCTGTTGAGTGTCTGCTAGGAGAGGGCCCGTTTGTGGCTCTGGGATAAACAGAGGTGAGTGGAATTTGAGAACAGCCTGTCTGTTCCCTGTTTCAGATTGAAAATGGACTTGACTTACTTTTCCTAATACATCTGGATGCACATATTGGAGCAGGATAATTTATTGCTCTGCTTCTTTATTTTTAAGGAGCAATATCTACTTTATTTTCCTAGCTCCTCCCATATCTGTCTTCTTAGAAAATCTCAGAGGCCAACATCTTTCTATTTGATTTTTTTTAACAGAGTTGCTGATAGTGCGCTTGTAGAGTAATTCCATTTGAAAACAGTCTTTTAGTCTAGGAATTTTCTTGTCTGATTTACCTCAGACTTTCCAGAAAAATTTCTACCTTGACATAAAGTTTGCACCTGTGGAAGTTCAAGGAAGTCTGTTCAGCTTTTGCCATGTGAGGGAGGGATTCTGCCAAAACTGAGTTTCTGATGAAAGACTAGTATAAGCATGAATAGACTGTTTCCTTCATTACTAGGTAATATTAGTGTATCATCAGTGTCATAAAGAAAAAATATGACTAAATGGATTTTATATTCCTTATAAAAATGATTGTTTTGTTTCTTCTTTGGCTACGCAGGGTGAAATGTTTGCTACTAACCCATCGTGTTTAATTTTGTGAGTCACTTTTAGTGTGCACATTTCCTCTACATCTTGAGCAAAACCATGCGAAAGATGAACAGAGAATAAGGGGAAAAATTATAAATGGATCCATGTGACTGCCTCTTCTACAGATATTTTTTTCTCCTCTTGCTTGAGAAGTTAAGAGGGAATGCAGGGCCATGCAGTGTTTGTTAAAGCTGATGGAATATCTTTCTCCCTCTGGGTATTTCTTTAATCAATGTTTCTTTATACCATTAGGTCATCTCCTCTTTTTTCATGGCTTTTATTTTTTATTCTGAAGAAGCCTTGTTTTGTACATTTCCGTACATCTTGACGTTTATTCTCAGAATTATGGCCTGATCACTTCCTCTCTTTTCCTCAAATTTTCTGTCGTTTTATCTATTTTAAGTGCCGGAGCACAAAGATAACCCCATCATAGTTCTCTTATTTTCCTCAGCAGTTCCCCCCCTTTCCCTCCCTGCAATGAAAAAATGAAAGGTCTCATGGTCTTACAGATTTTCTTTATGCTTATTTTGGCCTACTTGCAACCCAAATACATCATCACGCTATAAGGCGGCTCTCTGAGGCTCTTGGATCAATTAAAGGTAGCCCTATTCATTGCCAGTACAAACCTTTGCCTATTAACTCTTTCAAAGGGCATTTGTCATCACAAAAAGCTGTGAATGCCGTCTGGGTACATTGATTAAAAAAAGGTATTGTTTTAAGGCTGCTGAATATCTCAATTAGTTGTAATCAGAGGGTAGCTTGTGTCTGTAAAGTGATACAGTTACCTTTCACCTACTTGCTTTATTTTCTGTGGGGTTTTTTTAAATAAAAACTCAGATATACCTCTATCATGCTGTTTTCAGGGTGCACAAGAGGACTGCACTTGCCCGTCAAACTGTAACTTAGGACATTATTTTGTAAAGCCAAATATTTCATGTGGTAACCCAGAATGCGTCTCCTTGGCCTGCGATCAGCCAAGAGCCAGTCAGTGGAGCAGCGCTGCTCCTTGCCAGCAACCATCCTCCTTTTCTTCCCTCAGAAATCCAGGGTCTGTATCCTCGAAATGCATGAATCCCCCCCAGCTCTTCAAGGACTTGCACGTGTGCTCAGCTGGAGCCCATGAATCGTCCATTAATGCAGAGGATGCACAGCCCTGCTTGGCTGGTCAAGGTAGAACAAGGTAGCATTTTTTAGACCAGTGGCTCATCTGCCACAATTGTTGTCTCAAATAACTTGAAACTGTTTATCAACGTGTTCTAAAGCTCTGGGAAAATATCTTGTGCTCCTGTTTCCTGAACCAAAACATTTCTTTCAGTAGTCAATCATAAAAATTTGGTTTCTATTCAAGGAGACCCTTTTGAAAATGAAAATCAGCATTCTTCCTTGGTCTTCATGCAAAGCTTTGTTTGTGCTCGTTGCTTTCTTGGCTTATTTTTCTGAGCAAACAGCATAGTTTACATTTAATGTAAAATACTTTGTTCAAATCAAACATTTTTTGATGTGCATTTAATGGAGGCATTGAGGTACAGACAGAACCCTTCCAGTCACATGTCTTGATGGTACAGCAATGGCTTTCATCTTCTGACCTTCACTCTCTGGAGGTGCAATTCCAGAGAAGGGGATTCAGGAATATATACTTTTCCTTCCAGATTTATGCAAATATCTTCTTACAGGGAGGAGAAAACACTTGGCAAAAAAATAAATGTAAGTCACATGTGCTTTTGTGCTTGAATAAAATACTAGATACGGTGGTAATAGTAAAGAGCATCTAATTTGTTTCGTTATGGGAAGGGGAGGGGATGCAACTGGTGTCTTACAGGGAGCCCCCCTTATCTGGGACAAAAATTCTTTAGGAAACACCTAACACACCAACCATGGATATGAAATGACTCAGTTTGGTCATTTGGAAAGCAGGGCAGTGCCATGGCTGGGAACCACCAGGCGAATGAATCCCCAACACTCACACTCAGCTGGTGGTTTGCTTGATGAGTTTTATTATAGGAAATCCCTGCACGCACAGATTCTCAGGGAAATATGGCAGAGTCATGAAAATGCAAGTGGTATTGTCCTCAGTCTCTTATTTTCTGGTGAATGAGAGCTCTGGACAATATGCAGCTTGAAGTGAGAATATGTTTATGGTTTATCTACTTTTTTCAGAAGCTGGGATGATACATGCACCTCTATGACACGAAGGCTTCTCTCTGTGTGTCTAGATTCTGCACGAAGCACTTCTTGTGAGTATTTTATCTCTTTTTAAAACTTTATTGTTACAAAAATGCTTCAAAAATTTAGTTCTGTCTTCAAATTACTGTACAGTAAGAGCCTGTTGTAATCTCCATTTCACAGATGAGGAAAACCAGCCTGATAAAGATTAAAGTTCCAGTTCAAGGAGAGGTAGAAGATTAAGCATATCTTTTAATGTTCCTGCAATTTTGGCATAAGCTGTTATGAGGAGTTTCTCTGGGATGCTGTCAGAAGTGAAAACAGAATATGCTCTGAGTTGCAGGCAGTACCTCAGCCACAGTACTGCACATTTTTCTTGTTATCCTTGATAAAAAACGTGATACAATGGGATTGTCATAGAGGAGAGAATTTATTTTTGGAGTTAGTTATTCAATATGGTTTGAAACTCATTTTAGTGTGGAGGTCAGTGAAGCCCTAACTTTTTCCTTCAGCTTTGTAGATTTTCACAGAAGCGTGTAGCATCTTTTCTTTGGTCAGGTGCCTCGGAAATAAAGTCGGAGAAATAAATCTGCACATTTCTGCTGTGGCTGTGATAAGCATATATATTTATATATTATGGCATTGTGTGTCTTGCTCTATGTAACATTTTTTAGGTGTCTGTACAAGGAGGAGATTTATGAAGTGTGACTCATTTTTCCTTCTCCTCACTATTCCACTGGAAGAGCTCAGACTGCGATGAGAAAAAGTAGTACACATTATTAAGAATTCTGATAAAGTAGGCTGAATAAATTTGTTTTCTTTGTGAGCCTTAATCCTGTGTTGTATTGGCTTCTTGGACATGGCTAATTTATTTGGAATTCCATTCTGTTCCCGACAGCATTCCTGATTAGCAGTTTGATCACCCGGAGCAAAGTTACACACCAGCTTTCAACTCCTGTAATCTAGCAGTGTAATTTTTTCAAATGGACTCTTTTCTTTCCTTCTTTGCCCCAGTTCCCCTTCTATTTGTGTGCAAAGAGACTTTAAAAGTAAGCAGGATAACCTGTTAGTAGAATGAAAAACTTCTCCAAAACACAATGCAGTTTGCTGAAAGCCTGACTTTCATTTTTGAATAGAAAAAATGAGGTTTGGAGCAGCGTCAGTGCAGCATGTGAAATGTTTGCCTTCCATCACTTATAAAGGATAACAGTTCTTTTCAATAACTGCATTTTAGGAGTGGGGTGATATAACCTTCAAGTCTTTCTCAGGGTCTGTAGTTCGCCAAAGCACATTTCGCTTATAGTAAATTTCAGGAAAGTTTGGATTTTTCTTTAGTTAAGTTTGTCACATGGTGGACCTTGTAGGAAAATGGCAGCTGTGTCATTGTTTGCTTCTATCTGTACTGGCTTGTGCTGTCAAAACAAAGGATGACCAAAACGCACAAATTTAATTGTAAACCAGAGGCAGGTTTGGATCTGAACTCGTTTGGGTAGAGCACAGGCGGAGCATCACCCAGGTGATCTGATCTGCCAAGGACATGGAGTTACAGAGGAGAGGGAAGTGAGCTTTCCATCCCGTGACATTTCTGAAAGTCCCAGTCTGGTTTGTGCACGGTGAAAAGGAAACAAGGGTTTTAAGTCAAGGGAGACTTGGGAATAGCCCAGAGATAGGTGACCACAGCCCTCGTCAAAAGGCTCAAACTGTGGTTTTATGCATGAGTGCCTTGACTGCATAATGACTGAAGGCTGTGATCTGCCTGGTTTGTACTGATCTTGAATTTTAGGGATCTGAAAAGCAGCTCTTGACAAATACTTTGTCAAAACTGAAGCATGTTTTGCCAGTTTTCTGTGTTTGAAAAACTGGCATTTTGTTGCAACATTGTTTTGTCAAAAATAGTACTTGTTAAATTCTCTGCTGTATTGATGTGAATTCTATGATTTCAGTGGGGGAAAAAAAAATCTACTCATGGAAGGAGAGCAGTAGGAAAGGTTGGTTTAGGGCTAGATCATTGTGCCTGGTCAAATTTGGTGATAATTCCTTAATCTCCCCAGCAAAAACCCCTGAGGTTCTTTCTACCCAAAAAATTAGGCATCTAGCTGAGTGTGAAAGCTTAGCAAATTGTGTATGGTCTCTCTGCTCACGAAGAAGATAATTATTGCTTGATAACAAGCTGTTCTGAACTTTGTAACAGCAGTCTTAAATATTTATGCCAGTTTTTTCCGTTGAGCCACTAAGTATTTCTGTATTTTTATACTTGTTCACAGTTAGGTGGACATTCTGGACATTACTTGTCTTTCAATTGATTGGTGTGACCAAGTATCATGGCACGTAAGTGACCTCTTCTGCTGCTGCTGGGTCATGTTCTGATCACATTCCGAGTAAGAAATTCCCGTAAAGCACACCAGGATGTCTCCTGCTGAGCACTGCCCCATCCAGCAGCACGTGGAGGTGATCATGGAATGACAGCAGAGGTCTCGTCAAGTCTTTTTGGAAATGCAGATGTCTTCAAGTAATCTCTTTTGAGACTGGTTTATAAGGTTTTGTTTCATTTCCTTCTAGTCCTTTTCCTTCACTTTTATTGCCGTTTCCTGCGATCTGTGCTCTTTTGTTGCATTTAAATCTCACTTTTGGCACCTTTGAGGATGAGCTGGAGTTTCACAAACACTTCCAGTTTTATGGAGGCTGAAAGTAGTCTTAAGGGATGGAAATATGTAACAAATGAAGTGTCTTCTTTCTGTCCTTGCTTTTCTTGGTCGTGGAAATGGGCATACTGAGCTGACTGTGGTGGGAGGAGTGTGTTTGCTGGGGGTTCTCCAGGAGAAAAGCAGTGGGGCAGGTGTTGACTTTGCTTTGACTCTATGCAGCACTGAATGATCTTGATATGTGCACGTTATCACAACTTAGGTGGCGCAATAATCGACTCTGAATGTCAGGTTTTGTCCTTTAAAGCGGTGGCTGCTTGATGTGGCTCTTTTTAAGTGGTGTTTTGTTTTCCGTGTGATGTAGAATGCTTGCTCAGGGGGTTTCACATCTGTAACCTGGAGCAAGGTGCCTTTTTGACTCTGATAACTATAGAAGGCACGTGATTCTGACAGATAAGTGCTGGTCTTGAGCTTTTCCTTTTTTTTTTTTTTTTTAGGAAAGAACTCAGAACTTCTTATTAGCCTTGCTGACACCTGCAACTCTTTGCTGTTTCCTTTGGTAGATATCCAGACTTTTGTCTGGATTCCAGAATGTGTGGAAAATGCAGTAAGTCAAATATTCTATTTTTTAATTCTAGTTTACTTATGTTTTGGGATCTATTTCAAACTGATAATAACAGTTGGTGTTTTATGATTATTGTATTGTCTGCTTTGTCGCTTGTAGCTTTACTTGATATTTTAAAGTTTCGGGAATGTAGTGATATTTTAGGAGATTGCTTTATAAAAGAATTGGAAAATGAGATGTGAAATCTGCTGCCTTACATTTTAAAAATCAAGGGTGAGTAATATGCACTTTTTTTCCCCCTCTAAACTATCCTTCAATGGGCATTTACCAGGACAATTAATTATGTGATAATTTACAAACAAAATATGAAATTTGTCTTGGAAATAGCTTCAAATTAGAGGGTTTTAATAAATATTTATAGCAGAATTGAGTAGTAATGTTGGTTATGTGATGAAAACATATGTTAGTAATAAAATATCACCCGTCAGAAATACTGTTCTATCATGTCATTGTTCCCTAGAGAGATGACTAGCTGAAAAACGATTTCAACAAAATAAACTCTGAACAGAGAGGATGCTTTTATGGGTGATACAGCACACATTCTTCAAAAAAAGGCACATCATTAAAAATGGTGCCAGACATTAGGAACATCTGTTGTGTGAAAAAGTAAATTTGGGAAAATCCAAATAATAATGCTCAATGGATGGGCTTTACATAGTGCTTTTCCTCACTCGTTCTCAAAATACTTTGCAAGGAGGGGAAGATTAAACTGCGTTTTCTAAAATCCAGCCACACCGGTTTTCATCTGGCATTTAAATTCGCCCTGCTCATGCCGTGCCATTAATTTTCCGTGGGAGGAAATCTGTCCCGAGGAGTGAAATCCAAGCGGGAAAGCACTGTCCTTCCATCCTGGGCAGCATTCCTGCGCGTGAATAAATGCCGAGTGCCAAGCTGACAGCCGCGGCGTGCGGAGCCAGGGAGCTGCCATTGCCCGGGCAGCCGGCGTGGAAGCTCCCCCGGCTTTGTGTCAGCCTGTCCCAGGCACATCCCGGTGCCAGGCGCCAGGGATGTGCCGCCTCTGTTCCGGCTTTGACACCTCGCAGGGATGGCTGGAGCCGGCGGAGCTGAGAACCGCTTGGGAGCCCGGGGAGCAGGAGGCACCTGTCGTTCCCTTGGCACTGGGATGATTCCCGATTCATCCCTGGTGTGCCCTGAAATAGCCACCGGGCTCCTTGGCGCTCACAGGCTGAGCTGGAGCTGGTGGCCAAGGCGTGGGATGTGCTGGGCTACAGCTAATGCTGAAATTGGTGGTTTTCAGCAGTCCTGCTGGAGCACAGGCAGCAGCACTGCACCAGGCTGGAGGAGGAGGGCTGCCACGAAAGATGCACTTTCATAGCATCCATCCAGGTCGGCTGATACAAAGATACTGGTTCTCTAAAAAAACTCAGATGTTGTTGCCTCAGCCAATAATTAATTGTGCAGCTACAAAACGAGCCAGTTGCCCAAGTGAGTACATAGTGCAGAGCCCCTGTCTTGCAGGGGAGGTGTTGCAGCACGGAGAGCCACTGAACAGTTTTGCAAACTGTTTTTCCTGCTGAAATTCCTGCTGCAATTTCCTTTCTTCTCATCTGTGTGGGTCTAGATTTCTTAAAGGAGTGGGTTAGAGGAACAGCTGTAGTCAATGACATAGTTGATTTTGCTTTAAGGCAAGCTGGTAGACCTTTTGGGCCCCTTTCATCCTTTTTCCTATAGCTGTAGGTGGCCCCAGTAACATATATATGTATTTTTGTCTGTTCTCTCCAGCCTGCTGCATTTTTTTCAACAAAACCTTTGCGGGTTGAAAGGAGCTGCTCTTTTAAACTCAGCAGCCTTTGGAATCTGCAGGTATAAAAGGACACTGTTTGGTGCACCTCCTCAAAGATTCCTTCTTAATCCTGACGGTGTGTACTCATCCCTTGGTTGAGCCGTCCTGTGCAGAGGAATTTGAGTTGATTCCCATTCCTTCATAAATGCATGCAGGGCAGTGTGTCAGACTTTCTTTCCTTTTAGGCAGTCTGATCAGTTCTGACACTTTCCACCTCCATGAAAGAATCCACGTGGTTGAGAGTACCCATTAGCGTGAGCAAACTCCTCAAACCCCAAAAGTATTTGCTTTTCTCTGCCATTTAACTGTTGACAAAGCCCATGGCTTTGCTTCTGATACACAGTCAATAAAAGGGAAGGGGCTGTTTTATTTTTTTTTGAATTGCAGTGTAAATGTGTTTCTGTTGGCCATGAAGAAGGCAAAGTGTTGACTTTCATGAGGTTTCCCCAACCAAGGACAAATTTGACCAGAAAGTGGTACTCTGAGAGGATACTGTCAGTCAGTATTTCGGTATGACATTTGGTTTAATGCAGAATTTTTGAAGGTCAGGGAAGCCACTCAGACACTGGGCTGTTGCTTGACCCATGTCCAAGTCATTTCACTTACTGCTGATCCTTCCCAATTTTGCCTTCACAACTCTGCATGCCCAGGCCCAGGCAAGGAGTTGCTTAAACGTCAATAAAATTTCCTTGTTTTCTTCTTGAACTGGGTCCTGGAGTTTGTAACTAATTCTAATGAGAACTTGGCATCTACAAGGACCTCAAGGTATTACTGTACCTATTCCCTGAATTTAAGGGAAAAAGAATGTAGAATTCCCAAAGCTTTACAACTCTGAAACAGGCTTTAATTTCTTTTTAGACGGAAAGTGCAGTTTCTGGGGAAAGGAGCTTGCTAGTTAGTAAGTCTGAAAAGATCTTAGCAGTTCCAGTAATTACTCATTTCATCAATCCATCTATATTTAAAGTGAGCTAAAACGAGTTCTTTCCAGTAGTGTCTACTTCAAATAATGCTGCTTTACATTTGGAGAGCCAAATAAGGAAACAGAGCCTAATCTTGCAGGAGTTTCGTTCCCTTTTTGCTTCGCACGGCTCAGACTTGCTGTAACAAGAGCACTTCTTTCTATGAAACCTTTTCAACATATTCCACTAAACAAACTATCTCCTAAAGAAAGTAGGAGCATTTTTGTGTGTGTGTGTGCGTGTGCGCTTTGCTCTAGCCTTGGCTCTCGAGGACGTTTCTGCATTTGTCGATGTGCTAAATGAGCGATGCATTTTGGACAGCTTCTGTGTTCTGATTTGTTTTCTTGTGCTTTTTTGTCTCCCCCTCTCCCCCCTCCCTCCTTCCCCTTTTCATTTGTCTAGGGGGAAAAAAAAGCTCCTCCAGTGTTGTTTCCTGCAAAGACCATTCTTAAGAGCTCGTTGGACAGCGCAGGACTCTTGAAGTGATAGCTAATTGGTGAAAGAAAGGCCCTGATTGTCTTGAGGGAGCTGGAAAGTGCTGCGTGTGCTGCTGAAAGGGACTAGGGAGAAGGTGCCTGGTTTCGCTGAGCAGCTGCTGCTGGAGATGTTTGGAGATTACATCAGCATTGGAAAAAAGGGGCCAAAAAAAAAAAAAGTCCAACTTCACAGAGACGGAGTTTATGGAGGTTTTTTTCCCCCTTCCAAAGGTCTTCTGACAATACTGTCATTGTCAATATAAGAGTTGTTAATTCTTTATGAATAGCACATGGGGCCTCTTGACTAAATAGTACGTTACATGTCCCAAATCTGTCAGCTGGACTCTTCTCTCACATGCTAGTGAGATCACTTTGATTGGAATGTTAGAGGAATTGCTGGGCTGGCCGTGCAGAGCTGAATACTGCATTATATAATTAGATCTCCCAGAGTATTTTTTTCACATTACCTCATTATTCTAGCTTAAATATGGAATCAGTCCTTTTGATGGCTTTACTGGTTGTAATTATATTAATACGATTCATTTTGTGGTCCTGTCTTAGTGCTTACATAGATTATAAACTGTCTCGAAGGTTTCCTGACACAAGAAAAGAGGACTAAGGGACTTCAAAAGCCCGTTCAGATTTGAATTGACAATAGAGAGAGCTGGATAAGGTAAATGGAGCTGGAGCAGCTTTTACCTTGGGATCTGATGAGAGAGAAATGACCTGTTGAGACTGCAGCCGAGTGAAGATTCCTCAGAAAGCCTCACGCTGACAGAGGGGAAGGAATGACAACTGATTGAGTCAAATGACTTCCCATCCAACTTGGGCATGAATTTGCTGTTGGGAACAGACTCGTGGACTTCTGCCAATTAAATGATGTGGACAAGCTGGAAGGAACCCTCTTGCTGGGCAGTCCAAGAGTGCTCAGTGTCCACGTGCCACGCTGTGGGCTGGCGGCAGCGGGTTTTTACCTGGCTGGTTGGTTTGTTACCAAATTCCTCCTGGTCTTCCCAGTCAGTCAGATCTGAAAGTGACTGAATGGTTTTAGCCGACCATAACCTGCCTAATCTTTGCATTTCTTAGCAAGCAATATATCTGGGTACCAGTAGGAGGTGGATACCACAGGAATAATCTGTTCCACGGAAGACAGATCTGTGTCTCAGAGGTTGTCTGATGGACTCTGGCTGTGCTTCAGCACCAACAACGGGTGGGGTGACGACACGAGTGAGTTTTGACACCGAAGCCCTGCAAGGGACTTCCGTGTCTAGCCTTAAATAAGGACCCTACTAGGACACTGGAGGATTTGACTACTTGCCCAAGGATGAAGTGACTTGGGATTTCTTGGTTAACTTCCTTGGCAAAAGGAAATAAATTTTTCCGAGTAAATTATCTTCTTTAAAATAACTTAAAATATGTTAAGTCAAACAACTTAGAGCAACTCAGTGTAATACTGTCTTTCAAGAACTGAATTTTTCTACAGTAAAGATAGGAAAACTGTGTTACCTTGCCTGAGAAATGCACTATCCTTGGTCCAGTCACTCTTAAAAAAAAAAAGAAGTCCTTTTTAGTTTGGTCATTTTCTATCTCATGTGAAAGTGAAGGTTGCCAGTTCATATACTTATTTCTATATCTCTTGGTAGGTCACATGATGACATCAGAGTTTAGCTAGGTAAAAGCCTACAGTATTCCCATACGGAGTTTCTGGCCCATTCATGACTCACACACTCCTACAGCCTTGTCATTAATAACTGTTCATCAGCCCTTATTATTTTGTCTTTTAAAGCCTCCTAAAAATCAGACATGGGAGCTGGTATGTGCTTAGGCAGTGGAACAGGGTAAATGTCAGGTCAATTGATTTCAGCCTCAGATTTTATTTATGGTGGATGACCAATCTACAAAACAGCTTGTAATGCTTGAAGGTGCATGTCATGGGTTTGAAATCCTGCCAGATGACAATAAATTAAATGTAGATGTAACTAACCCCTTGTCTGTTTCTGTGATTCTTAATTTTCATGGTAATTCTGTCCTTTTTTTTTGTTTCCCCAACACCAGCAAACCACAAAGGGAAAGTGAAATGTCGTCTACTTGATGTGCAGACATACCTTTGATAACGAGTAACTGGAAAAATAGGCAGAGTGATCCATTTTTCTTCTTTCAGTTAATCACTGCTATTCTCAGCTGCTGTGTGCAAAACAAAGCTTGTGGAGAAACTGACAGAGCCTTTAAGAAGTAAATCTTCTAATCCTTTATTTCAGTCATATTGAAATTGCATTTGACCATGTCGTGGTCGTATTAGATGTTTAAAAGTGTGGGTGGAATGAGAAGCGGTGCAGGTGAAGTTGTGGTTTACTGCCTTTAACGTTTGGGGATGTTGGAACTGACACCGGTATGGAATTCACAACTTTGATTTGTTTATCGCTGCAGGGCAGCATTTCAAGTTTTCCCTGTAAATCAGAGAGTGTGGTCCTGTTATGGACCATATTCCACGGACTGGTTCCGCCGGTATTTGTGTATCTAAAACGTTTGATTTGGACCTTATTTGAGTCACATGAGTTGCACTCTAATTATAAGAGTGGTTTGGCCAAATATTACTTGGCATAATGTTGCTCTGTGTCCTACAGTGGTAAAACTGGCTGCAACCCCAAGCAGTTTATTAGAACATCCATGTTTTGAGGGACCTTTAATTAATTTTATTATTATTAAAAAAATTTGACTGAAGAGTTCATTTAGGTCTTATTGCCTATAAACTTCTCATGTGTTTGAAGCAGTTTCAACAGCAACTTGGTTAATTTCTGTGCATTCACAGAGTTGTTATCCCATCCTGCAGGATGTGGGAGGTCATCCTGTTTATCCTGCATTACAAAATTAGGACTATCACACTTTCGAGAGTGCAAAATATAAAGGAGATTGAGATCTTGCTCTTTATTCCCGTAGGTCTTTGCCCTCTCTCTTTTCATGGACATAATGAAAATCTAAGCCCTTTAAGTGTGATATGATGTGAAAGTATCCACTGCTATTTCCTGGTGGGATCCTATGGAGCACTGTGATGAGATTTAGATATTTAAAAGATATTAATACCCTATTGATTTTTTTTGCATTTAAGGATGTATTTAAAAATAAACAAGTGCTTAATGTCAGGTTTGAGCTGTGGACAGTGTGCATGAAGATTGCAGGGTGGAGCCCCCTTTCAAGATATGAAACAAAGGTATGCGTAAAGAAAGAGAAAAATAAAAGTGAAATACTCTGATATTAAAACCCTTGCTAATGTAAAATTAATTGTATTTTTAATATATTAATTAAAATCTACTGTATGTAAATATATTTGGTATGTTTTTATTAATTTATATCATTAATGTGCTAAGCAGTTGTCAAAATATAACCTACTGAGAAGAAACCCCACTCTTTGCTTGGAGACATTATTGTGAAGAACCTTTAAGATGGGGTTAGATATACATATATATATATACACACACACACATATATATGAATATATATATGAATATATGTTAAAATGGATTATATGTGTAAGTATAAACCAAAAATAAAACTGCATGATATATGGATGCAGAACTGGTCTGTGTTAGGACTGTGCTAATTTATGGTGACTGTTTTTGTGGTACCAGTGTTACCAATAAAACCAAATTTGCTCCCAAAGTAAATAGCCATTTTCAAGTTCCCCAGCTGATACTAATCTTTTATTTATTTATTTATTTATTTTAACTAGGGCTAAAAGATCTTTCTGAGCTGTAAAAACTCAGCTGATTGTAAACATCCTGTTCATCTGCAAATGCAATTCCCGTCCCGCATCGTGTAATGTGCAAAAAGTTGGCATTCTGTGAACTGCATTATGATATGGAGAACTAATTACAGACAAGCTCACAGTCATCTGAGCATGTAATTATATTTATTGATTAAAATAATTCCACGGTTTAATTTTGCAGTGCCATTACACTGGTACCCACTTAAACAATTCCTGTCAAACCGTGTAAAGCGGAGTGCTGGAGGACTCCCTTAAACGGATCTGGCGATGCAACAGGTGGCCTAATTGCTTCAGGTAGGTCCACTGCAGCCAAATTCGGGCAGGAGAAGCTGAAGACACAAGTAGGGCTACGACTGACTCTCGCAGAGGGAATCTGGACAGCTGTGGGCCCGGTCACCAACTGTTTCAATGAACTGCCACCCCATAAACCGGGGCTCGGGGAGATCCCGTAACCCGCGTTGTGTTCCGTGTCACGGCCCTAGGGAATGGGAAAGTACTGCTAGGGTCTCCCTGCCAGCATCCATGTAGGGGTCACATTGTTGGACAATTAAATGCCACAAGTCCTGTCCTGGTTGGTTAGCAGGGACACGGAGTTACTCCAGAAATGCGGTTGGGTTATGCTCGATTGTCACCAAGGTGTCACCTGAGAGGGCGGCCCTTTCACTGCAGGCAGAGCTTGTGACAGCATCTACTGCTAAGGCTGCCAGGCACTCCCAGTCATAAAGGCCTATTTTCAGCTGTTCACAACTTTGTCAAAGCAGCTTTTCAAACTAAATTTTTCCATGTTTCATTTGGTGTCTGCCTCCGTCTGAATTCTCTTCAGAAAGTTTCAGCCAGAGCAGTTTAATGCCTTCCAAGAACAAGACTAGAGGAAAATACATTGTTTTACCCATGCTACAAAAATATTGGCAAAAAAAATATTTTTTTTGGTGAAAAGTTGTAGTTGTCCCGCTCTGGGAGATAATTTTTACTCAGCCCTGTCAGGGATATTTAACTCTTGTTCACATCAAGAAAATTGTGCAGCTATCTACCACAGATTCAAGGGGTACGAGATCAGATGTGACGTGGGGAAATGAGGATAAAGAAACTGGCAGGGGGAAATAGAAATTACAGTAAGATTTTAGGTGAAGAGGGTAAGTGAGCCATGGATAGTTAATGAAAAGCAAGCTGGACTGCACCATGTAGGAGAACTGGCTCTAGGAGTGAGTGAGAGTGGAGACACACTAGACGAAATCAGGATATTTTGGACTATCAGCAGGCAGGATGAAAGTGGAGTTGGAAATGTATGACCTACAACATTCTATGACTCTATGACCAGACTGAAATGGGGAGGCTAAGAGTTATTTAGCAAAGTGCTTTGACTTGGAATAAGGAAGTCCAGGGAACTGCCAAAGGGATAAGAACTGGATAAAAAGTTCGCTGGATCCCTATTCCTTTAAAATATTGATATAAGTCCTGGAACCTATCATATTTTTTTGGCTGTCAGCAAATTTCTGTTTTTGCTGGTGAAGCATTTTATGCTGAGCATCTACAGGGCTGTATTTGCTAATTTGCTATTTGCTATTTGCCAATCGCCATAAACTACAGATTGTCAGTTTAACAAATAAAGTAGTACCAGTTTAAAAATCTAACTGGTACACTGAGAAACCGAATTCTGAGAATCTAAAGTAAGATGTGTAAAATAAGTAGATTCAAAAGGAGGAATTCTTCTGTACTTTTTTTTTTTTAATTGCAAAATGAGATAATGTAGATATGGCAAAAGTGTTAATCAACATCTGCAAAACACACACACATTATGGAAGAAAATTAGGAGGAAATTGATTATTTCTGTGAAGAGGAGAAAGTGCTGATAATGAAGAAAACACGAGAACTTATTAAGCAAGCACTGTCCATCCTGTCCAGCAAATGTGGCAGGAATGTCTTGAAAAACTGATCTCCTTGGCAAATGAGTATAAAAAAATGGAGAGAAAGTAATTTTGCCTTCCCATATGCATGTGAAGAAATCAATAGTTGCTTGTCTCTAAGGCGTTAATGAGTGCCCAGATATGTGTAGTCCCACTTAGTTCCAGACTCCTTTCATAGCTGGCTATCCCATAGATGTGGAGCTTCCAGCTCTGAGATGTGAGTGCTCTGGGTGTATGAAGAAATCAAAAAAAATTTATTTGCAATGGAAACATCCCCAGCATTTAGGTAAGTGTGGGAGACTTTTAATTTTGTGTGTTGGCCTTAGATCCTCAGGCTGCATATCAGTGGTTCATATCTAAATCTTGGTTTTTTTTTGGAAAGGCCCAGGTGAGTTTGAAACCTGAGTCCTGTATTTAAAGGAATACTTGAACCTAGGTCTATCCTGTGTGAGTTTAGACCCATTTCCTGACTGCCTCCCCTGTAAGAATTGGCAGCCTTAGAACTCTTCATCCAAGTTTCTAACTGGTACTTACGCAGTGGAGAGTCTCTATTCTGTTCTTTCAATAATGTCTTTTTCTTTGCCACTAGGTTATAAAAAACCTCCAAATAATTAGCGCTCTTTCCTGGGAATTATTACCAAATCATAAAATCTAGAAATTAGTTGTTTCTCCTCCCTAGTCATTGTATGAAGACAAATTCATGGAAGAAGGATTCATCAAGGGCTATTAAGTGCAGGAAATCCTTGTGCTACAGAGTGCTCAGAGCTGAAAAGGGTATTAAAGAAGCATCACCAAATGCTTGTCCTATTCTTAGTCTCTTTGTAGACATCCCCTGTCATTATGATGGGAAAGGGCGCAGAGTTAGCTGATTCTGCAGGGTGCTTTTCTGCTGGTCCAGGACACAGTATTTCTCTTTGCATTTGAACTATCAGAATCCGTCCATTATGTTATTTAAAATAGGTCATTGGGACAAATGTTTTCAGAGGGTTGGAAGAACTGGCTTCAGCTGGCTGTCGTGGACAAAGCCGTGTCGTGCTAACAGGATGGAGAGGAGGATGGCAGGGAGAACTGGGAGCTGCCTGCAGACACGTGACTTCCACACTTTCTGTGCTGATCCCAGAGCAGGTTCTCCCAGGAGCATCCCTGGTGGTGAGATGTGCTGGTAAAGGACACAATAAAGGAAACTCTCACACCTGCTAGGTTTAGCAGAAAGAGGAAAAAAAGAGACTTTATTTACATTTCTCATACTTTATAGGGTTCTCAATTCCACAAGGGATTGGAGGACATGTCACTTCCTCGTCAATCCCACCGGAGGAAAAGGATGCTCATCAAACTTTCTCTTATCACAAAAGGAATGAAAACCAGAAAATACAGTTAAGTAAACATTGGCTATTGTTGACACGAAAGTGTGTGAAAATCTGACTCCAAATATGTAAATTATCAGAGGGCTAAGAAAAACCAGGGCGACAGTGAGATACCTGGTTTTGTGTCTCTCTCCCTCGTCTCTTTCCTTAGACGTGCTTCCCTTGGCGGGCGCCTCAGGCCAAGCACAGCCACTTCCAGATTTTCAGTCCCTGCAAAATGTCTCCCACCACGCCTACGTTTAAAAGGGCGCAGGATCCAGCCAGCTAATTTGTTCCTAGGCGGTTAAACTACTTTACACGAGCTCCAGACCCTGGAGTAGGTTTAACATACTATTTAAAGAATATGTGAGCAGTGTTGAGTATGGGGACAGATCTGTATCTGTCTTAGAGCGATAATCTAATTGGAGGTCATCCTTTGTGTAACCCTGTTAACAATTTAGACTATTCTGGGAAACCCCATGGCCCAAGTACCGTGGAATGTAGTCAGGAAAAACAGTGTTTTCTCAAATATTTCAGATGTGGAATATTTATTTTGTAGCCAGAGAAACTTGTTACCGAGCAACTGACCATGAGTAGGATACGCTGCCAACTTGAAAAAAAAAGGAAAAAAATCTACTTACCTCTCCTCAGGCTGCATGTGGGAGTTTACAGAGAAATCAGGAGAAATTTATTACAAAATATCCATTTGACAGAATTCATCGTTAGTGGTCTCAGGTCAGTCAGGTCTTTCACCTTCACCTGCCCCTGAGCCATATAATTGACAGAAGAAGCCACTAGTGAAGGTGTTGGTGCAGGAAAACCAGTCACTTTCAAATCCATCCCATTTTGAAGACTGTTTTTTTAAATCCGTGGATAACGGAGTTCGATTGCTCATTTTTTGCTGGTCCAAAACCAGGCAAGGACAGAACTCGGGATTCTGCTCAGATTATTTTATTGACTGGATATATTTGCTTGAGCAGGCTTCCAGAGGCTCAGGTATTATTTGTTTTTAGAATTCAAGTACCCAAGCTGTTTTTCAGAAGAGCTAGAGATGCTCAGCTTGCACACAGTGGATAAAGATCAAAAAGGAAACTTGGAGCAATGTGGTGGTAAGTGTTCCACACAAGCAAAGCATTCCCTGCTGCATGGATCCATTGACTGGGGAGTTGTTGGTAAACAAAGCTGCCCATTTCACTGGATGCAGCTGGAGCAAACAGTCATTCTGGATTAACCCTGACGCTTTGGAGATTCCCTCCCTGCAGTGGGAATGGCTGTGATCAACGTTTCCACCTCTGCTTCTGGGCTGAGGCCTTTAGCAGCCCTAATAACGGGGGGAAGTGTTCATTAACTGCTCTTTTGAAATATAAATGGCCTGTTTGGCCACAAATGGGTGCAATAGAAAATGCCACCTACCTGGATCAAGAGGAAGAGGGGAACATTAACGTTGCTTGATATGAAAATCAGGCTTGTATCTAACTCTTACGGAGAAGCGGGTCACAAAACTCTAAGAAGATCTGTGAATTAGGAGGCACTTGGAGCAGTCTCAGCGCTGTTTCAGAACTTCCCACAGGGTATCTGAGCCCTGTTTCTCAAAGCATGGATCTTTGGGGGTTTCCCAGCGACACCCAGGAGGCACCTGTTTATCTGTTTATCTGGCGTGTCTTGGTTTATCTGCTCTTTGTTGTGTGGCCAGTGCGCTTCCATGCTTCACTGCCTACTTTGGAGATGCTGCTTGGGTTTCTCCTAGGAGAGGTCAGATGTCAAATTCTTTCTGTTTCCGAGCACAATAGAAGCTTGCCCGTGAGGCTGCTGCTCAGCCTCCTAAAGCTTCCTCTCCAACCTTGGCTCTTCTTCCCATTTTGTCCCCCTCCTTCAGAATAATGCCTGTCAGTTGACCTCGTTTAGCAGCCAAGGCCCCACATGGTAACATCACCTGTTCTGCAGCTTGGTCTTCAACTGCTGGTGGAGATTGTGTGCACACATGGTGGCTCGGTCAGCTTCAGTGGCCACAGATGATTTTTAAACTGCAGCGTTACATCAGGCATTTTCGTGGCTGCCGGGAACTAATTGGAAAGTTCAAGTGGTGGATTACTTAAAAAAAAAAAAAAAAGAAGCTATTTCAAATTTATTTCAACCATGCAAGAATGATTATTCTTCAGTAAGACAGGAAAAGATTTACTGGACGTGAAGATAAAGATGCTTACTGCATTTCTGGTGTGCTTGGGGGAATTAGTCTCCTCCCAAATTCTACTCATGATGTTTTTTTGTAGCTAAGAGTATGTGTAACTTCTGTGCTGATTAGTTTGAGATTTTTATTAACATAGTTATGTTTTGGAAAAAATTTCAAGGTTTCAGGCTGGATTCCAAAAATGTAGAGTTGTTCAGAGTATAGTTCTCTACCTTAAAACCAGATAAATTTACTTTTGGTGCAAAATATTGCAGGATTAGCAGTGAGGAATTCAGTTTCTGTCATCTAAGTGTTAGTGTAATACTATTAACAAGAAAATAAGTTCTACAGATAATGACACTGAAGTGTATAAGCTTTTAATGTGATTATATGTAGAAATGGATGTGTTCTGGGCAATCTGTGTCTCTATCAGTGTCTCTAGATCAAAACTGTAAAGACATCTTTGTGAAGTTAAAGATTTTTTTTTTTCTCCTAAATATTAACATTTTTTCAGCAGAACTGGAGTCCTGGTTCTTTCCAAGTTCCCCCTCAGCCCATTACCTGGGAATTGTATCTCCCAGAGATTCCTCACAGGCTAGGATCAATGCTGCTGGTGTTGTGTGTGGAAGGGGAGAAACCTCTCCTGGATCTATTTGTTTCCCTGTCTTCAGCTCACACTGATTTCATTTATCCAGGAGAGCTGGAAATCCTGAAAGTTCTTATGCAGCTCGTAGCTCATCGCATTCCATAGGTGAGCAAAATCACTGGAAAATGTGGTCTCCTGAATTGTCAGTTACTTCCCAATATTTACTTCCACCAGTGGAAGTCATAATTTTTTGTTTTGTTTTGGTTTGGTTTTGGTTTTGTTTTGTTTTGTAGTACAGGGGATATAATTTCCCAAATTAAGTCAAGTGTTGACACACCTATGGTTTGTATTAAGTATGAGAATTTTAGCTTAGCCATTTAGCACCTTGACCTCAATAGAGTGGATATGTGTCACATTGTGCTTGATGTCTATTACTTAATGAACCCTATACTCTCCATTTGCATAGAATTTAAAATTAGGTGACTCTAAAGAACATGACATCAATTTTTTTTTGATGACAGCATTTCAATTTATTTCCTGCAAACTTTTTTTTTTTTTTTAAATCACCAAAAGCAGCAGAAATCTTAAAAATAATCTGCAGATTTTGGCTGCCTGAAGATTCAGCCTGGAAATGCTGCTCTGTCATCTTGTGGGTGTCACAGAGTAGTGTGAGGAGGGAGCAGAGGCAACAGGGCCTGGTTTTGCTTTCTAGTCATAAACAAGGATAACAGCTGCTGAAAGCATGGCCCAGGCCAGTGCTTTGCCCAAATCCATGGTCAGAAACGTGGTTGCCTGTTTGTTCTTAACCGATAATTTTGAATAACAGACACGACAGGTTTTTGTAAGGTTGGGAACTACGCGTTCCCTCTTTTGATCCCAGCAGCTCCTGCAAACAGTGCCAGCTGAAGCTTTCCCAGCTCTAACGTGGGCACGGTGGCTGTGGCCCATTAGGCATTGTTTTGTTTGAAAACCCCGTGTACTTTCTGCTCTCACTACGTGCAGTGGCCGCTCAGAAGCTCCTTATTAGTCACCCTGGCCCGGGCTCCTGGCTGTACCATCGGAGGTTTTGCTCTGGATTTGCACCACAGAAGTCACTTTATGACTTTCTTATGATAGGCAATTCTCTGCTGCCCCTCTGCTCCTGTGCTCCATAGGGTGCAAAGCCATAAACGTGGTCAAAATATCCCAGCAATGCCCGAAACCTTCGCCAGCTCTGAGCCACTGACAGCTGATGGGAAGCAGAGCAGCTCTGAAGATGCTCTGCTTTCCCCTGGGGACTGACCTGGAGGAGCCTGGCAGTGCGTACCTGCCCTGGCTCCACTCTGGGATATTTTTGTGTGGTTTGAATGCTGCTCAGAGCCTGGCTCAGTGGGTGTGTGCTGGCTGTAGCAAGGCTCAAGTTTTTTGAGTGCTTTCTGAGTGCTGGATGCACATTGCCCATGCCTGGGGCTGCAGTGGATATATGTACAAGCCACAGCTGGTAAATAAAAGAAATAGAAGTCAATCAATTAGCAGAAATGTCTTTTCATGCTTCTCGTGGTTTGCAGTCAAGTTTTATTTATTTGCAATAAAATGCATTGATGTGCCTAGTGCAAAACTGAAATTAAATCATGTGTCTGCTGAAATGCTGCTTCTGCTTTTTCCAGGATTGGAAAATACTGAAGTATTTTTGTGTTTCACAAAAGATAGTGTTTGAGGGTGGTGCTAGGTCATTGCCAGATACTTTTAGTTACTTTTTTTGGTCCCATTTTTATTTTTCTGCCTGTCTTTTGAAAAAATGGGCTGTGCAGCCTTTGGGCACCTGTGGAATAGTCAGAGCAAAGTGTAATATTCTGAGGCTCCACTTTCCCAAGGTTTCCTGAAGGAGTCTCTGTTTATCATTCAGCCTGCAGTGCCTGTATTGGGTTACACCAGGAATGTGGAAAGCTATATGGGAAATTCTGTCAGGCTGTGAAAAGATCTCAGGCTTTGAAATTTTATGGAGCATGCTTGCTAATGCACATTCCATATTTCAGGGTGTCTGGCTCCCCTTGCTGCGGGTAAGGATGTGACGTGGAATACATGGGCACGTTTTGTTGTGAGCACTACTGAGCTGATTAACAGGGCCATGGAGCTGGGGAAGTACCAGAGAGGAAATCCCATGAAGGAATAAATTACAGTGCCACCTACCAGTGTTGGTACAGCTAAAGGTCAGTCCCCATCTACAAAACATGATCTCTGATAGAGCAAGGAACACTGGTGTAACTCCTTTTCCACCACAGCATTCCAGTAAAATCCCAGTTTAGGAGTGGGGCCCACGTTTTTCTTGCATACAAATATTTGAGGGACTCATCTACAGGTTAGAACTTTAGCTGCTGTAAATCAAATTCATGCTCGTAAAAGGGTTTGCTGTCAGGTATTGCAGCAGGACCTAGATTTGCATGTGCCCCATGCAGTAAATGGGACTTGGATCAAATGCCCCGAGTTGTGCACATATCAAGTACAGTGTATATTTCATGTGCTTTGTAAAATAAAAAAATACTTAGCCTTTACACATACAGTTTCAAGAGTCTAAAACTGTGGATTGTACCGAAGACAGTTCTGTCCCTGATTTTTAACTCTGAAATACCTTGTAAGGTTACCTGTGAACCCTGGTAAGATAACTTAAAAATAAGACCAAAAACCCCAAAATCTTGGGAAATGGAAGGAGCTTCCAAATTAAAAATCATCAATGAAAAACACAAAACCACTTTACTCTTTTCCCCTCTCTGCTGAATGTATTCACCAAGCGACTCAACCTTCCTGACTACCTCTTAGAAAGGTGGGATGTTAGAGCAAATCTGTTGGTGTGTGGATTTTTTATGTGCATGGGCTTAGAGAAAGTGAGGCAAAAATCCCAAAGCTGCAGGAGTTTGGTTACACGGCCACATCCGATATTGGCTTTATTAAAAAGAGTCCAGGTTTGAAGGTGCAACCTGGGATCAAAACCAGCCCCCCAAGTAGGTGTATCCAAAGCCATTTGAGTATTTTATACATCAAAACAAAGATGGCAAATCTGGCTTAGAAGGCAGCAGACACGCCATTCACACCCAGTCAGTCCTGCGGGTTCAGGGAGAGACTCTATGTAATAAATATTCCTCTGTACGTGCACAAGAAAATATCAGTTTGTCTGCGGGATGGAATTCTGAGGCCTGGTTTATGCAAATCCGACCAGAATGTTGTAATTTGACTGTAAAATGACCTAATACATTTTTGAGCAACTCTCTCTTCTTTGTCCAGTAGCTCCCTGTTTCAAATAGCAGTAGTTGTTTAGAAGCTACCACGATTTTATTCACCAAAAAGAATAAAAAAAAGGAGAAATGCTGGTGTGGGGCAGCCACTGCTCACTTGGGAAGACCATCCTTAAGAAGACGTGGCCTGGGTTAAACTTCAGGCCCTCATGAGGTTATGAGTCCGTGATGCACCTGGATAATTGTTGGCCAGAGTGAATCCCTACCCACACCTAAGCTTGTGAGTATGGATTGATGGATGCACCAAGGGTGATGGACTATGGACATTTTCCCCTCACGCTTGTGTTGTTTTGTCAGGCTTATGTCCAGACCTTAGCAACATTCAGACCTCATGCTTTTTTTGTTTAAAATATGAAGCAAATGCATTGTGAAACTGATCTGATTTCCAAATGATTTTGTCACCAGGCAATTAAAATATCATGTGCTATAAACATCTCTAAGACGCTATGGATGGGAATGTTGCCAGTTTCACAAGTCACATTGCTTTCAAAAGTACAATGAATGTACAGTTCTGTGAACAGTCTGGAAAGAAAAGTCATTTTCCAGCTCTTAAAATCTTTTTTTAGCTTTTTGCAGTGCTCTGAAGTCAAATTATGATGATTTTAAAGACAGAACTGTTAAGTGCCAATGATTTGTCATTATTGGCACACTTAAATTCATAACATGGTTGGGCCCATGCTTAATATCTTAATTGCGCATATGAAATTCTTTTAAAGTGAAGCTAGCCAGAAAATGCATGTTTCTTATATTAAAAATAAATAAATTAATTCACTTTTTTATATTAGAAAAAAACCCCTTCAAATAACTTACACCTTTTTATTTCAGTGTTGCTGTTTCTGGCTAAGAAATATGACTGTTTAGACTAGGAATTTAAAAAGGAGTCTGTAAGGGATGACTCTTCTGCCATGATTAGGCACCAGACTATTTTCCTGGACTCTGAAAATTGCATTTCTCATGGTTTCATCAAATTGACTTCAATTTATAAAAAGTGAAAAAGCATCTATTGAAATAATTTGTTACCTTAAATATGAAGCGCTGTGAACCTGATGGCTTAGAAATGTAGTTGGAGTTCTGAATGTGATGTGGTTTACCAAGTTCACCAAGATCATGAGCCAGTTAATTGTAATCTTCACGTGGTCAGGAAGATCTTCATTGCAATGTAGTAAAAAAGAAAAAAAAAAGTCATAACACTCCGCAGCCTGTAATTGCTATCTGAAAAGAAGGAAGAACAATGTAACAACGTTAATGACCAGTCTCAAAGTAATAAAAGTTGCTTTAGTCTATTGTTGGTCTTCAGGAATGAGAATTCCAATGGGAATATCCCAGAGGAGTGCTAACAATTGGAAAAATTTACCTAAACAATTGAGAAGACTGTCCTGAGTAACAGAATAATTTAGGAAGTCCAGCGGGCTGTGGATGCTGTAGGCTGGTGCTCTAAAGACACGCACTGGATGATGTGCTGGTGTCCAGAGGGCTCCAAGGAGTCTGTCTCAGCCCAGGAATGGGGAATAGCCTCTTTCTTCTTCTGTGCTGATGTACCAAGAGAGGAGCAGGCATTCAGGCTGAGTGTGCAATCCTGACTCAGCTTCAGACGGAACCTCGGCTGATGGGGCTGCTCTGGGGCATTGGATGAGCAGGGAGCTGCCTCGGGAGAGGAAGGGGCACAGTGAAAAGATCCAGCAATGGGCATCCCTTCTCCCAGCCCTCAGTCCATGCAGGCATGCAGCATAACTGACTTTCAAGGTGAAGTTTGAATGTTTTCTCAGGAAAATGTATATACGTAAAATGAGAGTATTTTCAGACACAGGAAAGACAGCTCCAAAGATTTTGAAGAGGAGGATCTTCTGCAGAGATGCCTTTTTGAATACAAAGCCTTTGTCTCCTTTATCTCACCTAGCCTCTCATTTTACTCTGCTTTGGCAGTGAGAAGGGACCCTCACAGTGAGGGCATGCTGTTTAATTTAATTTAATACTGTTTCTCCTGGTACCACATTGCACTTCAGGAATTATGTCAGGGGAGATGGATTAAACTGAGAATCATGTAGGTATGGCTGCATGTTGGAGGTTATTATTGCATCCCGGTCTGCAATATTTTTGGAAAATTCTCTCTCAAGTCTTCGTTGGAAATTGTATGTGGAAAAAAACAAAGCAGTTATTTCTTCTTTTCTGATGCTTAGTAATGTGGTATCTAAATATGACCAAACCAATGAGCCTGAGATTTCACTGCAAGTGCTGAGGGAGTAATAGATGGGAATTAGCGAAAGAATAGGAGGAATGAATGGGGATATGCACTGAGAGTTTATTCTCTTTGAAAGATGATCTCTTCCTGAGTTACTGAATAGCTAATGGCTGATACAAATGGTTGCAGATAGGATGGATTGCCTCAAGATTGATGGCTGACTGTTGTTGGTCTAGGTTTTTAATCCAGGCTTCTGCTGGAATGCAAAGTTCCTAGCTCAAGATCAATTATACAAGGACATCAAGAGGAAAAAGACAGTCACGGTATTTGTCTGCTTCTCAAAGTACCCAAGATGTGAAACTGGTTTTGCTTGCAGTGACATGCCTGTTAAAGCAATGTAATACTTTTCTTATTACAACTCTTTGCTTGCAGTTAAAAAAAAAAAAAGTTTCTGAAACACAGCACATTCCTTGCACTTTTTGATGCCTCGTGGTGGTGTTGTCTACAAAGATAAATCCTGGGGGCTTGGGAGGTCACAGTAACAAAGCTGAAAGCTCCCGAGTCGCTTGGAGTGGGCAGCACGTCCGTAGCTGAGCTCTTCATCTGAATTCATTTCATCACACTGCTGAAGTGCTGGGTTCAGCAGGGGAAAAAAAGGAATTGTACAGCAAGCAGAGATGGGCCTGAAGCCACTGGTGGCTGTGAAGGAGGCACTTGCACTGAGTTTGTCTGAAACATATGCCTGGTCTTCACTGGCATTAATGAAACAGGCTGGGGCAGGGAATGGAGCTGGGTAAGAAATCCAAACCTTCCAGAGTGGCTCCAAACCACAAGCCGGATAATGACCGTGAAGCTGTTGTCTCAAGAGTAAGTGGCTCCTTACAATAACACCTGTTAAATTTCCTTTGATTTTCCATTAACTAAATACCAGCGTGGAGGTACACACATAAGGAAGGCTGGGAAAAAGATAAAGCTGTAACATTTCACGGGGAATTTTAAAAAATGGCAGCTCCAAAAGAATTTGTGTTATTATTTTTATCCGCTTTTAGGTTCTGATAATTCCTCTAATATACAGAGCATGAAAGTTAGATAAATGCTCTATGCACAATTGCATGCATCATTTTTTGAAAATGTTTGCTCATTTTTCTTCTGTGAAGAAGAAAAAATTTCTACTTGGGTCAAGTGTGACACAGAAGACACTTGACAGCAGACAACTGAGGCTGCTAGTGTTGTTTAAGATGATAAAATCAGCAAGAGATACAAATCAGATTAAATTTCCATACAAAATAAGGATATTAATTAAATAACTTCCTGCCAATGGTGAAAGTAAAAAAGTAATTGAATTAGAGAAGGGAACTGGATTAATTGAGCACATAAATTCTTAACTACTGGGTCAGTTTTGGTTGAAATGCATGACAGTACTGGTTGTTAATTTTAAATGAGAGCTTCCATCCAAATATCAAGAGCTGGGACTTCCTGTACTTCCTTAGGCAATCAGCTGTGGTCAGAATTCCATACAAGTGGGGAACTGAACTTTGAAAGACGGAAGTAGAAGGATTTTTTAAATTTATGTTACTTATTTGTGGCTACTGAAGAATTCTCTAATACAGCAGATAGTGTTGATGCTTCTTCTGTTTTTCCACTTCTCATTATGCCCAAATAAGCCACCAGAATAATCTGTGGAACACGTGACCATTGGACTTGGAGGTGATGTGCATATCTTTGGAGGCTATCCCTGCTCTCTTCTTGGAAATAAAAGGCACATCCTACTTCCTCTGCTCTGCCTGCCCCACAGAGGTTCCTTAACTCGTGAGTTTGAGCTACGAGACAGGACATCCTGTGTGATTTCAGCTAGTCCATATGGTTCTCCAGTGCTTTTCCCAAGGTGAGGATTAGAGAACATCAAATGCTGCTTGACGGAGAGAGGAAATCTTGTGTAATGCTTTTGTTCTGCTAACATCTATGTAAAGAGCTGCCTGGGAGTTTTGGAATGGAATCTGTCATCGCTGTAATCCTGTTCTGGAAAATTGTGATGGAGACAGCAGAGGCAGTGATGTCATTGGCTGTCTGACACAGTCCCTGCCCACAGCAAACTCATCTCCTCCCCAAACTTTCCTTTGTCTCCGACATTTCAATGCCCAATTGGCAAAGCTTATTGGTGGGGCTTTTTTTTTTTTTCCTTTCTTTCACAGCTGTGTTAAAATTCAAAACACAGATATGTGAGAAAAAGGCTCATACAGAGGAGGGTCTGTTCAACGCTGTCTGCAGACTTCAGAGGAATTTTTGTGCACTCTGCCTTCAGTGTCATATGGCGGAAATTCTTCTTTGGTCCATACAGTGCAATAAACAAACCTCCTGTGTATTAGCTTTAGATTTTAATACTTCCACTCACAGCCTATGGCAAGTGGTAGAACTGTAAGAAAGAAGCAGTTTGGTTTGTAAGGGTTCTGGCCTGCCCCTCGTTGTCACAGACACCTATTTATTAAGGACCTGTTGCCATGTAGGGCGGTGGTAGTTGTGTGACATCATGCAAAAATGCTATTTATACACTGTGTGCTAGCAATTGTGTTGGACAATCGCCTTTGGGTATTATCATTCCGCGCCTTTGTAAAGGAAGTGAGAAGAGAGCCTGTGGTGTAGCCTTGTTTTAGTGGTGGATTGCCCTTTTTCCTGCGTAAGTTACCTGTTTGTAAGGTAGTGCTGCAGCTTGTGCTTTATGGATTGTGCATTTGTGTTTGGACACCTTTAGATATGCACTGAGCTATTGTTTTACAGATTATAACTTTACATATAACAGAGTGCCTTGTTTTTAGAGAAGATAATCACAGAATGCATGATTTTGGTTATGGCTGTGAGTGTTCAGCCTCATTGAAGCTTAGCCTGGGGAGACTGGGATTAAACACATCAAGAACACGCTTTACCCCTGTAATAATTCCTGCTTGCAGGAATACAAGCAAAGAACCTGCAAGATGTTGGGAGTTGCTAAAGCTGTACCTAAAATCAGGAAATCAGGCAGCTGCAGGTATTTCTCAGCTCTCACAGTGGTGTGTGCTCCCTGGCTGCGTTACCTCTCCACGCCAGGGTGAGACCTGTACCTCTCCATCCACATTTTTCCCTGACGTCACCCTGCTTTCCATGAGCATGAGAGCTGGATGGGAATGGAGGAGGGATGTGCTGAAGCTGTGTCCCTAACCTGGACAACAGGAGACCTCCCATGCATCCCTCCAAGATATTTTTTTGACCTATGAGTCAGATTTTTTGCCTTTTAGACTTTGTTTTCTGAGTGTCACTGAAAGGTATCCCTTTCTTTTGTTTTCCAACCCGATCCTTCTGTTGCTGGCATTATGTGTCTTTGATGAGACCACGGAGTGACAGTAGAGGTGTGAGGGAGAGAAGCAGGAGTGAAATGTGACCCATTTGTACAAAGGGCCTGCCTTTTTTCCAACGAAACAAATACTAGTAAATGGTCAAACTTCTCTGTTCAGTGGCTTAAATGATGTTGCTCCTGTGCACAGTGGGTAGTTTAACTGTATTCAGAACCTAAAAATGGTGTGTCTACTGTTTTGGTTTGTTTTGTTTTAGAGAAAAATCAGCTGGATGGATTGTTTGGATCCATCAGAGCTCCAACGCAGAAGGAGATGGACAAATATTAGCCTCATCACTGCCAGCATCAGCACCTGCAGGGGTCATTGCCAGCTGAGTGGGAAGAATCCCTGCCACAATCCGAGATGGAGGTGCGAGGACTTGGTGTCACTGGTACTTCCCAGGGAGTCTGATCAAGTGAAGGAAGTTCATCTATTCCTCAGAGATGTGTGGGTCAGTCCCAGAGTCTTTTTGGTGGGGACTAGGTAAGCTTGGCTTTTATCCAGGTTCAGGCAGCGTCCCACACTGTGAATTTGAAAGTCAGCTTGGCTTTGGAATGAAGGTGTAGGGAACTTTGGGGACCTGTGGACAAAAGATGCTGCATCAGTGTCTCCTATGAGACAAATCCTGGTTGTGTACTCAGTCCAGAAAACACCTCATCACATGCTGGCACTGTTTAAGTGCTGGAGTTTTTCCTGTGCACAGTTTTCTGTTCATGATAAACTGGAAGCACATTCCACAGAAGCAGCTGGAGGCTGAAAACTGAGGTGAATCTCACAGCAAGGATTTATCAGCAGCAGGACTGACTGTTTTTAAATGGAATATGCAGAGAGCAACAGATAGCCATGCAGTCTGTTGGAATCACTAGATTTCAAGTCTTTAACTTTTTAACCTTTGCATAGTTCCTAAAATCTTTTATGCTTTCACTAATTATTTGCTAAAAGTGCCTGTTGGTAACAGATAGTTTTCTTTACCAGCTCTAACTCTGCTTCCACATGGACAGTGTGTTTTCCTGCTTTGGTTTTGATGCTCTTGGGTAATACTTCATGGTGGGGGGGGGAAGGGGAGCGGAGCTCCCAACTGGGAATCTTCAACACAAAAACTGTTAAGGGGTGATAAATCACTGGAGGCCCAGCATGTGATTAAAAGCTGTGGCCACCAGCAGTGACCCATGGGGCTGGAGGTATCAGTGACAGGGAGCAGGGGGAGGTGTTTGGCATTCCTGATCGGAGGCCTAACCGGGGCACCGGGGTTTGTTTATGTTTCTGTTCCACCGACTCCTGTGAAATGCCCTCTGTCTGTGCGGGGAACACACATCGAGCCAGGGAAAGTATCCTTGGTATTTCTTGAAACGTCAAGGCACGGATACTTGAAGGTAGTGTGTGAGTAGAATTATCTGGGGTTGCAGAGTGAAAACCAAACACTCGGTTCAGGGCCCTGTGATTCAACAGCCAGCGTCACGTAGTTATTGCAATTTTAGGTAAGCTTTGTGCAGATGCACAGAATATTGTAAATATAATTCCTTTCCTCTCAGCTAAGTCCATCCTAGAAAAATTATTTTTTTGTTGGACCAGACATAGAGACATCCAATCTCAGGTTCTACTTTGTTCTTGGTTTAACAGAAAGCTTTATTAAATAAGAATAGAAAAATCTGGCAAACCCCAGTTATGATTTGACCTGATTTGATACCCATTTTGATATCTTTTGTTGCTGTGCACAAGACAGTGGAGGTATGGGAATATGGCTCTAGGGACGTGGTTTAGTGTTGAACATGGATGGTGCTGGGTTAAGGGCTGGAATCTCTGATCTTCAAGGTCTTTTCAAACCTCAATGACTCTGTGATTCTGTGAAATAATTTCTATGTGGTGTTTTATATATCAGCTATTTGCCAACAAAAGGATTTTCATCAGCAAGTACAGAGAACAGTTCCAGTTGCAAAGTGCTGGCAAAACAGAGCAGCAGTGAATGAAAAGATGGGTTTGGAAGGCAAAGAAGAGCAGGATGAGTGGGAGCTCCAAGGCCTTACGTGGTGAGGATCCCTGAGCTACGTCAGTAGAGAACTGTAGGGAAGCCTCTCGGTTTGATAAGTGGAAAAGGTCACAAGAAAGGACTCGAGCAGAGGAAAAATCACAACAGTGTGGCAGATGAGGTGCCTTTGAAGACAAAAGAGATTTATGTTGGTAAAAGGGCTGCAGAAACATCTTTTTGAGCGCCACACTGTTTTGATAGACTCTGTAGCTGTTCAAAGATATCCTTTTTTCCCTGTGAGTTTATCCTACAACATGTGAAAGACGCTTCAAAGTATCATAGGGATTCCTTTATGGACATGTTGTTGGATATGTTTGACAGGAGCAACCCCAGACTGCTCCAGAGAAAAAGGCAAGAAACCTCATGTCAAGTAGATGTGAATATACAAGAGGCTTCTTCCTATCCCCTGTGCCCAGAGCTTGGCTTAAGGCCTGACTCAGAAGATTTTATGTTCCTTCCTGTGCTCCTTTTACTAGCTTGGACTGGATGTTTTCAACTGCCATGTAATACTGAACAACCAAGGAGCAGCTCCCTGTTAACTTCTTGACTTTTCACCAGCACCAGTAATATCTTAGAAGTTTCACTGGGCTACAGAAAAGCAGGTGATTATTGTATAATTGATGCTGCTCTGTGGGGTAAATGTGAGTGATACAGGCCCACCTTGTAAAGAGAGGACATGACACGAGGAAGTTGGTAATAATTTGATGTAAAAGGACTCTTAGCAAGTTTGGAAACATTATGGTTGCCAGATGTGCTCTTCCAGATGTCAGGATTTCCTATTAAATGCTTCTTCCGGTCAGGAGGAGCGGTGTGTGTTAGAGCCTTTCAGACAGGAGGGTTACCCGACCCCGAAGATTAATTCTGTAACTTTTGCTGCAAATTATGCCTATTACTAGAAAATATTGTGATTATCTCTCAGCAGAACCCCTGGCCATTCAGGAGCACACTGTGCACAGAGCTGGAATTGCCCTGCCAGGTTGCTGCTCAGTCAGTGACTTCCAACATCCCTGTTGCATCTGAGTAACCTCACAACATGATGTAAGCCCGGATGATTTCATGCACTGCTGCTGCTTCAATTCCTTCTCCTCGGACTTCCCTAGAGCTGTAGCCAGATGTTTGTGGGCCAGTTATCACCTGCTGCAGAAGGGAGTTTGCTGCTCTGGTGGAAGTAAACCGAGTTTTTCTCATGACCTCGTAGCTCCTCCAGATTCTGAGCACGGAATTGCTCCCTAAACTTATATTTCTGTTTGAGTTACCTCAAGTCATGCAACAACAACACACAGGGAGCACCCAGGTCTAAGACTGACTATAGAAAGGCCTTGATAGAAGTAAGAATCACATACAAGTCTTGTGTGTCTCAGCTCAGTGCTTTATCTCATAACACATGAAATATTTGTTAAAAGTCTGCTTGGTTATTAAATGCTTTACTTAGTAACTAATGTATATTAGTTTTTAGTTTATATTCCAATACCTTTCAATTTTCTCCAGTTATTTTCTGCTTAAAATGGTAGAGAAACAAGGCTGGAAGGTTCAAGACACACGAACAGCCCAGTACTTCCAGGAGCATCAGCCATCCTAATCCATTCCTAAGAGGCTCTTGTTCTCCTAAGAATGATTGCTGTGCTCACCATGTCCCTCGACAGAGCCGTGCATTGCTACGTGGAGCTCTCTGTGAGCACAGGTTCTCATTAATTAAATCCAAAATCAGCCCTCCTGACAACTTGTGGGTTTCCTAGTGAGGCTTGAGCAGTGTGGAGAAGCGTTTATGGGTTGGATGCAATATTATTATGAAAGATATTTCTTATATGCTCTCAGCATCAATCCAGTTGGATATTTCACATTTTGGCCTGGGCTACTGCTGGAAGCACACAGTGCTATCTTTTTTTAGATCATTATCTGTGGCCCCTTCACAATTATTTGGCCTGATTGTTTATGGAGAGACTTCTTAAAACTCATCTGTTTAAAAGCCGGTCTGTGCTTAGGGTATATGCTCCTCTGGCTTTCTGTGCTCCCTCCAGCAAAGTGACTCAGCCTGATTATGGGTAAAAAGGCAATGGTGCAGTGAAAACCAGCTTTTTGCAGAGCCAGAGGGTCAGAGCAGTAGCCTGGAAAGGCGTTGGGGTCACCGTGCAGAGAGGAGAGACCTTTAACAATTACATTTAATTTGACTTGCAATCAAACAGAAGTGGATGGCAAAGCAGGAAATGGTATCTTTAGGCACGACATGAAATAGTACTGCTGTCAACTTGAATAAGAAAATCTGACTTTTTTTTTAAGCAACTACGTATTTAAATAGCCTGTAGGGTCAAACAGCCTTTCCTACAGCCCTCTGATATCTGGCCTGATAACGGCATAAACACTATAAATATCCTAAATCAATAATCCTGTATCACTGCTGAAAGCAGGCGTGTTCACATATCACAGCAGATGGGAAGAAAGCAAATAATATTTGTCTTGCCTTTCAAATTGATTTCCTGTTTTTAGTAAGCCAGAGTGTGTCCATATGTTAATCCGATTGCTAAGAAAGATAGCTCAGGGCAGCAGACTTTTACTTGACCTGCTGGGAGAAGGGGAGGGGGCAAGGAAGGGAGGAGGAAGTCCTCCATGGCCCTAAAATATCTGTGGCAGGAGCTTCTACAAATGTGATGCAAATGCCTGTGCTTCCCTGCCTTTCCCCGGGAAGTGCTCTCCTCTCCTTCCTGAGGCTTCAGGGGGCTCAGCGAGCAGCAGGACTGGACCTGTTCCCTGAGGGTTTCTTAATCCTCCTCTTCTTTGCTTTCAGAGAAGGTTTGCCACGATGAAAATTACAGCTCCCCGATGTCAGGCAGAAAGATCCGAGGTCCCTGGGAAGTGCGGAGGCTGCAGCCCCTCTCCTCTGCCTTCCCTCTCCCTTCTGCAGTGCCATGTGTTTCCCTGCTCCTCCACGCTCGCACTGACACGTGGCCACTTCAGCTGCAATGTGCCCTTCCACAGAGCACAAAGGCCGTCCATAATGGCTTCCAAATGCACTCCCAGGTCCTGTTATTCTTCCCTTCAGACAGGAGATTTTAATTAAATTTAACGACAAATAGTTCAGAGATCATTTGTGTGCACATAAACTCTAATGATGTTTATGGGCAACGCGCAACTGCCTGAGAGGAGATGATGGCACCCTTGGTGTTCTGAGCATGATTTCTGTGGAAGGCATTTATGTTCCTTCTGCAGGCTTCAGTTTTATCCTGCTTATAAAATGTATAAAATGCTTGGTATGAGAGTGTGAAGAGTGTGATTTCAGTGGACACTTGGCCAATACCCCTGGTCTGCCAGACAACTGTGATCCTGCAGAAGTTGTTTTTGCATGTTCATGCCAGTGTGGCACACTTATGTTGTCCCAAATATGAAAATCAACCAAACACAGGTGACATATTGCATATCGGATGCATGATAAACACCACAGTTAATTGACAACACCCCAGTTTTGTGTCATTGAGTGTTTTATGCTTGGCTGATATGAGTTCATACTGGATGGTGCTGGCATCCACATCGACTCCCAGTTACCTCCTTCAGGCTTTTGGGATGCAGGTGGATACAGCAGGTGAAGCACTAAGCTTTGAATTAGGAAACTGCTTTCAGAAACCTACCATCACGCCTGATTTTCAGCAGCTTCCTGGCCTAAACCTTTGTTCCCCTTGTCTTGATGAAGACCACTACTTCCTGCCTTGTAGATTTGAAAAATACACCAAAGACTGGGATGGGGTCAAATTCCACGGAGACACCTGAAAGAAAAGTGCGTGTGCCAAGGATTGGTTTGTTTCAAACCCTGATTTAGGTTATTCGCTCTTGGGAGTGTGAAGGGGAAGGAATGAGATGAGAAGAAAGCTGTTCACCTCTTTTCTGTGTTCATTGTGCATTGGCCGTCCTCGGGAAGCATCTAGGAAGTCCAAATGCAGGGAGGACCAGAGCTGACCATTCCTTATATTCCTGAACTTAAAAGACAAAAACAGAAGACCACCCCTTCCTGCAGTGGCTTTTATTATTAGAAAAGACAAGTAATATTTTGGAGAGGAAGGATGGTTTTATGGAGCTGGAAGCCAGATGATCTCACTTCTAATCCTGGTGTTGACACAGATTTTCCTGTGTGACCTTGGAAAAATCTCCTGCTACATTCCAGTTTCCAACCAGTAAAATGCAACATTATCTCTGAGGAGCACTCTGCAGTTGCTAGACAGATTTTGACACATCTATAGGTGCTTGAAGATGGTATTTTTGTATCCAGTGGGGTTTTTTTTGGTGGTATTCTTATAAAAGCACTAAAACAAGTTAGGTATTAACTCTTGTGCCATTTTGGGAGCTCTCTTTCTGTCTTCCTGTCTTCAATCCATGTGTAGCTTAAACCCTTTCAAAATTCTGTCATGGACTAATGTGCTGGCACAACAGAAGAACTCTAGAAGTAAATTCAGATCCCAAAGTGCATTTTAGCAATTCCATTGAAAGAAATGAGCAGATGTAACCAAGTCAAACCTGTTAAAATATTTTGAAGTTACTTTTCGAAGATATGGAACCAGCTGAGCCTCTTGGTTGAGAACCAAGCTACATCTCCATGCTCGTGCTGCCTACTCCCCGTGTTGCTGCTGCTGCTGCTACTCAGGGCAAGGACACGTGTTTTCTTCCCCCATCATTTCTGCCATCATCTGCCATTTTTTATATGCCATCATGTCATCAGTGCTGTGCTTTCTAACACCTCCCCTGCCATCTCTTCACACCCCAAAATGCCCTCAGGACGGTTTCTGGGTGTTGCTCTTCTGACCACCGTTCACAGGAACCAGCGGATCTGAGCTGCTCCCAGGATTTGTGCTCCCTACATCCTGCAGTACATGCTAGTTCAGCTGATCCATGGAAATCACGGGTCGTAAATGAGGCAGATACTTTGCCTCACTGCTGCTTTAGCCTGGTGAAGGTGTTCTCTGGAGTACGTGGGGTGCGCTGTTCTTCAAAATATAAATTTTTGATGCCTGCCTTTTTTCTTTGCAGTGTACGGGGAATGTTTGTAGTGGATCTGAAGGAGGTCTCAGCACTGAACCCTCTTTTTGGTGACTCTTTCGTGTTGGATTAATGGGTGGAGCTTTAACAAAGATCAGAACATTTTGTAGAAGCCACTAAAAGCTGGGTAAGGGAGAACCTACAGGCAAGGTGACCTGTCTAAGGTTATGGAGCAGTTCAGCCCCTGAATCAGGAGCAGGTTGCAGCCTCCTGATTATAACTGAGTGCTTTATGCTTTAGCCACCAGTTTATATCAGTTTCCAAATATCTCAAGTCTTTATCCAGATCCTTACCATGTATATAGCTGAGCCATAGAGGACTTTTCCTTTTTCATTTTCCAAATAATCACATTTAAAATTCATCACCAGCATTTTTTTTTCTTTTTTCTTCCTTTCATTTACTTGGAATCTTCTTAGCTGCACATCTGACCCTTGATAGAGACAGGTACTATAATTTCTATGCTGTTATCTGATCCATTTGTTAGTGTGTGTGTGTGGCTGGTTTTGAAAGCAAATAAAATATAATCCAGTTAGACTTTATTTAAATCCATCCAGCAGGAACAATTATCTCAAGTGCTACAGTTTCTGACATTCATCAATCTAAAAAGAACACAAAGATGTGTATAAAAATATGACCATTGAACTCAAGTGATGCTTCAAGGGCACAAGAGTAGACTCATTCTGTTGCATTAAATAATATTATGTGGTTAAAACGTGCCTAGCAGGTCTTGATTATGGCCATTAATATTTGTGTTTAATAAAGAGAGTCTAATAAAGGCACTCTACAAAGGTTACCAAATATTGCAAAGAGTTGCTTTGCTGTTTACATCAGCAACTCTTTTAAGTAGAGAGAGAAGATCGTTAAGTGTTGGCTGTTAATCTTGGGTAAATGTAATAGATTCAATTATGTAATGTGACAATGAATTTGTTCTGCTTTGCCCTGGGTTAGTTAGAATCTAAGCTTTTCCCCTTTAGATGTATTCAGATTGTTAAGTGGCTGCTGAGAAGCTGGAACCTTGTCAAACAAACTTGGCTTTAAATTTTAAATTATTTTTAATCAATATGTGAAGAGGCCAAGCTCTGCCATATGTTACTCACCATCCATTAGTTGGTAGCTGGTCATTAAACTCTCACTAAGGTTTCCTAACTGTGACTATTGTGGTGATTTTTTCTCTCTTTCTCTCTCTCTCTGTAGAGTATGGGCAAAGGGGAGCAATCGTGGCAGATTGCCTTGAGGACAATAAAAACTCTCATGTAGTATGGTTGTTTGTTCAGACACAAACAATAGAGACATTTTGCTATTACCATTTGCCAGCTATCAAGGGGTTTCGAGCCCCCTCCCCCTTGGTGCCTACAACTCAAAACAGATGCAAAATCTTTCTTTTCAGTCCCCTTGAAATGACCTGTGGTGGTGCAGTGTCATTTAGAGGAGAAATTATTGGAGTGAGAGTGGCTGGTAACAATAGGGGCCTTGTGCCAGGCACATGACAGAACAGTGAGGGGGCTGTTGGTGACTTTATTGGGGAGGAGAGCGGCGATCTGGCAGGTGCTGCCATTGTTAAAGGTCCCTGCTCCTAGACAGTGGTCGCAGATGAGTTCATGTCACTTTGTTCCAGCTCTTTGCGCGGGTTCAGTGAAGTGACACTGGTCAAGTAGCCGATCCAGCTTTTTTGATCTCCTCGGCATGGTCCCGTCTGTAACATAACCCTTTATTGCTGAGATATGTCAACATGCTTCTGGGCCATATGGCTTCAGGCTAGGGTAACTTCTACACTCTCAGAAAGGCACATAATAACTTGATGTTTGCTCTGCTGGTGCAGTCCTGGTCCTCAGTACCAACCCTGGCATTGTTCTGTGGGCATGCCATCCAGAAAACCAGTTCCAGTGTGTTCATACAAAATAGATCTGTGGGTTTGATGCTGAATTCGACAACAGCAGAGGCTCTTAGCCACCACCCGAAAGCAATGACTGTATTTAGGTATGTGCTCTCTGAGTGTTTTCCTTTTGATCCACTGAACCAGGATTCTGGTGGTGGGGTTGCAACAAACCAGGGTGAAGAAGCTTAAATTTCCCTACACTCCCAACAATAACATGAGTGATGTTAAGTAGGAGAGGTTAAACACGTTGCAGTAAATGTATTAATGCATTAATTTTACCCGTGCTGCCCCTTTTCTCAAAGCACCAGGCCACACCATAATGGCTACATCTGCTTCTGTTGTACATATTGTTTAGTTCTAGTTTTTTTGGCTCAGAGAATAGAAACTGGTCTTTCTGTGGGGAAACAAAGAATTTGTTTTTGTAAATTGCCATTTCTTTCCCCCCGAATAAATAATGAAAAACCTGGCAGATTGAACAGATCAGCCATATGGAAACTGGCAAATTTTAGTCTGCTAAGGATAATTGAACATGGATGTTATGTGGTCTAATGAGATACACGTTTGTGATACAGGGGAGGACCAGCGACACACAAAATGAGGAGATAGTGCTCAGAAAGTGAAATTATATCTTTAGGGTTTGAACTGCTGTCAGACGAAAAATCTGGAGTGTCTTTGGAAGTGGTTAATAGGCTTGGAGTAGGCAGGTCTCATCAGAACAGTGGTTGCACATCCAAATTTGTCAGACAATTCATAAAATTCCAAATAAAGGGTAGCTGGTTTCTTAATGAGCACCCCAGAGCTGTGCTGATACATTAAGAGACTGAGCAAAGAGTTGGTCTTAATATGTGGAGGAACTCTGACCATGTAAAACCATTTGCACTGTGGATGAATGTTAATGTTGATTATATACAAGTTTGCCTACCTCGTCTTCATTGTCGGTACATAACATAAAATGAAAGATAAATCAGTTTGAAAGTAAAGTTCTTGAAAATTTGACACTAAAATGGACCTACAGATGTCTTTTAAAAAATGTCATGTAGGAATTACTGTGATTGCATCAGATAGAGAACCAAGCCTTAGAAATAGTCACTAAAGATAACTTTGCAAGAAAAGAAAACTATGTAACTCTTGCTAGGAAAAAGGCTAAATCAAGTATTACAGCTCTTTCGAGATATGTCTGCTCATAAAACACTGCTAAAAAGCCTTCTGAATTCCTTCTATTTTGTGGAAGCCCTACAGATTTACCGTATTTTATCATATCTTTTAAGTGCCTACCTACAGGGTCTTCCTAAAAGCTGATGAGATCTTTGGTTAGGATGAACAGGTACCACAGAAAAGAGGTCGTTTCTAGAGTAAAACCTGGAGTACGGGCTAGGGATGAGTTAGGAAAAGGCCATGGGGTTTATAGGAGTGTTCAGTATCAGCATAATGGGAAAAGAATATACAACCAGCCCTGCCAAACACTCCACAAACAAGGAAGCGCCTCCCACCTCATCCCCCAAAAGCAACGAGCAGAAAAGCAAACTGAAAACAAATCTAAGGTGGAGCAGAGGAGGGCGTGGCGAAATGGGAATTGCTGAAGGGTATCCCTAAACCTCCCAAACTGCATTATTTGTAGTTCTTGGATGAGGGAAAAGTCCCCTCTCTGCGTGTGCTGCTTGCTCACATTCTTACCTTTGGATGGAGTAAATTTCGGCTTTATCTGTGATAGAGGCAGTAAAAGGAGGGAGATCACTGCCCAGGTGTGGGGAGGTTTTCATCAGGTTCAGTGGTGCACTCTGACCCTATGCATGGCAGAGCCAAAAACCCAGAGGGAAATGAGGGCACATTGAGCCCAAAATTCCACACATTCAGGGTTGTGTGGCCAACCTGAAGTCTGACTTCTAAGGCTTTCTGAATTTTGATCTTGCCATCCTTTTCACATCTCTGTGTTTAGAGATTTCCTTAAGCTGGTTTCTGTCTCTGGATCCTCTAAATATTCTCAGGGCTGTCTGTAAGTTTTATCATAAATACCATACAAAATAATAAATGCTAGACTGAACTACATAATGCTGTTACCAGCAAGAGTTTGGAAACAGGTCATCCTACGGTTTTTGTTTTCCACGACAGGGTTGTGTAACTCAGAGATAATGGTGGCAGATGAAGGTCCTTCTCACCAGGCTGAGCGCACTGAAATCATCCCCAGGGCTTGTGGAGCTGGGAGTATTTTGACAGTACTCAATAATCACCCCTTATTCTATAGGAAGCAGCAATGAGGCTGAAGGATGACACAGTTAACTTTAGGGGCTTCCATTTCTAAGATTTTTTTGTTGTTGTTGATTACATTCTGATAATTTTCCCTGAAACAGAGATTACATTCATTAGAAGAGCTCACCTGTGATTTCCTCTGTGTCATTAAGCAGACTTGGTTGCTGTGGGGAAAATAACATAGGAATGTATATGGAATATATCACTTGTGCACCTATGAAATTATCACTCTGCATTTTTGTAATATAAAGTCTTGCAATGATAATGAATTTTTGGGTTTTTTGGCTCTAGGATTTATTGAAAAGGTAACATCCCTTAAATGACACTTGGTGTAAAACTCTGGTGTGATGCTGTATTTGAACCGTTGTGTTTGATACAGCAGAAGCTACAATTAGCTCACCCTATTGAGTGTGAACAGTAACTATGAGCTAGAAAATCTAGTTGTAATATAAATAATATTAATCTTTTAGTATCTTTGCAGAGTTCTTGCTTTTCTTTCTTGGAAGAAACAAAGACATTCTTCTAATGCCTGTGTGCAAAGCTAATTCGAAGAGGCACTCATGTACAAATAAATTGTTTAAGTTATGTATTCTTAGGTATATTAGCCTGATTCTTTTGCCTCACCTACCTCTCTGGGGCTGAAGCCAGAAGTTATACACATGGTAGTATGTATTTTGTTCAAATTTGTTTGTTTGTGTTTGTGAATACCTGTTCAGGTAGACCACAGTTCACTCAGGACTCTAAAGTTCATCTCAATGGAACAAACAAAATGAGAAATTACATGAAAACCTTAAATCTCTTGCTTAAAAATATGTAACCTGGAAATGGCTATCCTAGAAGTTACCTCTTAAGAACATGGCACAGGAACTCTGAAAATTATCACAGTATAACTTTATCTCCAGGATAAGCAAATGTGATCAAAGCCAAGCGTGTTAGCAGCCTGCACAGGGTGGTGTAAGGCACTGGGGACATCCTCAAAGAGTGCTTTGTACAGCAAGAAGCTTCAGGCTTTTCATCTGGCGGGCAGGAATCAGTATGGAAGAGGATAAAATTGTCGGGTTTTTTTTGCAATCTAACTTTCTTTCTTATGCATACGCCTTTGAAAATGGAAAATATGAAACAGTAAGCACCAGCAGACCTTCTTGTGTTAAAAAAGCAGAACTGTGCTCGTTCATACCTGATAAAAGTGCTGATGTGTGGCTGGCTGGGTAGGATAGGTACCTGTTAGGAGCCGTGGGTGGGAACAGCCCTCAGAGATCTGCTTTCACAAAAGGCCCACCACTGGTGTCTTGCTGAGGAGAGCATCAGGTGTCTCACCTGCAACATGTTTGTTCAAAAAGGAGAATTGGGAATACAGAGTAGTCATGAGAGCAATATGAATAACATGGGAAATAAACACTGAGGGAGGCCATCAAAGCTTGTTGGTATGAGAGCTGAATGTGTCCTACAAATTTCTTTGGTTTTTTTACAGAGTCAGCGGAGGTTCTCCATCTTCTGTTGGCAGTGGTGAGGGTTTAGAGTGGCTCCCCTGTCTGTGAAATCAAATGCTCCCCCTGCAGTTGCATCTTGTTTTGCTGAGGGATAAAACTGTACAAATGAAACCGAGGGAACAAAAAGAAATCAGGGCACAGTCAAAGCTCCAGGAAAAGCATTCAGGGAGTCAATTAAAACCACTGCTGGGATGTAAGGCAGGTATTTGAAATGGTTTGGTTTATTAAAAAAAAAAAAAAAATCCTAAGGAATTACTGTTAATACAACCAATCAACTATTTTTAAAGTCTGTTTTTGTAGCTGAAGGGGCAGAACAGTGGCTCTTTTATTATGGCAGGCTAGCAGTCCTGGGAATACTCTCTCCCTCTTCTGCTGGGTACAGAGTACGTTTGAAGAGATGATAACAGCGAGGAGCGTATCATAGCTTTATGATCACTCATCAGCTTTGGGAGCCTGTGAAATGAAAGGCCCCCAGACCAGCCAGGGTTGAAAGGTTGAGGCTGTAACCAGACTTTTTGTTCCTGAGACGGCCAGAGCCCTTACTGAACAACAGACAACTGTGAATAGATGATGGGCATCTTTGCTTTGTTGCTGCTCCCTGGTTTAAGGATACTCTTGTCCTCCTTCTGCCCCTTCTGCATTTGACAAGTTTGCTTTCAGCAGATATGACAGGCACTGGTGGGGGTCACTGGCCCAATTCCACATTTCCACACTTGGCTTGCTCCAAGTTCACTGGCCTGAACTAATGTCTCCAATGGAGGTCGTACTACTGAACATTATGAGTTTTTTATATATTAAACATGCATTAGTGGATTTACCCTGCTTATCTGACAGCTGTAGAAAAATAAAGAAAATTCAGTTTGAACTCTAAAAAGCAGGGCTTAATTTATGTCCGCTACTTTTGTTCCTCCCCTTTTTTCAATTGCCAATTGCAAAGCTCAAGGGAGATAATAAAATGGAGGAGCTGCTACTTTATACTTCCACGTGCTTCCTAGTGCCTGTGCCTTACTGGGTGAGCTAAATCTAAAACTAGGAAAAGAGTTTTCAGATGGAAATTTGATTAAACAATGCAATCATCTGTCTCACAATCTGTTTTTTTATAAGGAAAGTATTTTTTTTTTCCAGGGGGAATTTTCTTTCAGAGGATTTTGTATGAAAAGGCAGACGTCATGAATACTGATGGGAAGGGCTCAGTGTTTTGTTATTTCTGTTTAACAAAGACAAAATGCTTTAATAAAATCAGAAAACACAGATGTTACTTTGAGTATATTTTGCATCTTCTACTTTTTTTTTTTTTTAAGTTGGGAGCAATCCCTCCCTCAGACTGACAATAGCAGCTCATGACAGACAAAATTAGCAGCTGGAAACTTAGCCAAAAGCTTAGGCTTTTTAGTATGTTGTTATTGTTTGGGATTTTCTTAGATGGTGAAAGGCACGCTTGAAGGAAGAAGCAGGGATGAATTGAAAGCCCTTGTTTCTCACTCTCAGTACAGTTTGACTGGGTTTTAGTTTTTATAAACAATTTTAAATGGGAAAATGCACAACTCTTTGTTTAGAAATTAGCCCATTGTGTTTTTCTCTTTTTTGTGTGTGGGGACTTCAGAGGGAAGTTCATGTGGTTTGATAATATATACTTTTCATACTCATTTAAGAATGCCGTATTTTTATTAAATAAAAAAATCTGTTTCTCTATGTCATCGAAAAAGCACCACCTATCCATTTCTCCTAAGTAATCTCTGTTTCTTGGGAGGAAGGAAGAGATACTGGAGATACCTTTTCACCCAGATTCATGATTAAATGAGTGAACTGAATTAATCTACTGTTTGCTCAGTAACTGTGAGGTATCATGATTGTTTTAAATTCTGTGCATTTTAGAGGGGCAAAGGTGGCTCCTAGAACCTTTCCAGGGTCCAGACAAAAAGTCTTCTGTCATGACAGTGTCTCTTTTATCTTCTGTGCTTACTCTTCACTCTCTGCTCATAAGGATGGACACTTGATTGCCCTTGGGGTGCCTGGAGTTGGGAAGGGACCGTGGCTGGGGATTCCCTTCAAGGCCACCTAGTTGTAGGAGCCCCATTTTCCTCAGGACCACGAGACCACATTCCCTGAGTTTGCATTTCTGTGATGCTTAAATGCTTCTGAACACAGTGGAGGAGCAACCCCGCAGGAGGTGTCTTTCCATGAGATCTACCCTAGATCTGTTCAGTGCTAGTTTGGGGGCAAACATGATGTTTTTTGTTTTCATGTGCCTTTGCTGCGTCTTGGATCTCTGTGTTGGTGGGACTGTACTTTGGAACAGAGTCTGCTTCAGAGCTGAGCTATGTTTTACCTTAAGAAATGAGATTTTTCTATTAAAGAACAATGGATTTAGAGGCAGGATTTTACCATTTCTGTGTTTTTCCACAGGTATGTCTCTCCTTTGTTCAAGGTACCTGGGAATTTTCTAGTGAAACACGGCTTCCCAGCATTGCTGGGTGGTCAGTCAGTGCCAGTCCAGTGTATTTGTAAATGGATCTTTTCCCTGTGCTCACTTTTGCTCTTTCAGGGTATAATCTCTTCAGAGAACACACTCCTGCATTCATGCTGCCTCTAAGAAACTGGGGAGGGTACCAGGAAAATCCACCCATCTGACAACACTGAAAGGCAATACTACAATCAAACCAAAGTATTAGGATTTGAGGGATTTGGCTTCTCTTTTTTTTAAATGTCATGTGGGTTGAAATGTTCTCCAAGTATGTGGCAGTGGAAGGGAACATCTCATAAAGATTTTGCTTTATTGCGGGATGGTCGTAACACCTCCTGAATGCAGCTAAACAAGACGTGTGGGTAAGAAACGATGTTGTCGTGGGAAGGGATCACAGAGAAAGAGGAAACACCTCTTTTTCTGTCCTCATTCCATTGGAAAGGTAAACCAATGTCATAGTCTCATGTCAAACAGCCTAGCTTGCAAATGTTCCTTCTTAGAGAAGATGTGTTACCTGAGGTAGATATAAATCAACAAAACAACTACATCTGATTCCTAAGAATGTTCCTTGAAGTACTGTGTGATTCCGAGTATGCAGCTGCTGTAATAACAGGGAGCTGATTGCAGTGGTAGAAAACATTACATATCCTCTGTGTCTACCCACACATACTAGATTTAGTAAAGGATCACTTTAACAAGGCAAAATGGTTTCTAACTCTGGAAATTGTGCCATTTACTTATTTCAGTGTCATTTTCTTTTTTGGACTTTGCGGAAACTTGCTCCCGAAATGTTCCCAAGTGCTGCTTCATATGTAAACATAATTATTCCCTACCTTTGTTAGTGCTTCTGATGCAGGAGAATCTTTCTATTTCAAGGTATTCATCCAACTCTTAATGTGCAGTAGAGTAGCGCTGGAGACCCCAGACTTAATGGTGAAGATAAGGTGAGCTGTGTGGCCTGTAGACATGGCTGAAAACTGAATTTTCAAGGAATGGACCTTTTTTCTTGGGCCTCTGAGAGGGTTTGGAATATGATTGTCTGCAAACTAGCAGAATTCAGGGATGGTAGAGGGAGAGAGAAGGGGGCTTTGATGGAAATGCAAGACAGGGAAAATATTTTGCATAGAGCATTTCATATGCAGAAAGGGTGGTACTGGGTGCTGTAAAACACTCAGTACTAGGGTTTCTGGCTCTTCATCCAGCTTGTTTGTAATAAAGGCCATTCCCCCTCACTTCCATGTGGAAGTGCTGCTCCACGCTCGCGCCTGCGCGAGGGTGAACGGAGCAAAAGAGCCTAATTAAAGTTTCAGGGACTAACAGAGCAAATGTTAGTTTAATGATACAATTACAAATCACAAAGAAATTGGAGCAGACGCCCCCAGTTTATACATTTTTGGCAAAGTAAGTGGGAAACTATGTGCTGAAGTGAGGTCAACAGATGGAGGAAGAGAGGTGCAGGAGGGGAAGAAAGCTACACGCCCATGGACAAAATCAAAAAAGCCCCCCAAACCCCAGTCAAACAAACAAAAAGAGCTAAAGAGACAAACCTTGGAAGAAACAGATTTTTAAACAAAGTTTGCCAAATAAGCAAACTTTTCTCTCTTTTTTTCCCTTAGAGCAGATGCAAAGTGCCTTTTCAGTTAATTTTGGATTGAAATAAGTGAACACATGCTGTGCTTTAATAAATCTTGGCGCAATCACAATAGGGAAATGCAGGCCTTGGTGAACAATTCTGTGTTGGAGTTTGGTGACACTCAACCAGCCCGTCTGTGTTCTTTCCTTTTCTCTGTGCTCTTTCTCCTGTGCAGGAGCCTATTTCCCCACCTACACAAGGACACAGCCAGGGCAGGTAGATGACGTCCATGCCATCCGGAGAGCACCTGGTGTTTCAAAATCTCCTCCTCTGAATGTGGGGCTGGGAGTCAGAACTCAACAGCTCAGAATCCTCACCCTCTTGTGGAAAGTGGTCCTGCTGACTGACACTGGGTGAAATGTTTGTATTTTCAAAATTCTTACCTAGCCTTCCTTAAATTCCTGCTCAGGAATTCAGCTTCTGAGTTTCCTTCTTAAATCCCTTCTTCAGCTGCAAAATAATCTGGTTTTCATAAAACCAAGAATTGGTGCAAAACTGTGTGAATATTTGTGTTCCCTTTTATGAAACAGGGTAATACAGTCACTGACACTTTATTCCACTCCTCTTTTGTGTTATTATTTTCTTTGCTTTGAAAAAGCATGGTGATGTTTCATAATAAGTTTGCATAACCATGGAGTTCTGTCTCTGGATTTGCTATCCTCGCTTCTCAACCTCCCAGCATTGTGCTGTCTATTGTTTATTCTTATTAGTAATTCTTAAGGTTATTACTATTTTTCATTGTTATTGTTTTTATGACAGGGACCAGGAGTGAAATCTTAGCTCTGTAAAGACCAGTGGAAAAAATCCCAGACTTCAGGAGAATCAGGATTTTATCCTAAATTTTTTTATTTGCCTGGCACCCTTGTAGTATTGTTATCATTAATAATAATACAATAATTATTAATTATAATAATATAATTGATATAATTATAATAGTAATAGTAATAGTAATAGTAATAGTAATAGTAATAGTAATAGTAATAATAATAGTTAACAAGTGTCATGCTCTGATCCCTGACAAGCATTCTGGATAAAGACTTAATAGCTTTGTTAAATCTGGGATGTGTTATTATCAAGCTCTCATAACAGTATCTAACAAGGAGAGAGTGCACAGGGGAAAATTATCCTGACTGCAGATGTGTTGACATTGGTGAGCCTTACAGCACATCACACATTTATACAAAGCTCTAAAGTTCAGTAAAACGTACAGTTGGCAAATTCCTGCCATTTTTTTTTTCTGGGCTGCCAGAACCATTTTGGAGAGCACCTTTAAAACAGAGAAGAGATTTAATGTATAAATTTCATCACGCTTGCAGCAGCTGGATCCTCTACAAATCCTGTGGTACATGAATCAAAGCTTTCCAGATATCCAGACAGACAGAGAACATCTGATCCATGGATCTTCCAGGTGCACTACTGTGCTTTCCAGAAAAGGCTTGAAAAATTCTGTCTGCTGTGTGAGTACTTTGCAGCTGATGCTGGAGGTGACACTGAAAGAGGAGTTACCTTGCTTGAAGGGAGGATTTTTTTCTGTATTAAATGTTCTGCTTTGCTGTATGGCTGTGGCTTAGCTTTTCCTCAATGCTATTTTTGTATGAGATCATAGTTTACTCTGTTCAAGCACCTGTGGAAAATGTTCAGACACCTCTTCTTTTGGAGCAGCTTGGAACACCCCCGTGGATGTCAATGGTTGTGCTTGTTGGGGATGAAGGCTTTGATCTGGATGTAGATGGATAAAAAGTATGGGCTGCCACAGGCACTGTGGCACAGACAGAGCCTGCTCTCGAGTGGAACATATTTTTCCACCCCCAGAATCCTTGGAAAGCTCCACGAAATTCACGTCTCTGGAAACTATTTGGTTAATGTGCACTGTAAAGTTACAAATGTGAGCTTGTGTCATGGAAAGACTGGTCCTCTCAGGCAGTGCAGGTAACCAAACCCCCTTAATTTCCTTACTGCAGGTTAAATTGGCCTTGAACATTTTTCTCCACATGGTACACACAGCACCTGACCGTAGGTGTGGTGTCAGGCTCAAAATAAAGCATTTCCTTTAATCAGGATAATACTGGGACCTTGATGAGAGCTGAGAGGAAAAATTGCCTCTTGGTTTCTCCCTATTTCGAAGCTGTGAGAGTGCACATCTGATTTGTGAGTCTCCGTGTGTGAATGATTATTAAGTTGTGACAGAGAATGGGGTGAGGTATGGTAATCTGGAGGCTGTTTAGGTTTAGAAACAAAGTCAGATGTAGTTTTAGAGGCCTGAATTCTTTCTTTACCCTTTTTTTAGTTTGAAAAAAGGTAATAATTGTAAAATGCTCTTTGCAAGCAGAAAAAAACCTCCAGTACAGTCTCCTGTACTCACATCAGACCGTGTGTTTCTGAAATGGCCCTTGGCCCTCATAAATTTCCTACTGAAATTAGTCACAAACAAGATAATTACTCATTTCTAGGCCAGAAGTACATGACTTGCCTGGAACTTAAAATAGTTGTGTTTACCTTAATTAATAGATTGAGTCAAGAGAAATTAAATGCTTCCTTCTCTGACTGTGATTTTTTTGTGTTGGGTAAAACCCCAATTCTGCTGCCTATCTGCACTACTTTGAACCTGCAATCAGTTTTCTATATTTGGGCATTATCTGTTCAGTGTGAGCAGCTGCTGGTTTGGTTTCCATTGAAATGGTTCATTTAAGAGTGTTTTTCCTGCTGCATTTTAGACGCACTGACACAGAGGTCGGAGACTCACTCCCATGAAATCCTGGCAGCCGATGGGATGAAATGCAAGCTCGATTTGCCAGTGGTTTGTGCTCACAGTGAACGAGTGGACACGGGAAGAGGTTGAGAGGGATCCGGATCACAGCTCTGATAGTTATGGGAACAACGTCTTGCTTTCCTTCTCCGTTCTCCGTGGCTGAACCGGGCACAAGCGGAAGCTGCCTCGGAGATGGATTTAAAAAGCACGCAGGCTGTGGCAGTGCTGTATGGAAGTTATGTTTTTATTTACATGCTCCTGACAGTTCTGTCTGGGAACACTTGTGTGTCTTGCCAGCTACTCCGGTACCCGGTAGCTATTCTGTCCTTCCACCAATGGTTTGCAGACTTCTGCCAAGTCGTTTCTCTTGTGTTATGAAAGAGATAAAAATAAAATGGGCTGGACCTTGATCAAGAAATGATTTTAGATAGAGCTTGGCAACAGCAGCAGACCCTCAGCAACATTTTCCATTGTGCAGGCTCTCCCTTTTTGTTAACTGGGCAGTATGATGAATTGCTAGTTTCAGGTCAGGCTTCTTAAAGTGCAGAACAAAGACAATGACACTATGGAAAATAAAAAGGATGTCCAGAGTATTGAGTTTAAATTTAAATCTGTCTCTCTCAGAAAGCCAACTTTAGCAACAAAGATGGAAACACACCTCAGAGGGATATGGCTGGAGTCTAAGGAACAGGAATATCTTTCAAACTCACCGAGAAAAGCGGACTAAATCCTTTTTGTCCAGTTTCTGAGGGAGATACCAGCTTTGTTTCAAGGCTCTTATTGTCATGTCAGTATTTGTCACATGAATGCTATTCATCTGTGTTCGGTAGATTAAATTGTTTATCCTCAGTGATTTTGCTCTTTGAAAACTGGGAGATGTGGATGCAACACAGTTTTAAACTACATGGAATTAATATAAATTTGTAAATAATTAGGAATTTACAGAATGAAGTTACAGAATATTGAGGCCTCTCCTATCAAACCAGATTAATTATGATTTTAACTGTACTTCTTTGAGTGATTTTTTTGTTAGTGTCAAAATGTATAAAAGGTGATTACAAAATTCAAATGTTCCTTCATGACAGTCCTGCGGTGGCTGTTAAATCTCTGCTCTGTGGTGTGAGAAAACATCTTTCTGCCTGGGTAGGTATCAAAAAGTCTTTGTCCCTTTTCCTGCACTTTATCCTGTGGCCAACTCCTGTCAAATTTGCTGCTCGTACAGAGATTTTCTAGGTTTTTGGTTCTAATTGAATAAGGGAGTTTGAGGCAATGTCCAGGAGTTAGAGGAGTCGGAGTGGCCATCTGTGGTGCTGAAAGAGTCATTAACTTTCCATGGCCATTTCCACCCATTGTCTTCCTTTTAGGCTATCCATAAGGATTCCAGTCAGCAGACCAAATGGGACCATGGGTTGGGTTTTTGTGTCGGGGCAACACCTGTCCATTAAGAGGAAAACCGAGGCTTTCCACTTTTTCTTTTCAAGTAGATCAGTGCGGGACTGTCAGCTGGGAGCAACATTTGGCCTGTGGCAATCTGGTCCAGGCTGCTCCGAATCCACGACCCCAAACTGGAAGATGGTGTTTCCTGATCAGCCTGTGTCTTCAGGGAGGACAGTTTAGACTGTGACATAATTTTGGACTGTGAAGTAGCACTTGTAGAACTTTAATTATGCTTGGCTACAGTTTCAGTGGTCTTTTTCCCACAGAATTCTCACCTGCAAATAATTGTGGGGTTTTTAAAATGAGTGCTTCTATCTGGTGTGGAATTAGGCTGTCATCAAGCAGAGAGATCCTACATCCTGCTTTATTAACTGACTTCATAACTATATGGCAAATTCAAAGTGGAAGATAACTTTATTTTTTATAAGTTTTGTTGCACTTCCTATTAAAAAACCACTTGCTTTTCTTCTCAAGGGTCAGACAAACACTTTGCATTCAGTAGCTGCATAGCTGATCTTTCTTCCCTCAGGAGCTGGTGTGTCACTTGTGAATTTCTGCTTCATTGGCAAATTCTTCTTCTCAATTAATCCTTGTGTGTGTTTTACTTGATTGTTCTGATCTTTACTTTTGTCCTAAAATGTTGTTCAGTGTCCTGTGTTTATAGGAGCTGTCATTCTGCCACTGTGACATCTGCATTTCAGGAACAGGATTTCCTGCTCTTTCTGGGGTATAATTTCCAAAATGGGCTTGGAATAAGTGAAATACAGTTGTCACTTTCTTTCCACAGCACCTACAAGTGCTCTGTGGAAGTGGTACCAAGCCTTTCTTCCAACCCAAAGGAGTTTTCATGATTTTTTAAAAGTAGTTCAGTGAGAGGAATCAAAAAACAATATGGAACATGTTTATGGAGATGAAGTACTCTGTAGCAGTTATTCCCTATGAATGACCAGTTTGGATGCACACACATCTTGGCAACAGAAGGGTTTTTCTTGCAGGAATAATGATTATTATTCAACAACTTCTGTGAATGTTGTGGAAATGAATGGTAGTTGAAGTAAGGAACCAAGTAATGGCTTTTTGGAGCAACAGAAAAGCAAAAAGAGAAAGAAAAATGTGTCTCTATCAAATTGACTTTGTATCTACCTGTCTTTTGGATGTTTGACTAAATTAGCGAATTTATACTCTGGAACTTTCAGAAAGTTACACTTTTGTTAAAGGCTCTTGGTGAAGATGTGATTCCCTGTATTAAGGCTCAGAGAGGAACAAGATATAGTTCATTATTATCATATCCTGCACATGGAAAAGAAAACACTGGCTGGGCTTTTAAATTTGCATTTGATCTGGTTTTATTGAGGTCCCTCATGACAGACTGCCTCTCCTTTGTGTTAAAATATCACAAAGGTGATGCTTTTCTGAATGATCCACCTCTCTAAGTGGCTGCTCTTATTTTGTAGCAAGTGCTCTGAAATCTTTTCTGGCTGAGATTGGAAGAAATCGGACCTAGAAATTCAGAATAAATGAAGACACAATTTCATTCAGCTCTTTTTGGTGTTGGAAACAAACACAAGTGTCTAATTATTGTATTATTATTATTAAGCAATGCTAATTAATACGATCCTCCCTTTTTTTCAGCTATAACTTGTGGTAACTGGTCTCTGAACTGACTGGTTTTCTGTGGTGCATAGAATTTGACCCTTAATGCCAACATTAAGGCATTAAGGACAGTGAAAGGCTTCTGAATTCTCAAGGACTTCAGCCCTCCGTTGTTCCAAGGCATCAAGTTCCTTTCCACCATTCTATTTTATTCTTTTTCTTTTTCTTTTTCTTCTTCTTCTTCTTTTTCTTTTTCTTTTTCTTCTTCTTCTTCTTTTTCTTTTTCTTTTTCTTCTTCTTCTTCTTTTTCTTTTTCTTTTTCTTCTTCTTCTTCTTTTTCTTTTTCTTTTTCTTCTTCTTCTTCTTTTTCTTTTTCTTTTTCTTCTTCTTCTTCTTTTTCTTTTTCTTTTTCTTCTTCTTCTTCTTTTTCTTTTTCTTTTTCTTCTTCTTCTTCTTTTTCTTTTTCTTTTTTCTTTTTTTTTTACCTTTTCCATCTTTTTCTTTTTCTTTATTTCTTTACCTTTTTAATCTTTTTCGTTTTTCTTTTCCTTTTTCTTTTTCTAACTTTTTAAACCTTTTTTTGTTTGTTTGATTCATGCCTGCTGTCATTTAGCTGACAGCTTTGCATTTCATTCTCTTCTCTAGAATCTGTCGCCATGTAAGTTATCAGCTATAAAAAGGCCAGAGCAGGAAAGCTTGTCCTTGACATACCCCGTGGAATTAGAAAAACAAAAACCAAACCATTTCCTATGACTTTGTTCTGTTGTTAATTGCTGTTGGAGCTTGCCAGGAGGAACAGGGCCTGTCTTCAGGTCAGGATGGTAAACTCTGGTGTCCTGCCACACTAAAGAAAGCTCAGGTTTTTTTTTCCTGCAGAGTTGTTTCAGTTTTTGTTTCCTGAGAGCCAACCTTGGGAGCAGGGGAACGGCAGAAGGGTGGGCAGGATCTGTGTCCAAAACTGAGTGCAGCAACCAAGAGGGAGCAGCAGGATGAGGGGCAGCCCCGCGGTGTTTGGGAGAGGCTCTGTAGCTTCTGGTCTTATTTCACAATTTAGAGATTCACAGCCTAAAACTCCAGGTCTGGACTAGCTGACTGATGCTGTGCCACTGCGAGGAAGTGACAGAACCACTGTCAGAGGATCAGGAATAACTTAAATACAATGATTTATGAGTAGTTTACATTTATTGTTGGATATTGAGAATCATTCTTTAGAAACACTCCTTCCCTCGTAGAAACGTAGAATTGTTTAGATTGGGAAAGACCTCCAAGGCCACCAAGGCCAGTCTTTCCTCCACCCTGTTCACCACTAAACCACGTCTCCAGGTGCCACATTTTCACGGCCTTTAAACACCTCTGGGAATGGTGACTCCATCAGTGCCCTGGACGGCCTGTTCCAGTGCTTCACAACCCTTTTGGTGAAGAAATTTTTCCTAATATCCAATCTAAACCTCCTCTGCTGCAACTTGAGAGCCTTTCCTCTTGTCCTACCACTTGCTAACTTGGGAGAAAAGACCTTCATGGTCCATAGAAGATCCTTTCCTGGCAGGTCCGAGCTTTTGGGCTAATGTTCACTTTTCAGTCACCCCCCTTTTTCCAAACCACGGTGAATTTTTCGATGCTGTAGATTTGTAATATACATCAAACCAAAAGAGATCATCTGTGTGACTTTTACTACGGGAAGTTAAGAATAACTAATATCATAACTAATAAAATATTGCTCATTATAGATCAGTACTTTAGGAATTTGCAACTAATATTATAAAAACACTGACTTGTAGATCCTTTTGATTTAAGGAAAAAGCTCACTTTGGGCCAAAGCACATCAGCTGGTGCTTGGTTGGATGTCACAAACACGAGCAGGTCAAAACTCGTGAGTTAGACCTTCAGAAAGGATGGGACTGACCTGGAAATAGAAAGATTGCATTTTGAATCAGTCACTTCTCTGGGATTGAGTGTTTCTCAGGCTTGGAAGCTTGTGAGGGGTAGTTATTGCTGGACAAAAGGCTACCACCAGGAACCCTCAGACAACACCAATAACCTCCAACAAAGCTGTGAGGATTGATGCCAGTTACAGCTCTGAGTGACTTCTGCAGAAGCAGGGTCCCTGCAGGGGGGACACTTGGGTGACCAGGCTCACAGGAGTGGCTGCGTGGGAAAGGGTCACAAAATGGTGCTGTAATTCCCAGCCCTACAAACTCTGTCCAGCCTGAGGGACAGGAAAAGTGACGGAATGTGACTGATTCTGCTCTCACCTTAGATGGTGACCTCAGGGACAGGAGGGTTGTGCCATGCACACCAGGAAAGCACAGAACTAAGTTTACCTTAATGTTTGGATAATAAAATTAGTAAGCTCTGGTGGATTAAAGCAAGAGGAATGGGGAGAGGTGATAGCAATCTTCTCTCCTGCCTGGTTTATACAAGAAGCACTTCCTTCTGTACTTCCCTCTTTTCTCAAGGGACTGTTTTTTAGCCTTCTTTAATCACTGCTAATGAGGAAATTGTTTCCACTGCCTGCATTGCATTTACACTTGGGATACAGAGCATCCAGCTAATGTTCCGTGGTTGATTAGCCCTGTGGTTTTAAGGGAGAACTTGAACTTGCTGGTTTACATTTCTTCCCTCCCCAGGTAATGACTGGAAAGAATGCAATGAAGGCCTTTATCTTCACATAAGAAGTAAAAGGCATTTCCAAATTTATTGAATATGTTCTTTGCTACAGCAAGGTTACTAAACTGGTGCCTGGTCATGCTGGCAGGGTTTTTTCCTGTGTTCTGAACACAGCTTTGAAATGCTGGTTCACTTCAGGCAGGGAGTTCCACACTCAAAAAGTGAGGAAGATTTCCAGACAGATGGTTCAGTAGCCTTTGAGGGTAATGAATGTTAATTTAGGTCACACTCAGGCTGATGATTCTGTGATTTGTAGCCTTTTCTCAGCCTCCAGGACTTTATGTTAAATTGAGGTGCTCGTGTTATTTTTCTGCATAGATTTTTTTTCTTTTCACCAACCTTTTTTTTCAATACTGCTTTTGGTTCCAAGAGCTCCAGTTTTCTCTGTTCCAGTTCATAAATGAGCAGAAAGATCTAAGAGGTTTGGATTGAGTGTGCTGGCTCTGAGTTTAAACATGATTAACCTCAAGCAAGGCACCAGTCTCAGTGATATCAGTAGGGTTACTCCTGTGCCTGTGTTTAAGAAGGGCTCAGATGAATCTGAACAGTGAGCTTGAGATCTCACACATTTCAGAAGAAACAAGAGTTTCCTGGCTGAGGTACTGCAAATTCAAACTAGAAACCTGCCACGTTCCTTTTGGATAACCCACATAGTTTCAGGTTTTTAATATGTTACACAGTTATTTTATTTTTCTGGTCGTGTTTTCCTGATGAGAAGCCCAAGGCTGAGTTCCTAAAGAAATGAAATTCCTCTTCCGTTGCCTGTTGCTGTTCATTTAGGCTCTGTTATCTGTGGGTGTTTTGGTGCTAGAAGCATGGCATCACTGTGGGTCTACAGTGGCTCCCCTGTGCTGGATCAAGTCTCCTCTTTTTTTTTTCTTTTTTTCTTTTACAATGGGTGAGATGTGTTTAATTTATTGTAGGAAACTCTTAAAGATGCAAGATCCTTTTTAGAGGCTTCTACAATAGCCGTGAAGCACTTATTTAATCCCATTGAATGGAGGGTAGATTTACTAGCTGGGCTAGACATGATTTTTGTTCAGGAGTCATCTTGGAGTACATCGAAGTTTAAAGATCTTTGCAGAAAACCCAAGGAGAAACAAAAGGAGTAAATTTTAAAAGGAACTTTGTCAAGGAGTTTTAGATGTTAAACAGATAGAAAAACCATGGTGGCTTGACTGAGACGAGTGTTGGGTTTGCAGAATCGTTACTGATCCGGTGAGACATGCTAATGAGGCACTTTAAATGCAAGTTTGATGGAAAAAGGGGCAATTTCATACCAAAGTGCAGCAAGGTTACCGAATCAAAGAAGGTACACTTCAGTTCTGCAAAAGGGGACAATGCTCCATTGTCAGATCCTTTTTCTTTTGACTTTAAACATGTTTTAACTACACTATTTACGAAATCGTACAATGTGGCTTGCCCACTGATTGAGAATTTATGACCAGAAACAAACCTGTTAGGGGAGAAAAGAAAAACTGAGTGTGATCCATACTGTAGCTGCAGAAATAGTTTGAATGAACTTAACCTGAGCACGGTGGGGGGTGCACAATATGGTTTTCAAGCCCAGGGGCCTGGGACCTGAGTTCAAATAGAATTTCGTCTTTCAATAACAATTTAAAAAACAAGGGAGAGTGCTTGGAGACATCTGTGGCCTCTCAACCTGCGTTAATATAGATGTCTCAGTTTTGTCTTGAAAAGCCTCCTTCAGAACCATGCCTTGTCAACCCATCCACCGTGCCAAATTCCTCGGATTGCACCATGCCTGAAGTTCACAAACATCTTGTTTTACTTCCAGTCATTAAAGCTGCTTCGGTAAAAATAAAGACCAACAACATCTTGCTCTCGCTGCCACGAAGAATTGTCACACAAATCTTTCACTTCCATGAAGGAGAATTCAGGCTCCTTTAGGAGATTTATGGAGCAGCTTTTGGGTGTGATTGCTGCACACAAACACAATGAAATGGCCTAATTTTTTGCCATGCTGTTTGCTAAAAGAATGGACAAAATTCAGTTGCAGCAAAGAGCAGACTTCCTTCTCCTCCTCATCTGGTTCAGTAGAATTGCACTGGATAAACTAAAAAACATGTTACTCTGCCTTGGTGTAACAGAGCCCCAGCTCTAACAGTTAAAAGAAATTTCAAGAATTAAAAGAAATGAGCCATTTTTAATTTTTTGCTTTCAAAACTGGAACCTGCCTGTGGCAATATATTTTACTGTTTCACATCTTGTGAAAGGTTGCTCAGCTGGGTTCTGAATTTAACCTCCCATTTGTATGGGTTCCCACAGGCACTCCTAGTCAGAGTCACAAACCACAGAACCAGCATAAAAGCAAAAAGGTCATTGAAATGGAGAATCCCAACAGTTCCTTTCTCAGACCTCAAAATGGAATTTATATGAGGTTTCAAAAATTGCTTTAATTGTTCTTCACATTTCTCTGGTCGGTTTTTTTTTTTTTTGCTAAACTTTTAGTTCATGTCTTGGTCTAAAAAGGACTATCCCAATATGAAAGTTCTCTTTTTACACCTCAAAATGAAAAATATATGGTATCTCCCTGAGGAGCCTTATATTGCAAGGTCTTTCCTCAAGACTTTGGTACAGCACCTATATTAGGCAGGAAAATGTTATTTGACCATGGAATTGAAAAAGATCCACAATAAAAATTAGTAGATTCTGTGTAAGCTGATAAAGATTAACAATAGATCTCCAAACTCCTACAATGTGGCAAGATTGGCTCTTGTTTTGATCCTGCACAGCCAATTTAAGTTGGATTTTCACACTGTGTTTGTATTTAGGAGTAGTAATATCTCCCCTTAATGTGAATTTCAAGATTGCATCTAGATGCATGCAGATTTTATTCAGTAATAGTTTATCACTGCACAATTTCCCACTATTTAAATACATCACAGGAGATATATATACATATGTAGATACATACATATATGATGAAAATGAAAACTGTCAGGTTTTATATATGTGCCTTTTTTTGCCATGGAAAATACAAGTGTCTAGGTAATGATAATAATAAAAGTTGAAAACTAGGTGGCAGTAATACCCAGCTGGACAGCCCTCCTGTGAGCAATGATGGGATGACTCAGTTTTCTCAGGAATTCTGAGGGTGCTGCAGTCCCAAACTGAATGGCTCAGCTATTAACAGACAGGAAAAATACAGGCCCAAGTGTTCAAACGAGTTCATTTACTTAAAAACACAGAGTTATTTACAGTCTAAAATGGAATAACAAGAAGAACTGAAGTGAAGGTCGTAGGGGAACTAATTAATGCAACCAAGATTGTTTAAATATATGGTAAAAGCAATTTGCTTCCTGCTTGCAGTGAGTGACAGAAGAGGAGGAGCTGTGATTAACTCTGAAACTCATGTTTCTCGTGGCTGAGGCCAGGGAACAGCAAATATTCTAAAGTCCGTGAGCAGATTGCTCTCCATGTCCATGGGATGGGCATTCCACTCATGTCAGAGCAAGCTGAAAGTAACATGACTAAAACCAGTGGGATCACTCTGTAGAGGGACCATTATTGGCTGTGGTTGCAGGAGCTCATGGTGAACATCCTCATTTATCTTGGAGGCATGGGCTGAGGCTGCAGCCCTGGAAGAATTAGACAGCAGTGAGATTTACTGGCTGACTTCATTGTTTAAATGCAGCACGCTCGCCTTAGATTCACACAATTTAATTGCATGTGCAGAGAAGAATGCGATGCCCTTTTCTGGTTAGCTGAGCTGCCTGTGTGGCAGGGCTGTGCAGGAAGGTTTGGGGAGCCCTGCCTCGGGGGTGTGCTTCTCTGCCTGACACCACGGGGAACACCTGATTTTAGCTTTATTCCTATAAACAGGGTTTTTTGAAACTGGGTCACCTATTGATTCTCAGAGCTGTCTGAGCTGCCACTTTGACAGACACTGCAGAGATTTGTTCTGTGTTTGACTTCAATTTTAGCTCTGTCTCTGATAAAGATCTTCTCATATCTGGTCCTTTTCCAAAGAAATAGTTTTGTGCTTTGCACAATCTCGGTGTACCATGTTAAACTCAGGACAAGACAGTGGCATTCCTGCCCCTAATATAATAGTGTTTCCTCTTGTTCTCCAAAGAGAAATATTAAATATATTATAGCTCCTCCTTCTGTGCCACATATTGAGTCCAACTAGGATATAACAGTGATCTTAATGTCAAGAAATACCTTTTCCCAAACCAAGCAATGCTAGGAAGGCAATTCATCTTAGCTGTGGGGTTAGTGGCAGGTACCAGTCACTGGCTGACTTGCTAACAGTTAATAGTGACGTTTTTCCTCAAAACTAATAGCTCATTTAACTTTCTAAACAGCTCTTGTTTTCCACAGCCTATGTTTTCATTTATCCCAGCCCAGTCTTGCTTTGCATAAGAGTGAGGCCTATCAGCCCAGTTTTTCTGGTGCTTTAGGAAAGGTGTGATAAGATTATTTTATCTGCAATTTTTTTGCATACGTTCAGGTGTTCATGATATTAGGAAATAAGTGCTGTGTCTTTTGTACCCGAGCCAAACTGACTCCAGCCTCTCCCAAACTGGATCTCCTGCAGGGATGGGAGGAGTTTTGACCTACTCCTAAGGACATGGGGAATACGATTTGGGGTAACTTAGTAATTCTGGGGGTTGTGTAAGTAAGCACAGCTGGGGACCAGCACAAATTTGTGCCTGTCTGGGGTACAGGCTCTCTTTAGTGATTATCCCCACCTTTTCAGGTATGAAGCCAACTATTTACACCTCCCTTCTGCAGCTGGGAGGTTGCTCATAAGTGCCAAAGCCATCCCTGTGAATTTCTGTCTATACATAGTTTATAGGCTTAGAGTGCTCCTGAAGATAGGCTTGTTCCTGCTGTCCTACAGGAAAAACTCTTCCATGCTGCTGGAAACGTGGAATCAAAACTAAGGCACACATTTGTGGACTTTTGCCCCAGCAAGATTGCTGTCCTGTTTTGATGAACAGAATTGTTGGATATGAGCCAGTGTTTTAAACTTAAAAAGAAAAAAAAAAATCTATAGCTCTATAGTGTCAAGAGTTCCTGTTGCTTGTAAGAATCCAATTTAAAACAAACAAACCAAGCCGTGATAGATAGAGTTATCAGCAGTTCAGAAGAGATCTCACCATTGCTTTTATAACATCAGAGACCTGCTGAGGGTAATTCACCTGTATTGCCTTAAGGTTGTAGCACACTTTACAGTCACACCATAAACAGTGTGATATCTGTGGTGGCTTTCATGTCTGGGACTCTGCTTTTGCTTTTACTTGGGTGTTAGCCAGGTGACACTTCTGTCTCTTCGTTTATTCCAACAGCCTCTCTGATGTCAAAGCTCCTGGTGGTGGAAACTTTGTCTGAGAAAGGAGAAAAAGAGCAAAAGTAAATTTGGATGTGTTTACAGGACCGCGTTCCCTTCCATGCCCCGTGCAATTGCACCTTGCAGGAGTCGATGCGACGTTTTCCTGCAGAGTGTTGCATAACAAAAGGCAGTCAAAGAGAATTCTTTGTCCTTCCTGGAAAAGGCAGCCAGATCTTCCATGTTTACAGGAAACCAGAAGTAAACCATTAACATTAAAAATTTGGAAGTCAGAGCACTACTTGGATCTATATATGCTGGGAGACAAGAATCCACGTATGGAGGAAGGAAGATATTTTTCGGTGCACCGTTTTCCCAGTTGCCCTGCATAAATCAGTAAAGAAAGGTGTCTCTGTTTCAGTTAGTTGCACATGTCTGAAGAAAATTAATCTGCTTGCCTTAAAACGCAACATATATCTTCACTTTTTGAACCTTCCAATGAGGCCAGAAAAATAATTTCCATGTCTGGAAGTCAAAGACAATTTTGCCTTTTATCTTGGTGGCTTTGGGACTGAGCCTCAGCATTACATTTCCATGGCAGTCACTTATGCATTACATCAAAAAGAGAAATGGAAGTTTTCCAGCAAAAGAAATACTTGTTCCTAAACTAGTCTTTTTTTGGCCTTGGCTCTGTGAACGTGTACAACCGTTTTTTGTACGCACACAAATCTTCGGGATAATAAGCCTGTAAAAGCTTTTTTTTTACATATGGCATGACGCTGAGGTAATAAACCAGTCAATGCTATGAACAGAATACACTAATTGTGATGAAAACCTTAGCTATTCCAGGCAGAATTCTATTTACAGAAACATTCAAGGTTGAACAGCCTGTGGGACACGCTCTTTTTGTGGTCACTGAACAACTGCTGTCACTGATCTTTATTTTTCTTTTTGAGTGCTGGACACAGGTACAGCAATAGCAAAGATCTAAAGTTATTCAGGACCCAAATGAGCCCTGTGTAACCTATTTTCCCTTCTGACTGGATTTACCTGTACCTGTCTGAAGTATCTGTCGCTGAGGTATAAGCACACTGTGCTGAGGTGGGCTGTTTTGTGCCCTTCTCTTCATCCTTTACTAGCATTCTTTTGTAAATAAACACTACAATCTGATCCTGAAAACCCTCCTCACTCCTGCTGGAATCTGGATTTTCAGGCTGGAGGATTACCTTTTTAAAAAACCTACAGATAACATCAAGGAAGTCTTCCCTACTCAATCCATGTAGGAAATATCTTTTTTACTTTTCTTCTTTTTGTTTTTTTTTTTTTTTTTAATTTCGAAGACAACTAGATTTTATTTTCTTAGATAATGGTGTCAGTTAGCTTGTAGACCAGTTATGAGTGTTTAGAAAGTACTAAAGACAACCAAAATCTCATCTCTTCTCTTCTCTTCTCTTCTCTTCTCTTCTCTTCTCTTCTCTTCTCTTCTCTTCTCTTCTCTTCTCTTCTCTTCTCTTCTCTTCTCTTCTCTTCTCTTCTCTTCTCTTCTCTTCTCTTCTCTTCTCTTCTCTTCTCTTCTCTTCTCTTCTCTTCTCTTCTCTTCTCTTCTCTTCTCTTCTCTTCTCTTCTCTTCTCTTCTCTTCTCTTCTCTTCTCTTCTCTTCTCTTCTCTTCTCTTCTCTTCTCTTCTCTTCTCTTCTCTTCTCTTCTCTNCTTTTCTCCTTTTCTCCTTTTCTCCTTTTCTCCTTTTCTCCTTTTCTCCTTCCTTTCTCCTTTTTCCCTTTTCCCCTTTCTCCTTCCTTTCTCCTTTCTCCTTCTTCCACTAGGACGAAATTCCTTTCTCCCCCATAATCCAGTCACATTCAGATCACCTGAATCTCCAGCCTTCTAGTGCTGCCTGTTCTTACAGAGTGTGATGTGGCTCACTGGAACCCACTCAGCGAGTGTCCCACCACTCCACCTCTGTGAATATCTTTTTAGAGCTGGGTACTTGGGCAAAGGACTCTGCCTTTGGAATGTGATGCTTTCTCCCAGCAGTGTCTCTTCCATATCTGCAGCTGCAGAACCCTGCCCTGTCCTGTCAGGAGCGTGCAGCCTCCACACCACCACAAACTGCCTCTGGCTTTTATTCCTGGGCGCTGCTGCTGCTCTGGGGCCTGGATCAGCAGGTCCCTGCCAGAGCTAAGGTGGAAGCAAGGCCTCTCCTGCCCACACAGCTCTCACCGCTGTTCCTACAGGTGGAAAGGCAGCCTTGTATGGATTTACTGTCACCTCATTGCCTTGGGGTGTGAGGAGGGTGGGGGCGAAAGTGGACAAGGAGCAAAGTTCTTGCAGTGACTCTTTTCTGCAGAGTGCTTCCCCTTCGGTGTCAATTTTCAAATGGAAAATATTTCACGTGTCACCACGAAGGAGAGATACTGCAGGGCTGCAGAACATTGCTCCTGAGAGCTGTGGCGAAATGAATGTATGTAATGAGGTTATAAAAATGGGGTTTGTATAAACTGCCCTCTTCCAGCAAACACTTCGCTTCCTATAATTGTGTGCGCTTTTGTTTGAACTTATCAAATATGTGATTGTTCTCCTTCTCCTTCAGGGAGATAAGGAATCCACCCTCCGGATATGCAGAATGATGTTGTTGTAATCACCCTTCAAAGGGAGATCCACAGTAAACAAATGTTGTTAGCCTGTCGCCTCTGCAGCTTCTTTCAATGAGCAGCAGAACTTCCAGAAAAAGGCTGGGATTGAGAGGGGAGGAAATATTTAGCTTAAGAACAGGCAGGTAATTTTCCTTTCTTCAGTCTCAGAAAGATCACAATTTAAAGGTCTATGTAATAACACCTCAAAAATACTTCTATATATTTTCTAAGCAGAAAGTGCTTGGCCTCAGAATAGGTTGGCTCTTTGATGTTTGTAGGTGTTGCTATGAACCACCTAAACTAGGAAAGAAAATTATGCCTTAGGGGAAAGCACTTGGACCAGGTAATGCTGTGTAACAGTGACAGGGTTTCAGTGCACGAGGTACACAAGAATTTTACTGCTGCAGTTACACCTGCCAGAATCACGTGGCCTCACTGGATCTGATCTACTGGCCAAGCTTTGAATTGCAGACTACAGTTTATAGCTGTATGTTTTAGTGGGGTTTTTGGTTTTTATTTTTCTGCAAAGATAAATTTCCTAAATGTGGTGAACCATCACTATAGAACTAAACTTTCTGGCCCAATTGAACAGCACGAGCCTGCAAGTTTTCCCAGCCTGCCTGGTGTTTCCCCTTTGCCACAAGGAGTCCATCTCTCAGTGTCACAGCTGCCTCTCTCCACCCTAAACTTTCTGCGGTGGGACTCCTAACAAGGCCACCGAGTGTTAGCGGAGGTATGGTCACTTGCTGGACACAGAAATTGAAACAGGGCAGGGCTGAGCTGGTGCTTTAGGGTGCTGAGGGTTTGGTTCCTCCAGGGGGCTGAGGCACAATGCTCCTAAGCAAGGTCGAGGAGGACGTCCAGGCTCCTGATGTACCCAGATCCTCTCAGGTGAGCGGTGGAGCAGGTGCAGATTTCCACCCAGCGTGGAGGCCCCTGGCTCATTTCTGTGTGCTGGGTGCAGCCAGGTTTGGGTCAGGGTGCACAGGGTGCTCATCACTCAGGGAACTGAAAGAGTGAAGTCCCAAAGCTGTGTGTGGTGCAAACCCTTGTTTGATAGCAGCACAACCTCACACTGATGGAGATGCTCTTGCGTTTGGTACCCACCCCCTTGGGTTCACATGAGCTGGAGAGAGAGATCCCTTCAGGTCTGTTAACAGAGGGACATTCCAGGCTTCTACATCAGAGGTTTGACGTGATTCACTGTCACATAGTTTGAATTCCTACCCGGATCTGATCTGATCTAAATTCTGAAACGTCTGAGATTTGCTGATCCCCAACATAAGCCTGACTTCATGAGGTAGATCTTTAAGGTTGCACTGAAGTCACTGCAGTCAGATGTTGCTTAGGCTGTGGGCAGCTAAAACCTGAAGGTGACTGAGATATCACAGGACTTTCAGCATAACTACTGTAGAAAGAGTAATCTTATTTATATTTTTCCTCCCAGATTTATTTGAGCTCTTTCTGACAACAGCAGCTAAAAAAGTGTTGTGTATTAAGTGTTGGGTATTAAATAACACTCAGTGTTATTGTCAGCTCTTACCTTAGATCTCAGCTAGAAAAGTGCTTTTCTAATTGCTAATTGCTATTCAGGAGGGGTATTCATGGATTGCCATTCTGGGTGTGCTTAATCTTAGCATGTTCAAGCCACCATTTTGCAGACTGATTATTTTTTGCTCTTTAATTTTATTATTTGTGCTATACTCGTGGTTACAAATCTTACCTATGACCAAAACTTGTCAGCTAATGCTAAAGGTCTCCTATTCCGAGTGACTGTCACTGCCCTCGCACACAGATCAAACAAACCCATTCAAAAATGTAAATCCAAGCTGATTTTTCTTGCCTTGGAAACAAAGGCTCACTTGTCAGAATTGTCTATTATCTCAGCATTTTTGCAGAATATGTATGGATTCCTGTCCCTCAGCATAGTGCATCCTTTGTTTGATTTGCTCTCAGCTTTTTGATGTAGGTGATTTTTTTCTTTTCTGTCCTAAGAAAGGTAGTTTGATTATTCATCACTTCTTTCCCAAAGAGTAAAATTCTCATCTTTAAAAGGTTTTCCTTGAATGATAATCTGTAGCATATTAACTGTCAATTTGTTGGAAGTTTAGCAATTTTTGATAGATCACTGGAGATCATCTGAACTCTAAAAGTCCATAAAAATTCTGTTATTAATATATTTCTTCTAGAATGCCTTCAAGTAGCTGCATTTTCCTCTGAAGTCTACTTGCAAGAAGGAGCGTAAGTGCAAATATCCACCCTCACAGAAATTCCCCAGAACATCTGTAACCTCACCTGTTGCATTTAAAATTTTCCTGAGAATCCCTCTCTTTTCTTGCTCTCACTTTCTTCAAAGAAGAAATGTGCATTTGTATCTGCACAATTAACTTGGGTAGGTGTTTTATTCAGCATGGTGGTCACATCTTCCTTGTATCGAAATTCTTCAGTTTCCTTCATTAAAGCAAGAGGATTTTTTTTCACAGCTTGAATTTCACATACCTTTTATGGTTAGGTTTGCAGTGCCTTGTTTGCCTGACTACTGGCTGATACTGCAAAAAAAAAAAAAAACCAAACCAGCTTGGGAGTACGGGTTGAACAAAATCCAAAGTATGTGGGAATAACCAGCTGGAGTGAAAATCAAATTGGCCAGTCATTCTTAAGAAACAATCAGTAGAAAGAACACAAGCAGCAGAAAGAATACAAGCAAACTTTGCACAGGGACATGGTTCAGTTCCAGGAATTCAGCATGCAAATATTTCTATCGCTGTTTCAGGCTAGTGCCCATTTTCTTCTGCTGTTCCCTAAGTGAGGGATGCCTGAGGAGCAATTCACGCTCAGAGGAGTTTTTTTGGTGTTTCCATGCCTGTAAGGATGGAGAAAATTATAAGTGTGCACATCTTACAAAAGCATGGCCAGGAGTATTTGCCTGTGGCAGCTCAAAATCCCCGATCTGGTTGCAGAACCTGGCTCGACCTGCTGTAGCCGTATTACCACCTGTGTCAGGTACTCTGGGATGTTCTGGGAATTCTCCCATCCTCTCAGCCAGTTGAGCAAAAGGATTAATTTTTCCCTCTGAGAAACAGGGTGTAGTTCATAAAAGAATTAAGCAGAGCTTTGGTAGCAAGGATGGACAGCGCAGAAACCACAATCACCAGAAGGACTTTCTGCTTCATTTACTGACCCGAGCCACAGGAATTCTTTCATTACTTTCTTTCTGTTCATGCAGGTACCATAACGGGATGGCTGAGCCATCTTGAGCTAAGGAAATTAACCTGTGGAGAAACAAAAAAATTCAAGTTAAGAGGTTTCTGATTTTAGCTGATGAAAATGAGCTTCAGACCCGAGGTTGTGATTTTGCCAATTAAAGGTAACCCCTCAATATCAGAAGATATTTCACTTGGGCCACTTAAGGACAAAAACAGGGCTAAAAAACATGCTGATGGTCCATGCCACAACACCAGATTATGGTTCTTATTGTGGGAGAAATAAGTAACTAATAATAATTTAGCAAGTTTCTCTGTCCTCTGTCTCCTACTCAAAATTAGAAGGAACAAAGATTCTAGGGCAATGATTTCTCTCCTGCCTTTCACAGTGTTAGCTTGGAGCTGCCTCTTGCCACTCAACTTTATTATTCTCTTGGACTTTACATTGGTTTCTTGTGAGTGAACCAAAGATTGCACTGACCTAAATGTCACTTGAATTAATGTATTCTTGTTCCAGTCTTTATTTTTTCTCTTGGAGCCACTTAGAGTTTAAATTACCTTGTATTTCAAGGCTGGAAGACAAGGTCACAGCCATGTGAAGAATTAAAAGTATGGGATGCTTCCAGTTTGCTTTCAGTATTTTGAGAGAAACAAGCCTGAGCACAGTTATCCCTGAGCTTGTGGAATAAAATAACTACAGTGCAAGTAATTGCTCTCAGTGTTCCATAAACCCACTTGCTTGGTGATGGATCCTTCAGAAGAAGAGAAGGGGAGTGATGAGCCAAGAACAGCGAGTAAATCAGAGCTGGAGAACTCCTTGGCCACGCTCTGCTGATGATTTTCATCTAATTTTCCTGGTGAACGTTCCTTTCCCTTTACAGAGACCACAGCCATCCCAAGCCCAACTGTGTGGCTGCACAGAACATTTGGGCTGTCAGCTGCTCACGAGTGATGGATTGCACCACCTCGGGGCTGGGCTCTCCTGGTGCAGCTGGGAACTGCCACTAGAAAAGCAAAATATTGGTGTCCTCTATCCAGAAATATTCCCCAGGGAGAGTAAGCACTGTTATTAAAGCTCACTTTCTCTGAGAGTAACCAAGCTGTTCCCTTCTGCTGGTTACATGGTCATGGCAATTTTCCTGGAAAACGAAGGCTAGAGGCACTATTTGAGCATGAGCAGAGCATTTCTAAGAAGTGGGCTCTGATATTTTGTGGGATCCCTTTAATTCTGGTAGTTTTCCGTGTGCCCTCTCCTTTTTCAAAGTGCTTTGCTCCACCTTGCCTTATCCTTGTAGCAGAGCAGTGTGGAGGGTTTTAAACATGATGGGGAAATATTTGTGTATGAACTAATTCTCAGTCACTCTTGGATATCCCATTGTTTGGAAAATGAGGGAAACTGGAAGGTGGAAAGGATGCGTAACATGGGATGCCCATGGTGGGGGTTAAATTAATGTAATCAATTATGGCGGGGGTTAAATTAATGTAATCAATTGCTGTGACAGAGAAGGTCAGAGAGCTCTGAACAGACAATGAGCAAGTCTCAGATAAGTTAGAGAAAGAAACAGCAGAAAGTAAGGCCAGACTTCTCAAGAGTGGCCAACTCCATCAGAACACAAAAAAACATCTTCATGTTTGGGATTTCGGCAGCAGCAAATAAAATCCTCCGGCATGATTTTCATGAGCAGAAGCAGCAAGATATGAACTTCAGAAGGACAAAACAAAGGGGGAAAGAATTGGTTCCAGTGGGTTTCTATATTTAATTTCTGGATACTTTATATCTCATAGTTGTCCAATATAATGTGGAAAAGATAAAATAAGCCCTGCAACTCCTATTTTAAATGCAGTTAAAAATCCTTAAATCCTTATCCTTAAAAATAGCTTACATTAATATTTGGCATAATTTAATAACGTCATGGTTCCTGATCATTAAATTTCCAAATAGCAGTTTGTGCAGCTTCAGGAATGCAGAAATGTATTGTAATATTAAAGCAGGAACTGTTATTTCACAATTCTCCCATGGCTTTTTCTTCTATTGTCCTTCCACAGACCAGAGGATATATCCTTTTTTAAAAGAGATTTTTAACAGCTGCTAATAATTTCTTATGGCCACTGTTAAAGTAGAACATAAAATGGAAAATTTAAAGTGAAGAGATGCCCGCTTTTATCTCAATATTTTGCTTCTTAGGTGCTGGTAAAGACTGGGAAGTTGTTTGAAAAATTACCAAAAATCAATTCAAACATTTGCATGTGGCAATAGGAGATTATTTGCATAACCTGTTTTGAATGGAAAATGCTGTAGCGCTGATAATTCTGGGTGCATTAGGAGAATTGGCTAGACCTGTGCTGGTTCCTAATTTGCTGTGTGCTGCAGATCAGGGTCAGAAGGAAGTTGGAGGAAATTGCTCCCTTTGAATGTCCTATTTCTTCAGGAGCTGGGTGGTTCCAACATCTACCAGCCTCAACTCCAAAAGAAAGTCTATTATGTAATGTGCAGCAAATCCTAAGCTTAATCTAAAAAGCCATGGGTCATCAAACCCATGAGCAGAGGGAAATGTGATGTTGCAATGCACATTACATCAGTGCTGCAGTTTTTTCTGGACTGGGGCTGCTGCTGCTTCAAATTGCTGACTTGTAATATTTTTTTCTTTTTTTTTTCTGGACCGACTGAGTCAGCAAGTTCAGTGTATTTGGAGCTGCTTTATTTCCACAGCAGTTCTGCTTTCAAGTGGTTTGCAATGAAAATACACCACAACATTTCCGGCATTCTTTAGTGAAAGTCATTGTTTTTAATTTTGGTTTTTACTTTATGAACAGTTGCGACCCCTGGAAAAGGAGGAATCCTCTTTATTCATATCTGACAAGCACTTGAGCCTAAAAGCTAACAAACACCACACTTGACTGCACTAAATACAATCTACAGAAGCAATTGCAGGGTCCTTTCCTGTCAGATCTTCTTGGATGTGGGGTTCTGCAGGGAGTCAGCCTCCTGCAACAGAGCAACACCCGGTCTTGCTTCATCCCCTTTCAAACCTGATCTCTGTTATCAAACGTTGCTTAAATCCAGAGAGGAGGGCTTGCAGTTCGCTCTGCTCATCTGTTTGTAACAGGAAGGATGAGGAGGAATGAGGTCAGGGCATGAGAAAGAGACCACCAGGGTCAGGTGCTGCTGGCAGAGCTCCCATCTTCACGGAGCCACTTGCAGGCTCCACCTGGTTGTGTGTCCTTGCCGTGTCTCCAGGTTTTTGGAGCCTAATGCAACTTTTCCTCTTGGACAGCAGGAGCTGGGAAGATGTGAAAGAATTGTGTACAACATCAAAAGGGCTACAGCAGACACAACAGGCCGAGTTTATGGAAGTCGCTGCTGGTGCAGACACAGAGCGTGGCAGCTTCGTGGGAGGAGAAAGGATCACGCTGGACAAAGGATCACGGAGGAAAGTGGAGAAACTGCTCACTGTTGTAAGAGTAATGCAGTAGAGCAGACAAATCTGCCAGTCTGCAGAGCTAAAACACCACAGATCACTGAAGCATTTTTGGGCAGTTTTGTTGGTATTTTTGTAAAGCACGTGTGTAAAGTAAATATGCAAATAATGCTTGTTTTGCCAAAATAAGAAAGCATTAAAGTTTGGTGGACACCAGACAAATACATTTGAGAATATTCAGAAGTAATTTCAACCTCAGGGATCACTAAGCTTGTAAGAGCAACTCTAGATACCAACGTGAGGGGAAAAACACTGTACATTCCCTTGGCAAAAGATGGGAACATATTTGTAAAGATGGTTTAAAAGCTTCTGGCATAGAGCAGAGCATAGGCTCAGAGGAAATATATTCCATACATCACTGGGGCCTAACTCACAGGCTGGCAGTTGTCCTGCAGACTTGAGTTGGAGTTTTAAGTTTGTTTTTTTGCTTGAATGTTGCCTGCTTTTATACAGTTATCTCACTGCTTTTTAGCATTTCCTGGTTTGTGTGGTCTCAGCCTGTCTTCTCTCTTCCTGTGGGCTACAAGCAGACCCCTGTGTCTTAAAATTTTGGGCAAGCCACAGAGGTCTTCCTATTTAGCAAACAGGCTTAGAGGCTGAGAACCTGGTAAGTGAAGGATATTCAAAGAGAAGAAAAAGGCACGCTTCAGGTTTTATTTCTTTGCATGAAATGGGTCTGGATTCTCATTTCTTTGAAATCTGCCAATCATCTGTAATATTTAAGGTGGAAAACACTCAGCTTAACCATGGTGGCCATCACTAGAAAAAAAATTAGATTGCACATGATGTGTTACGTGTAATTAGTGGAAATTAAAGGCCAGCAGCAGTAATTCACATCTTTGCTTTCCTGGTGTCGACGTTGTTGCATGTTTTGGACATTGTCCATCACAGAACGGTGGCCCAGAGGCGTGACAAAGAAACAGAGGGGGAGAGGTACCTGGGGAGGAAAGGGTGGGGGGAGTTTGTGTACCCAAAATGGTTTTCTGCCCACGTTTGGGCCAAGCCGCTTGTCATTCCTGGAGCGAGAAAAGAAGGTCCCCCCAAGAGGGACAGCGGGGACTGTGGGGTGACTCGCCTGGGCTCCCTGGAGGTTCAAGACAGGACAACAGCGACGTTCGCTTTTTCTCATCGTTCACCGTCTCCTGCGTTTCTCTGCGAAATGCTAGCCAAGGTTTGGGTCAGGACGATGTGGGAGAAGAGCTCTGGACAGAATTCCCTCAGTGGGAGGTAGATGGCGCCGTGGAATTGCGCTCCAGCCTCTCACCTGGGCGTTCTGGGGCAAACCCGGCGCGGCCAGGTAACCACTGGGGAACGAGTGAGCCTGGGGGAATATAAACCCAGACGGGAATATCCATGTCCTGGCATCCCCCTGAGCGCCCAGCCTCTGCTGGACACCAGCAAGGACTCGTGGCTGGAATTGTACTGCTACAAAGGGGGTCAGAGTCCTTGGTGGACACCAGGACCTGCCCCAATATGAGCCCTGTGCTTGCTCCAGTGATGGGCTCTGAAAGGACAGGTGACTGGGACAGCAGAAAACCTGCACTTGCATTAATGTACCCAGGTGGAGAGAAGTGCAGCTGCTGGTGCTACCAATGAAAGTCGTCCTTTTTAAAAGTTTTTTTTCCTTTTT
>VYXC01008906.1:143904-264837 GCA_013397175.1 Platysteira castanea
GATATCATACGTTAAATAAAACAAAAACGAGGAACCTACAACCCATAACTCCTCTGGCCACACTGAGATGTATTTCCAGTTTTTCAGGCTATTTCTCTGGTGGTGTTAAAGGATACTCGCCTGGAACCATCCAAACTTTCCACTGAACTACTTTTAAAAGAAAAAAAAAAGTAAAGCACAATAGAATAAACTGGAAAGCACATCTCTGTGCACAAATGTCAGCACACTGCCGGGTATGGGATTTGTATTCAGACAAAGTCTTGCTCTTTCTTTTTGTGAGGGAAAAAAAGAGTCTTACTTAAAAACAAATGGCTTCTAAAACAATGCAAAGAGACTGGGGAAGACCACTTCATTGTGAAGAACTGAAGGTTCAAAGAGCAGCACCATGTGAGAACTCAAACAGCAGTCAGCAATGGGAGCAGCCATGGGACAATTTAGAGGATGATCAGTGGAGGCTGGGAAACGTTTAATGGGGGCTTGATACCCATTTCAAGCAGATCCACTGAATTATCCTTTGGCTCCTCCGAAGGAATCTGAGCGATAACCAGCTTCAAACTTTCCACCCCCAGCCCTTCATCATGGTCACTGGCCCCAGCTGCTAGCAGAAGGATGTACGAATACCTGGCCTAGGAAATGGGTTATCCTTTGGCCTCTAGGAAGGCTGGAACACCGTGATGCTGTCCCCAGTCTCAGCAGGGCTCAGAGCTGCCTGGAGTGTCTGGACCAGAAGGGTTTTCTGCCCTCCTCTCTGGGGTATCTGGTGCCATTTATGGCTAGAAGTGTCACTGGTGGCAGACCTGGGTCCCACCATCCCTGGGGAGAGGAGGCTCTGCCCTGGCCCTGCTGGGGCCCTTCCCACCCTCTGTCTTCTGCCCATTTCAAATGCTCAGCACTGAGCAAAGAGGGGCTCCTCTCCACCCCAAGTTGCCATGAATAGTTGCTTTCAACCTTCTAAAACAAAACAAAACAAAACAAAACAAAACAAAACAAAACAAAACAAAACAAAACAAAGCAACCCTAACAACAACAACCACAAAACCCCCAACAAAAAACCACACACAAACCCCCAGAACTTAGACATAATACCTTGGGAAGAAGCTCCCAAGGTTTGTTCCAGAAAAGAGATGAGGTGCCTGTGTCTCCTCTCTGGCCATGTGAGGGGACAAGACATTCATGAACGGGCACATTCTTAAAGCTTTACTTCTTCTTCCTATTTTTTTCCTGACATTTGCTGTTTTATGCTCTCTGGCAACCAGCAGAGCTCCACCGATGCTGACTTGCAGAGCCCACAGAGATACTAAGGAAATATTTTTCCTAGCAACAAGCGGCACACGAAAACACCGAGAATCACTTCCCCTGCTCGTATTTCCCTTCAGGTTTTTTTCGGTCATCTGGTGCTGAGATAAGAGCTGCACGGTGAAACCTGCAACTGGCTGGCGTTTTGTGAGGCAGTCTGGAATGGAGGAACACGTGGAAGCATTCTGCCTGCGGAGCTGTGGTGTGGAGTGGGAACGCTGCCCGCCTCGCCCAGCTGTGCCAATCCCTGGCTGCTCATCCCTGGCTGCTGCTGGGGTACCCTCAGGTGGCTCTCCAGCACTCTCAGGTGGCTTTCCAGCCAGGAAAGAGGTGCATGGCATCACCCTAAGGTGGCATCTGCATCCGGGCTATCTGGGGCAGGTCCTTTGGGAGCGCTGCTGCTGCCTGAGGCACCAGTTCCCAGAGAATCCTTCACAGGTGAGGCTCTTGGAAGGTTGCTCTAATGAGAATGTAGCAGTTAATGAGGGCTAATGGGAGCATGCCCAGCTGCCAGGGCTGTGAGGGTCCAGTCGTGTCCCTCTCAAGTGGATGTGGTGACTGGGAGCAGGCTTGAGTTCCAGAGCAAAGTGGAGAAGCATGAGCACTTCTCCCTTTCCCTTCATGTCTGTGGAAACCTGACAAGGAAACCAGGGATGGTGCTTCATCCCTAGGGAAGGATTTTCTATTTATTCTCTGCAGGTGAGACAGGCGTGAAGTGTTAACATTATTTTACCAAAAATACAGTTTTCTGGGATTGAATTGTTAGCCACGTGGGTGCAACGACTGGTCCTGGTGTCTGCTTGTGAGTAACTCCCCCATCTTCCCTGTCCTTGCTCAGCCATCCTGAAATAGCACCCGCAGCCAGGAGGGCAGAAAGGCTTTGTCAACACCAGCAAATCACTGTTCCTGCCTCTGCAAGGTCGGCTGCTGAGGACAACATGTCCAAGACCACGACTGCCACTGGTGAGGAGCATGGAGAGTCAGGAAGCAGCTGGAAATCACACAAATTAGTGGGTAGAGTTGAAAGCGTTCTCATGGCAGAGCCAGCCTCTGAATTTAGGGCCAACCTCACACCTACAGGGTGACTATTTTGTGAGTAACTTCAGCGGGGTTAGGATGGAGCCCAGGAGGTTCTTACTCATCACTCGATGGGTCACTGGCTGGAACAACATCTGCAGAACATGGTCCTGTGTCATCAGTTTGTTTCCTGAATTTCCCCTCTAGTATTTTAGAAGAATTTAACCTCTGGAAAAGCTTGATTGAGCAAACTGAAAAGCAGTGGAACACTTACTTTTGTGGTTGTTTAGAAATAGTTTGCATAAAGATAGGGGCAAGTTTGTAAAATGGGTTTGAAAGCAGCATGTAGGCAAGAGAATACACAATCCAGGCAGACATACATGTCCTGGGATAAGAAACTGTCCTGCAGGCTGAAACTGGAGATCAAAATCTTATATTTTACCTAAATATACACCTACATTACAGTATGATGCTTATAAACTCTGCTTTGCACTTCCATGATTCCTGTGTGTGGACATGGAGCTGGCTTTTTTTTTTTTTGCAGTGAAACTGTGAATACGGCCCAATTCTGATGATTTTACAAACTTTAAAGGAATACTGCATAGTGAAGTATAAAGTTTTAAAAATAACCCCTCAGGGCTTTTTTAGCTGAACTTGAACCCTTAACGGGTTTCAGATTTGCCAGTTGCTCATTACAATTTATCCGGGAATTGTATAGCAGTGAACATCCTAACGTGGAGGGACCAGATAGAAGACCTAAAGGCTCCATTGTGTGAGGAAGGACAAATTCTCTGGTTTATCCTTCACTTTGGGGAGGAAAACAATGTGAGGAAATGGTGTGTTGATCAGTGCATTGCACACGCCGTGTTCCATAGAACGAGAAGCACAGGGCAGTTGCCTTCTACCCATCGGAACAATGTCCTGTGGGTAGGTTGGTGAGGTACATACCCTGCTCTATGCAGTGCTTAATGGCTTTTTGTTATTTATGTTCTGAACTGTTGCTGAAAGATTCTAAATATAAATAGGAGTAAATTCAAAAGCATCCATTTATTTTGAGACAGAAGTGGAAACATCCCCTCCTTGCAGCTAATAATAGGATCAGCAAATTGTTTAACAATTAAATTGAAAATTATTAATAATAGGTGCTTTATGCACGTTAAACAAAACTTCAATGAGCGTTCTGTTTTATTGTTTAACTGTATGTATGAGTCATAAGGAAAGTGTTAATGTCCAGGATCGGATGTGAATCACGTATTTGTGAACAATCTTCCAAGGGCACTGAAACCCCAAACACATTTATTCTTCGTTGTTAAGTCAGCTCTGCACTTGGAAACTGAAAGTGTAATCAAAGTGAGAGTTTGTTTATTAACCAGCGGATGCTGCACATCTTATGTACACAGGTTGATAATGAGGGGTGAAAAAACAAGGTAGTGCACGGGGCTCTGTGTCCCAGGGGTACAAACCACAAAAGGAACCTGAGCAGCACCAGCACCAGCCATTAAACGCTGAAAGCGTTCTGTGACTTTAAAAGGAAATCCCACATTCATGAAGGGAATCCATATGGCACCCTGTTTGTGAGGAGAGGTGCCCCCTTCTCTCAGAAGCTGACCTGCAGCAGTCATTGTTTTGACTGCTTTAGCATCGGGGTGAGAGAATTCACTTCAAGGGGAACAAACAAAACCAGCGAAGTGCACAGGAATAACTTGGGTGTTAATTATACAATGTATTGATTTGCATCACATATAGAAAATTGCTATTGCTGAACTACAAGCTCTTTGTGCTGGCTTTTGTGCTGGTTTTGGGCTTGCTAAGGGAACCAGGTTCTTTGTAGGAAGTAACCTCACCTGGTAACTATTTCCAATCACTGGTAATGAGTGGGTTTCTCATTACCCCTTCTCTGGCAGGGAAGGCTGAGTTGCCTGTCCTGGAGGAGGGATGGAGGCAACAGCCAGAACTCAGGCCCAGAGTTGCAGGCTGCAGAAACTTTCTGAGTTCTGGCTGTGGTTTAGGGGAGACCTCTGGAAATCTAGGTGAGCCTCTGATACTGCCTGATCTTGAAAAAATCAGTTTTTCTTGTCCGTTTTCCCTGCTGTGAAATGGATCCTGGAAAAGATTTGGGTAAATTGCTGCAGGGATTGTCCAATGCACAACCCATCCTTTGCTCAGCAAGTTGCTGCTGGATTTTAGCTGTGCTGGGAGTGCATGATTGATGCCACCATGGCACGCAGCATGGAACTGCTTTGGAATATGGCTGAGTTGCTGTGGCTTTTTCTAAAGTATGTGCTCATTTGTCCAGCTCTGCTTTGGCTTTCTTGTAATTCTAAAATATACTTAAGTTTTACAATAACAAAAGCTTTTATATTTCTGTGTATCTGAAGTTAATTTAACACTACCATTCCAATCTTACAAGACCACAAAAATCTGGCTATCAATGATAATGCTAAAAAGAAGCAAGAAGTAGATCAAACAGCTTGGCAAGGCTTTGACAGAGCCTGTGTTTGGATGGGGAATTCCTGGCCCTGCACTCCTACCACTAAACCTCCCTTCCAGATAAGAAATGACACATATTCACAAAATGTGTTCATACACAACCTTCCCTGCTGGACAGCCCGAACAACTGGTTTTGCCACACACAGCTCTCAGGTGTCAGGATGCTTGCAGTCACAGCTGGCACACTCCTGGCCTTTTTGGGAGGCTACTGCAGCCACCTCCAGGCTGCCCCGTGGTATGGATTTGAAATGTTGTGGATACAAATCTGTGTGTGTGGAGGGTTTAACGTTAAAGAAAGTAATGATTAGTGTTTTACTCAAAGGAGATTAAATTCAAGTGAGGTTTGGTGGTAAGTGACCAAGCAGAGCCACATCTGAATCACAAACCTACAGTGATTTTACAGGTGAACTTCATTTCTCAGCAACTTCCTTGTATATCCAGCTCCTCAAATATAAATTCTTCTTTTTCATGCGTTAATATTCACACATCTAAAGCCAGGCAGATGCACAAGGTTTACAATAACAGAACCAAATACATAAAGAATTAAAAGTAGTTCACTTTGCTGTTTTGGTCAGTATTCAAGTGCTGATAAAGTAGATAGGTCTTTTTTAGTGGGGCTGGACCTAACAACCACTGAGACCTTTTTCTGTTGCAGAAACATAAATTGACAATGATTAGGGATGCTTCCTCCCTCAGCATGTGTTTTCTTTCTGTCTCTAAGTGGGATGCCACGTCTGCTGTGTTTAAGCAGAAGTAGGGAATGCCTACCTTTAATAGAAAAGCAAATCAAACCCTTTGCACATCATCAAATTAAGTTTATTTTTAAATTTTGTGACACTGTATAGGTCTCATCTTGCTCTGAGCAACTTCAGTGGGGGTACAAATACAACTGTGCAAACCAACAGCGGGTCGATGCTTTATGGTACTTTCTGGAAGCTGAAATAAAGATATTGGGATGTATTAGAACTTAACAATCCTATTGCAGACACTTGGATTGGTCTGTCTTGCTGTTCCGACCACATTTGTGCTGTTGCTTGGTGTCAAACACTGTCTCTGAATGGCATCCTCTGAGGATGTACCTGTGTCCAGCTAAGAACATGCAGGGATGTGCTGTAGCTCACATCAGGAATCTGTGCTCAAAGAGCACTTTCACTGCAGCCTAGTGGGAGCTGGTACCTCTTTCTCTCTCACTTTTGTGTTTGTCACTGTCTGGAGTGAGAGTAAAAATAAATAAACCTCCCTGCAGTGCAGAGCAGTTTGACTTACTCTTGTCTTCATACCTACTCTTGTTGTTGAAGCATTCCCCAAAAAAGGGACGAAGCTGATGCCTGTTGATGTTGTAGTTTTACCTTTAAACTCCCTCAGGAGTTTAAGGATATCTTACAACCTTTCCTGGTATCTCTGTGTGCAGTCCATATCTGTAATTTTGGATGCGGCCTGATGATTTTCCTTATTTGCAGCTTCAGCAGTGGGTCAGATTCGTTGAATTTTTTTCTCATTAGAAGCTGAGGTGTGTCTGCCAGCCCTTGTCTACAAGGAGTCTCCCTGGCTTCTGCCTGCCCTCAGCAGGGTCAGCTCGCAGAGCTCGCTGCCTTCTCAAGGTTGAAAATTTAGGCTTTGCTGCCATACATTGTCTGTGGGTTAAATAATGACTGCACTGAGCTGATTACCAGGGAACATTCAGTTTCCTTATTGCTGATGAAAGGGCTGGAATACGTGTCCAAATCCCATTAGTGGAAATCTAGTCACTGCTGAACTATGCGAGATTTTTCAGAACTCACGTAGTATAATTGTACAAATACGAGGTATGAAGGGGAATAAACCTAATTTTATGAGCTGTTTCTGTGCTGTTGCAGTGGTGGTTTTTTTTTTCTTGAAGGCCACAATCTGTGCTGGTACAGGGTCAAAGGATTGTTCCTTAACATTTGGTGGTTTGGAGGTGCAAGCAGTATCTGTAGATTGTGGTAGTTACACATCTCCCAGTCCCCAGACCCTTACCACCAACACTCTGCAAAAACCCAGGGCAGCTGCCAAGCTCTCAGCGATGGGACTGTGAGTGGAGGTGAACTAAAAACGGTCCCATCTGGGCTGCACTTTCAGGATGTTTGTGTTTGGTGGTGCTCAGCTGCTTGTAGGAGTTGTGGAGCACCTGATTTTATCAGACCCTCTGCTACTGAGAGAACAGAGTATGAGCTGAGGGCTTTTTTTTTTTTCCCTCTCTACCTGTTGAAAGATCCCATGTGGATACTTCCCAAGTCCCACAGGAGTGTTGAATACTTGTGCTTCTCAGTGGTTACCCAGGAAGAAGAGGAAGGGTTGTCTTGTTGAGAATGCTCTTAAATCTTCCCCACTCAGTTTGTAAACATCTCCATCTCTGGATCCAAACCTCAAAGGAGCCCTAGATTAAAAGTGTGTGGGGTTTTATCCCAAAATACAAACATTACTGTTAAATGCAATTATTGGGGAGATATTTAATATCCAATTAGAAAGAAACTACTTGAATTACCTTAGACTGGGGGAAAAAAATAGAGGACAGAATTAGGTAGAAATTAGCAGCAATGGAAAAGATACTTAGTTGAGTTTAAGCTTTTGTACACTCTTCTCTATATACAGTGAGGAAAAACTACACATCAGAAGCATTTATTGCTTGGTTAAGTTAAAAACTGTCCCCAGTGTGCTCATTACAAAGTCTATTTCACTGCATAAGTATTGGCACTGGCTTGAGGTTATGAAAATAAATGTATTTCATCCTGATAGTAACATTTTATGGCTTCAATTCATTTGCTCAATAGTATTAATCTTAGAAATAAGGATATCATAACTATTCGTGTATAGATAAATTATTGCTCTGCTCTATTGGGGCAGCCTCAGGAGCTGGGTATTGTGGGCCAAGGGTTTTTTGAGAAAGTGATTTATTCTGCAGGAAGAGATGTGCAATAAGAGGAAACAGTGCATCCACCAAAAGTTACTGCTCTCCCTATCAGAGAGGGAGTGTGGGGCCAAACACAGACCAGAAGGGGGATTTTGTACAGCTCCTTTATTCCATGAGGGGTCTTCCCCAACAACAGGAGTGTTCCAGTCAGCCTCTAAGCAGTGACAACATTGAGAAATATGATTAAGATGGAAAGTGGATTGTATTCTTTATTTCCCTCACCTCCACTTTCCTACCAACAGCAGCAACAACAAAAAAATCCCAAACTGGCATTCAACCCAAATATTTTAAAGACTGGAATTGGCACACTTGGGTTTACATTCCCACAACTCCCTGCAGTTGATACCTTTCACTGGGCTATTGATAATCACTGGTTTGTGTTTGCTTCTTCCACTTTAGCAGCTCTGCGGGTCGAGTGGCTGTTTGTACAGTATTATAACAAATACGCCACTCGTCTGTGGACAATTATTTTGTGTTTATTATCAGTCCTTTACAGCCTGCTTGTCACTTTTTGGGCAGGTGACTGTGCTGTGCTGAGCTGCAGAGAAAGGTGCTGATACTAGGAAAGAGCTCACAGAAACTTCACAGCTTAGAATAGTTTGTAGGGACAGGTGTAAGAGATAAAGGAATAGTGTCATATTTATTGATTTATGAGATTCTTGTGAAGGCCATAAAATCCAGCCCAGGGCAATAGAACAGAAAGTAAGTTTGGTTTGTTTTTTGGGTTTTTTTTTTATTCTGTTGTTTTTTTGGTTTTTTTTTAAAGCTTGCTACCCCTACCAGTGCAATGCTTTGAAGTACACTTGCCTGCTTTCTGCTTTTGTTGCCTTCAGATTAGCCCAGCCATAACATTCTTTCTTCAAAAACTAGGAACACAATCAAACTGCTGATTACTCAGAGTAGGAAGGGAAAAAAAGCCAAACAAGCCCACACAAATATTGTGAGATAGTTTAGAATGCATTTTGAGCCAAGCTCTTCTTAAACAATGAAACATCTCTGGTTAAGGTTAATGATAAATTAAAGGATTCAGAACCATTACAGGGTAGGAAGTTGAATTCCAAATTGAACAGCTGGGAGTGTCTGACAGATGTTTTTATTAGCACTGTGGAAGGCTGGTCTGCTTAGAAAAACCTCAGGTAGCCAAGTTTAGGACAGTCCTGCTGCCTTTGACTGAAACTGGGGCTTGTATTAAGGCCTTATAATGGGAGAATCAGGTCCTGAATGGGCATTCTGTTTCTGTGTCCCAAAACTGGAAGGGGTTCCTAACAAATACCCTGGGTTTGGCTCATTTCTGTGTGGAAAGGGCCCCTTAGAAGGTTTGTTGCCTTTGGGTGCTGTCTGGTTGCACTGGGAGATATTTGCAAGCCAGCCTTCCTCACACTGGTACTTGGAAATAAAAAGACAAGGCTTCTACTCTTTCACAAATAGTTCGTGTCCAGTCCTTCACAGTCCAGGCTGGGTGGGTGTTATTTGTTGTGACTCTGGAAACTCCTAGGCACCCAGGCATCTGTTTATCTCAAAGGCACGGAGCAGATGCCCCTGGTTTCTGTGACTGTTCCATTCAGGTTATTTCCTCATTGCACCATGACTGTGCGGGCTCAAGCCTGCCATTGTGTTAAACAGAACGTGTAATAATCCACTTAAAACATTTATCACCTGCCCCAGATCAAAGGTGCGTGGCTTCAAAGGCTCTAATGAAATTGTGATGATGTAGAACCCTGGCTTTATCTGTGTGTGTTACACGCTGATGGTTGGGTGGTTTCATCTGGATTCTTTTTTTTTTTTAAACCTATTGAGTTCGATATTGCAAAACTCTTCCGAGATGTTTCCCATCCTTGCTGTCGATCAAAGTGTGTAATAAATCCGGGGTTTACGATAAGATTATTTCCTTTTTCCTAGCTAGAAACCGCGTATAAGCTGTTCTGTTCAGCTGTGTCATGGTATTCCTGTTCCTCCTTGCTGTCCCCGCATTCCATGTCCCTTGTTTGCTGCCCAGGTTCCCTCAGCTCCCTTTCTCTGGCTTTGCTGGTGCTGTTACTACACTCACTAGTTGTAAACCCTTTTGGAAAGTGCCACAGATGAGAAATATGTCTGCTTCTGGCTCAGTTTTGGAATTCAAGCCGCACTTAAAAGCTCGTAAACCATTTAGGTCAAAACATGATTGTGTGCTGGATCTCGTGGGGTAATTAGGGCATTACCTTGAACTGTGCTTCCTTCAAGGATCTGGACTGAACCTAAACCTGATTTAATGGTTTGCAAGGCTTCAGGCAGTGATTTTTAGACATGTCGAGGAACGGTTGTGGGACAGCAGAAGTGTTTCCAGAAAATAAGATGCCTAAGACTTCAGCTGTATAGTCTAATAACAATTCACAATAATCTCAGCATTTGGTGCTTTTATGGTCAGTAGTTTAGAAATAATGGGGAAGATAAAGAGAAGATGGAAACACTCATTCCTGTAAATAAAATGCCATTTTGATTTCATACTCTGCTGTTTTCTCAGTGTTGGTGAAGCTCTCCTGAATGTAAAGGCACAAGTTCTAATTCTCCAATTCCTTCTCCCTTGCGACCAGCCAGGCCCAAATGTTCCACTTGTCCATGGTGAGTGAATCATCACTTGCTTCAGATACCCCTGTAAAATGACATTTTCATTTAAGTCTTGTGCATAAAACCTTGAAGCTCCAGTTTGGCAAGCTTGTGTGAGCAGGAGGTCAAGTGAAGGGTCTTGTTTAATTCAGTGGGAATGCTCACGTGTGTTTTTTGTGAGATCAGGCCCACCAGATGATAAGCTGTGTTTTATTACAGCATGCTCTATGTTTTGTATAAAACAATGATGTTTCGTGATTTTTAAAAAAAATATTACTATTATTATTTTTTGGCAGAAACCTTAACTGATATTCAAAAATATGGAAAGCAGATACTGCATGAAGTAATTCACTATTTTGTTGTATAAAGAGGAGGGAGAGGAAACAGTCTAATTATATTCTTCCTCACAACACACTGAAATTTGGTATGTAGAGCCTTAAAAAGAGCATAAGTGAGAGCCAACTGCCTACAGAGAACTCTCCTTTTTTTTTTTTTCCCCCCAGTCTTTTCTTTCAGTGCAGCCAAGTCATCTCTTGTGGTAAACTGCTGAGTCAATACTTTTAAAAACCCACCAACTGTTTCTTATTTCTATGTAGTTAACTGATAAGAGCCTGTTGAGGGTTACACCCTTCCGTATTTACAGTGTTAAGGCAAACACGGCTATAGGAAGCAATTCCATTTAAAATTTAAAGTGCATATTATGTGCTATCACAGCGTATTTAATTTAATTTAATTTGTGTGTGTGTGTGCAAATGAGGCTGGAAGGTGGAGAGCTGCATTCCTGATGATGGATGCAGCAGGCAGCTCCCTCACAGAACCTTCTCTCAGCCTTCCAAGTGACATAATCCTCGATGCTCCTAGAAATAGGCAAGTCCTTCAGTCCCCTTTGCCAGCTGAAATTGTAGCGGCAGCAAGAAGTTGCTGTTTACTGGAATGGAGAGATAAATCATACCAGAAATGGCACTCTCAGCTCTGGGAAATAGTTCCTTTACCCCTTTTATGTATCAGAGTCCCCTTTATCTCCCTGTGGGAATTTAGGAAGTTTTTAGATGACAGGAGAACACGGAGAGATGCTGCAAATTCCAGGTACAGCACGAGCTCCGTGCAGTCAGGCGGGAGTTCTGCCGAAATAGCAGAAATAAGCATCTGTAAAGCTTACAAAAACCCCTCCATAAATGCACACAATTAAATGGAAATGGTGTTTTTTCCAACAGCTTTTAAAACATTCTGCAGATTTTAACAGCTTTTGGATAGAGCCGTCAGCACAAACGTATTTGGAGCAAGGTGATTTTTTTTCTTTTTGTATCAGAACTGCAAACCATAATTCAGCACCACATAAAAACATTTTTGAGAACTCTATTTTGGATTCCTAAAATTTGCATGTCAAAAACCAAATAATAAATATCTTGTGGTTCGGGTGTTTAATTGTAAACAGTCAAGAACCTTCACCCCACTGCGTCTTTTCGTTTCCTACTCTCACGGATGATGTTTGGCCAAAGCCAAAAGACAGTCCTAAATAGTCCTTTTTCCACGCTCCCTCTGTCTCCTCCTTTCACCTTTTGGATAAGTTAAGAAAAAGCAGCTGTTGGGAAGGGTGACAAAACTCAAGAACTATCTCTGGGACAGGGCAGGGTTAAACAATGTGGAAACATGTAATTTCTGTTTAGGATGAACAGCTAAAGGGAGAGCTAGGACCAGGATTGCAGTTAGGAAGAAATATTTTGGGGTTTTTTCTCTAGTGGATGAAATAGAAGATCAGAATTTGTGTTTCGTCCTGTCTTCCATCTTCTTGGGTTTCTTCTGTCTTTTTACCTTTAAGATAAATATTACAGCAAATGAACTAATTTATAAAATATATTCAGGACACTGGTACTGCAGTTTGCGTTCCTTTTTTAAAAAACCCCTAAGTGATAACCAACGCAAATGCATTTTATGAGACAATCTGAGGAAGCCCACCAAATGGGATCTTCTCAGTCCAGGTGGGAAAATAAAAAAACCATAATGTCTGGACTCAGGCCAGGCTTGGCCATGACAGGTGGGCTGAATTCTTCAGCCCTGTCAAGACCGAGGTTTTTTGGTGAGTGTTGGTGCAGAGCAGGATTTTGGATTGATGGCATGTGTCCTATCCACATCTAGGAGCCAGCAGTGATGTGACAGCTCAGGTAAGGATTTCCGAGATTCCCAGTCTGCTCTCATAAATTTACTCAAGTTCTTGCAGTACTCACCTTTTTCCAGTTAATAACTCCTTTCTTTCCACTGGATTTCACAGGGAGCTGGGCACTCTGATAGCCTTTATGCCTTTGTGCACCTCCATCAATAATATTTATTTGATGTATAACCCGTTCTAAGGCCATTATGAAATTTGACTGGACTGTCTTTAGGGCTGCTGAAAACCTTGTATTATAGAAAAGTTAGTAATGTTTTACTGCTAGCTCACTGGCAATTTTTTTGCCTGGGCAAAGGGCCGTATGTTTTTGTGTTGCCTGTGGTTTCTTCTTGGAGTAGCAAACTTAGGCTGAGTTTTAGGCATGTTACAGTAAGAATCCAGATGCTTCTCAGAATGAGAATGAAAGTACATTTGGTTGCCCATGTCAAAAATACTCTGATCGTCTTATTTTGGCACTTTAAGTGTGTTGGTGCTTGAAGCTTAGATTGAATTTAGTATCTAAAACTTGGAAGGATTGCAGACTCCCTATGAAATATTTTTTTCCCCTCCTGCCATTCCTGTGTATGGAACACATTTCTCAACGGGAGAAATAAAAATCTAAGTCATAATTTGGACGTGCTTCTTAGAGATTTGTGATACTGCCACCAGTTCGTTCCTTGAAGTGTGTTATGTGGTTTTGGACCCTTTGAGTGAAGAGTTGAATGGGATTTTCCTAGATTTAATTGCAGCCCTAGGTTGCTGTGTCCCGTGTTAAACATGGACAGCTGTACAGGGAGATTGAATTCTCCTTGCTCCAAAAGAGGTGTCCCTGCACAGTAGCAAGGAGCAGGCTAGCTGGGCAGCAGGTGGGACACAGAGACTGGGAACACAGGTGGAAACCAGGATCTGGATGTTAGCTTAACAGATTAGGGTTTCAGTTAAGGAGAGAGAGCAATGTTTTGTGGCAGGATGTTGAAGGCAAGAGCAGTGTGATAAGAAACCAGCGGGATGGTTGATAGGAAAGGTCTGAGGAAGGATGTGGGCTGGAAGAGAGAAGTAGGACTGCAATAAGGAGCCTGGTATCTGGGGACAGATGGATACAGAGGCTAGAGAGGAGCTAGAACATGGCACAAGGGGAACCAAAGAGCTTTGTGACTGCAAAGAGAGTTGGAGTTTTGCCAGGGTGAGGCTTCTGTATTCCTAAGCAGAGAGACTGAGCTATGGGTGAAGAGAAGAGACAGAATGGGAACTGGGGTATGTTAGCATTAGATGAGCTGGTAAGTTTGGCATTAAACAACCCCCAGCAGTTATACCCTCGATCAAGGACCCTCAAGATTTCATTTCCATGTCTTCAGCTTGCCCTGGGAGTAGCTCTGCAGGAGGATCAAGCCCAGCATTCCAAAAGCAGCAGGAGCAGGTGTAGATAGGGAGAACCCTGATGCTGCTGAAGCCGTGCTCACCCCCTTGCAGCCAGAAGTTTCCTATTCAGCTGCGAATTGCATCTCGTTCCCAGATCCTTGTTCTGGCAGGAGAAGGTGATGATTTGTGTAATGGCTCGATTGAAATGGATAAAGGGGAGTCTTTCCATTTGGTTAACAATTGTAGGGGATACTCCCGGCGTCTCTGGCTGCTGCTTGCAGATGCAGAACGATGCTCCAGTGAGCCTGGCTGTGTGTGTGCCTCTTCTGAGCTGAATCATCAGCGTCAAAAACCACATTCAATGCTTTACTGCAGCGCCCGTGGTATTTCTGCAAGGGAAGTTACAGTCACACAGGGTGGAGGAACCTCCCTGTCTGGCTATGGGGATAGTGAATACAAGGAAATGCTTGCGGTTCTGGATGTGATGGCATCGTTTGGTATTTCTCTGCTATTTTTTGCACTGATGCATTTCATTTGGCAGTTGAGAATTTCACAGCAAACACTCTGTAAGATGCAAACACTCTGTTCCAATGTTTCATGTTTTGGAACGTTAATGGATTTTATTTTTTTTTTTCCCCCTCCGTGCTGAATGTTTCTTTCTCTTGTGGAGGTAAAGCTGTATGTGAACTGCATACTGAGGGGGCTGCTGCCCAACGGAGGCAGCCACACAGATGCTTTTAGTGTTCCTGAGCATCAGCAGTGGGCTTTGGGAGCCACTCGCAACCCCTCCTGTCCAAGACTGGAGGGTGCTTTCCTCTCCCCTCTCTCCAAACCCTGTGCCACATGCATGTGATCCCCAAAGTGTTTCTTAAGATTCAGATGAGGAAAATCATTATTTATTCTGGTCAGCAGCCATGTAGCACTGGAGAACAGACAGTGCTCTGCTTTACATTCTGCTACAATTGCCATCTCCTTTTTTCCCCACCCCAGCATTTTCAGCTGAGGGTGAGAAATACTTGATGCCCACAGTCTCTGTTCATGTTCTCTTTAACGAGACCTTTGGGATCTGTAAGGAGTATTTTGTGGGACTCGGTAAGTGCAAGTTCCTGTGTATTGTGATGAGAAGTGCATATTACTCAAATTTTTGTGGGCTTCATTGTATTGGCCTAAACTTTGCCCCTGTACCACTGTGACCCAGCTTCCTGGCAACTTCTGAATCGAGGCCCTTTCATCCCAGCTGTGTGATAGATCCCAAGCAGGAGCGTGGAGTAAATGTGGTTTCTTATTCATGAATTAAGCCTTAAATGAATTGAGCAACACTGGTGTATTGTAAAAGGCAAGGAAAGATTGAAAAGGTCTTTTTAGAGGACCAGTGTTGAAGGTGTTTGGATTGAGACAGAATAACTTGGAGGAGTTACAGCTGGGCGGATCAGTTTATTATTTCTTCAGATTTTTAAGGCCTTCTTTCACTTATTAATAAGTTCTAGTCTGCTATCTTTACCTATCTAATTTTGAAGAAAAACAAAAGTGATCTGTGGTATAATTCTCCTTTCTTTAGTCTCTGTTGATGAAAGAAGTGCTTACATGCAACTTAAATAATGAAGGCTTCCAATGTGCACTATTTATATTCACTCTTGTCTATGTTTATGGTTTTGTGAAAATGAAACTTGACTGAATATACTTTTCATTTCCTCTTCAATATTTCGTTAATACACAACCACAATTTATTGAATTTCGCACAGAACAAAATGCAGCCCTGTAATGAAATTAGGCCCTTTTGAATGTGGAATATTAAGACATAATCACTTTTGCTTTCTGTGTCATGAAGTCTGAGACTAGACAGATAATCTGACTTTTAAAATATTTACGTAAAGTTGGAGAAGTGCTGAATTTGTCTTTCAGAAATAATGAACAGCCGCCATCGTTCTCCCTGTCTTCAGCTGGAATATTGGCGTGTCTGTTGCTTGGGATAACCAGGTGTCTCTCAAAAAAACCACATTTATATGCTGACATGTAAGCTGGAGAAACCTGGGATGGTTAAGAGACAAGTGGAAGTACAAGAGCAAATGAACATCCACAGTCATTTCCACAGTCATTCCCGTGTCTGCTGCTGGTACTTACGTGTTCCAGAAGACTCTGGATGTGTTTCAGTTATGGTTTCAGCCCTGGAAAATGGATATCTTTAAAAAAAAATCTATAAATTCCCTGCTTGTAGCTGGGAATTTCATGTGGTTGATCAGTGGGTCGTGTCCATGGTACTTCCAAGGAGGAAGGAATGAAGGGAACACTGGGTAGGACTGGAAGATCTCAAGAGGTTCCTACTAATCAAAAGAATTCTGTTTGTGTAAGTGTCTGTGCAGGCAGAGCAGGGCCCCTGCTCTTGTGCTGCTCTACCTGATTCCTCTCCTCTCTGAATGCACCAGAACCTGCATGAGCGAACGTGAGGTCAGCAGGCTCATGCAGGGAGCTTTTGGCTTCAGCCTTTCACTGTTGAGGAGTTTTAATCAAAGTATCTTCTCCCTTTTCATCTATTATAGCAAACAGTTAAATGATGTGAGAGTTCTTCCCTTGGTTCAGTGTCTCAGCTGAGTTACTGATGTAATACCCTGGGGAACCCTGAGTTTAAAATACACTATTGCTGTCATTAGAGCCTTATATTCCATGTATTTTCATGCTGTTCTCAACCCGTGCCTTTCCAGCCATTAATGCCACACAAAGCTTTCCCTTGGGAAAGTGACCAGAAGCAGCCTCTAGCTGACATTAGGGACCTCAGGGGAGGAAAACAGAGAAATGGGAACCGACTGTAGCATGAACAACTTCTAGATGAAACAGATATCTTGTGGAAAGTGGGTTACTTTTTTTCCCAAGCAAACCTTCCCCTCTATTGCTGCTGCTGTAGCAAATCTGCCTGCTAGTGGTACAAAGAAAATAAAATCAGTTTAATTCACACAAACCTGACTCTCAGAGCTTCACAGGCCTTCCTGTGGCTTTTGTTTTTGCCGAGTGAAAACACAAACATCTGACGATTTGACTGTGTGAAAACACATGACGGTAATGAACCAGTAAAACCCATTAGATTGACAGCAGAAACCCTTCTGAGCGGGCTTTGAAGGGGCCATTATTTAAGCAGGGATTAATCCTACCTGCATCACCTTCACTTTTGCCAAGCAAAGTGTCTTTCCCTCTGCCCGTGTGAGCCGCGGCCACCCCGCTTGCTGGTGTTGGTGCGTACGCACGGGGCAGGAATGCTTCCCGTGCAGCTCATTTCAATAAACTATTGTGTATCAGAATAGACGCCTGCATTCCACCGCAATGCAGTTTTCAGCAGTTTGTCCTAAGAAAAATAGGAGATGAAATAGCGGAAATATCCAACTTCCCTGTATCAGGAAATCATATGTAAAAGTGTTGTTATTGCTGGCTTAGCCCAACCTGCTGTTAGCCCTGGGTCCTTGTTAGTGACCTGATGAGACCGGATTTCGTCCCGTCTACCTGCTGGGTGGAAATGCATGTCACAGCAGCAAAAGCATCTGCTTCCTCTAGTTCAAAGCTTCGGCACCGCTGTGTTTGATGCTTAAATTGGTCTCAGAAGTTGTTTGGCAAGGGTGCGCTTAGTCATCTGTATTTTTATTTCTGGTTCGTGTGACTCAGTAGAAGCTCTTGGTTACATTCTTTCATTAAAAACGCACAGGTTTGCTTTCTTTTAAAATTTTGGGTATCTGGTTCGCACCCTGAACATCTGGGTGGCAATAAGAAGTGAAGAAGCTTTTCATTCACAAAGCTGGGATGATTGATAAAAGCACCAATAACTTCCCTGCCTTCTCAAAGAAAAGGAACTTTATGAATGGGTGAGTCACGTTGGTGCAGATGGTGATATCAAAAATAATACCTAATCGAGAACAAATATCTGAAGTGACTCTCACCTGTGAATACACACACCAGGTGTCTTTCAGCCAACTGGACGCTGTGACAGCCAGGAAGATGTGCAGCTCGGTGATATCTGCTGCATAAAGCACCTTCTCAGTCTTGCCAAGTCTCAGAGCTGTGTGCAAACAGAACACCTCACCTTCCTTCTGCTTGTGGGGACAACGCAGCCTCTGCCCCTTTAGCACTTGGGCTGTGTGCTCTAGCTGATGGGCAAGGCTCCCTCTAGTAGTGTCTGTGACTCTGGAAGCAGCTCTTTCTGGTTTCCTAGGCTTGTGAGAGTTCTTTTGCTCCCAGTGCCTGGTACACGAACAAGGATTTATAGTCAACTTTATCTGAAAAATAATGCATGACCGTGTTGAAGAGAGATATCAAAGCTCACCAAGCCAGTAATGGAAAAAAAAAAAATCTAGCCCAAACCTGCCATGTGTCAGTTAACCAATGTGTTCTTCTGTGGCCATAGGTAAAATCCAGAATTCAATGGAATTTCTGAAATTCGGTGTTTTGTGGCTAGGAACCAGCTGACACTGACATGACTAGCTGGACACCCTACACTGTAAAAATATCTGCGATAGTTTAAAAGTTCTAATACCTTTTGTGGAAATACTATTTGCCCTCTCTTTTACCTTGTGTCATCACCCCGTTCCCCTGACCCATCCTCCAGAACAACAAAAAAAAAAAAATTAATTGGAGTGATGGGGTGAATCTACTGGGTGTAGATGACTGACCTCCCTTTGATTCCGCTGTCATATTGTGCACATGGTCAATCATGAGAAGCTTCATCTTGCCTTGCGAGATAATAAGGGCCATTGAACTCCAAAAATGTACTGTCACAATAAAAGAATGTGTTTGTACTAATTCCTATGAGCTGTGATGCCGGCGCTACAAAAGCTTCTGTACATGTTGCACTGTTTTTGTGTTTGAGTTGTGAACACAAGACTCTGCTCATTAGGGAAACGGGGATATCGAACCAGCGTTTTGAAATAATTTTGGTGGAAACATCCACGGAATGCTCCATCCCTACATAAATAACACTAGTGGCATTATTCGTTCTGGCTTTATTTCTTAGCAAGAAATTCTCCCTTGAACTCCGTAACCTGGCAGGACGAAGGGCAGTGGGGTGGAAATGGCTGAGCTGCAGAAGGAAAAAGAATTCTTTAAAAACAAGCTTGCAGCTCTGTGAGAGCGGTAACACAGTTTGTGGTGAGCCTGAGTGTAATACTTAGGAATTGACATCTTGCACATGAATCTTTTGAAGTGTTTTAGAGTGGCAGCTACCTCTGCTCGTGTTTGAGTCTGCCTAGCTCCTCGATCAACCTGGCACCTTTCTGAGGCAAGAGGTTGCTGAAGGATCTCTGATGCTGTGAACAACACACCAGCTCTTCAGTGAAATAGTGCAAACTGAGGATTCCTCACGGATTTGGGCTGTTGGAATCCCTGATTCTGGACAGGATATAAAATGGAATTCCTGAGCTGGTTTTGATCAAACTTCAAGGCTGGGGAGAGATCCTGCTGCCCTTCTCTGGGATAGAAAGTACATGATCCTCTGTGATGCTGAAAATTTGGAGCTGTTGGGGAGGATCCAGCAGGTCAGGCCTTTGGTCTGCACCTCATAGGAACAGGTATCTGATGGCTGGACCTAATTACAAAATCAGTTTTCTGAGGAGTCTTCAGTATGTAGGAAAAAATTAAAATAGCAGGGTTACATGGGGTGGAGAGGATGAAGAAAACGTAATTCAGTATGACATGAACACAGGCTGCTAAATTGTGTCTTGGGACTGGAAATGGTGGAATGTTACGTGTCTGCACAGCTACAGGTACTGATTATGGGTGTAGATACTTTATTCTGGTTTGGTTTTTTTTTCTTTTCATGCAAGGTTTTGTTGTTTCTGCATTAGAGCTGTGGGGTTTTTTTTATACTGGAGCACCTTGTTTTTGTGTTGTCTAGGATTTCCTCAAAATTCTGCTCAGAGTGACTCCACCAGCGTGCTTTCGCCCTGCTTCAGTGACTTCTTTGCAACTAGCTGCTAATGGCAGTCCTCAGGGAGCAAGAAATGAATCACCTTTTTCTTAATATTCAGGCAAGGTTTTCCATTTTGACGAGTTGGAAGAAAGAGGGAAGTAAGCTATAGCTCTTGTAATAATTTTTAAAGAGTTACAAGTGCTGAAACAGCCAGTCAGGAGGAAAGTACCCATAAGGGTGTTGTTGAAGTTGTCCCCCTGCTGCATAACTTAGAAGTTAATCAATGTTTCAGAGTTCAAAAGAGAGGAAGGTCAACATGGATTCTGATAAAGTTTATCTCGCGTCAGTAAGTTCAGAGGCTGGAGAGGGAGGATGTGAAATAATTCCCCAAAAAGTCAGAGGAGGGGACGCAGATCCCATGGATCCCTGGCTAGGAAGATGCAGTGGGTCACTTTGAGATGAGAAGCGTTGTCCAGGGCTGTCGTACAGACAGGATATTTAATTTCAATCCCTGTTTTCGTTTCCAGTGTGAGTCCCTCCTTCATTTTTGTGGGCAGCCTCCAGAAGGTAAAACATGCGTGGCCGCACACACAAGAGTGAGAGCAAAGCTTTTGAGTTAAATATTCAAAACTCTTTATTACTTCTGAAGTTAAGTGGCTTGCCTAATTCCGATGAACTAAGCACCATGACAGAAACAAAAACTGGTGAAATTCAAGGCCCATTAAAGCCAGAGGAATTTTCCCAGGCTTTTGCTTTCTCCACTCGCAAGTATTCCACCTTGCTTGATTTATAGCGTTGAGATTCTGTTCCTGATTTGCTCCTGATTCAGAATGTGGTACTCAGCAGGGCACAAAGATTCTATCCTAGCAGGGAAGCAAAGTCTCCTGGCATCAGAGGAGAACACGACTGAGAATTGTTCTTCAGATGCAGCAGGAAATGGAGCATTTTAGAGGCCTTTTTCAGCCTTAAGGGTTCTATGATTTTGCAAAAAGATGTATCTGGAGATGTTGTAAGCAAAGCCTTCCATTTCTTGGAAAAGAAACCTTCAGAAAAATCTGTTGGAGTTTGGGCGTTCAGTGCTGGAAGTTGTCTTGACAACAAATGCATTTCCCAAATGATTTTTTTACTTTTTTTTCTAGCAGGAAATATAGTTGATACAAAAGTCAGAATGATGTCAGAAAATGTGGAATGTCTGCTAGTTAACCCAGAGTTAAGAGATTTGCTATTTGCTTAGAAAGATGAATATATATAATAGAGACCTCCTTGGGCTGGGGGTGAGGGGGATGAGTCTAGGAGCCTGGTTTTGGGGACATAAATAGGTTCTAAAAAGAAGTATTTTTTATTTTTTGGCCACACGTGGAAGAAAATGCAGTTCATTAAGAATATTGACATTGGCCTATTCTGTTGGATGTACTGGCAGTCTGTCTTCATAATTATATTGTACATCTCCAGGTTTCCCCTCGTGTTTTTTTCAGGGCTGTATATTTTCCAGCTAAATATACATGATCAGCTAGTTGCTGGAATAATCCAAAACAGATTTTGCAGGGCATATGCATTAGTTAGGATTTTAAATGGATTTTTAGTAAATAACTGTCCCATAGAAAAACACTGAGTTTATTTCAGTAACTGGAGATGCATTTATTCCAGTTAAGGTGGGTATTGCTGTAGTTTACCTTGCTGTTCTGGAGATGTAATGATCAAAAATAGGATTTTTTTTTTTCTTTTTTAATGCCTATTGGAAAATTTGTTGACTTTTCATTATAAAGAAAAAATATGTCCAACTCTAGTTGAACTCATCCACAGCAGCTCCTTGAAATTTTGTCTAAATATGAAAAACTGCCTTCTCAAGTATGAATTTTAGCTTGCTGTCAGCACTGTAGATAACATTTGCTTCAGGGCTTGTTTCAGCTGTTGTAATGTGGAGTTACTGGGCTGTTTTTGTGCGACTGCCTTCAGGAGATGCTGTCTCCAAAGCTGCGTGGTGTCCATTTGTGCAGCAGGGGGAGGCTGATCTGGGCAGATGTCAGTGGATCTAATTCAATGCTGATCCCCTTCCACACAACCCTGTGAAAAGGAGGGATCTTTGGACCAATTTACGGGGCACACTTTCCTGGAACAGCTCTTCTCCCCAAGCAGAAGCAATCGTTGCACCATTGTGGAGACGCTCCAGGCTTCTCCCTGGCTCCCTTCACAGAGCTCTCCCCACGCAGAGTTTCACCACGCCAGTGATGGAGCAGCATGAGGGGAACACCAGGGCCTCTCCCCAGCAGCCACTGGGCTGGGCTGAGCCAAACCAGAGGCTGTGCTCGATGCTCTGTGGATGTTTTTTACACTGTGTGTGCAGCAAGGGGAAGTTCCTTGGGCTGTGCCTAGGGCAGCTGAATTTATCTCTTTTAGTAGTGGGTAAATAAACCAAAGGTGGGCCCCTCTGATAAGGAGAGGGTTTAAAAGAGGATCCCTACTCAATTTTTCTCCCTTGTACACTTTCAGCCTGCCGCAGTCTCCAAAGAAGGCTTTTCTACCTGCGAAGTATTTTGTCTGGTGTTCAAACTCCTTCTACAATCCTCTTGGCATTCCTAAAGCCATAAAGTGTATTTTCCCCCTCTGTTTCCTTCTACAAGCAGAAATCAGGGCCAGCCCTGCCAGCAGGGGTCAGGGAACGCCTGAGCTAATCCTGCCTTCAGCACACAAGGGATGGTGGTGGCGGAACAAAATTTGAGACACCTAAACCTGTGACCATTTTTTTGCACAGAAATGGGGAGTTTTGTTAAGTTGTCGTGTAATTCAACACTTGCATGGACTAGGCACAAAAATATTTAAATTCCTTTCTGCCTGTAAGACAGGTGCCTCAAAAAGACAGAGCCCTGGGGTTTAGAAGGTGTGAACTGCTCTTAGTTTTCTTTAAGAACCAATATGAAACAAGCCTCTGCTTAGGTTTAATTCCACATGTTCCATGGCTACGGAGGACGCACATGAGATGTGAGTACACATCATGTCTCCCCAATAAAGAAACAAATTTTGCTTCACCTCCCTAATTTTTAAGAGACCATTTGTATTCTGCAAACACGCCCACCTCTCAAAATCAGTCTTGAAACTCAAACTGTTTCACTGTTTGATGTCCAGAAGTGTGCCTGGGACATGCGGCAAACGCATTCCATGGCTGCCACGTCACCAGCTCGTGTTCCCTCTCGGAACAGGAGCCGTGTCACGTACAGATCCATCTCCTCAACCTGCACTGGCATCTCAGGTAGAATGCAGGTTTCCTGGGAGTTCCACAGCCCTGTGCAGGAGTGCAATAAATCTTTAAACATCATTAAATGTGAATGTATGTGCACACACATACAAGTTCATGCAGTGTAACAGGTTATCAATCACCATCTCTCTTTGCTGGGCTGCTTTTATTTTCTTTCCCTTCTGCTTTTTCCTTTCTTCTCTCTCTTTTTCTTTTTTTTTTTTTTTTTTTTAGCCTTCCCTTAGGAATTGCTTTTGAAGGTATTTTGATTAGTTATGTAATTAGCCACTTGTACAGTTAAAAGCAAACTCTCAGGTCACATACTGTATGTTTACTCTTTGGCTTTAGGAGAGCTTCATTCAGAAGAAATTGCTATTGTTTCTTTGCCTTCCCATGGGAAAGCTTTAGTTTTGGAAACCATTCAACAAATGCAAGGTATGCAAAGAATACTGTAAAGACAGTTCTGGAGTTTGCCAACCTTTTTCTCTTTTTTTTTTCAGCCAGTAGCCACCAATTACTTTCTCCTGTATAAAGCCAGAGGGTTTTCCTGCCACGCTGCCATGGACCGAGCTTTGATTTCTTGACGACCCATGGAACTGATAAATTGTCAGTGTCCTCTCCCCTCTCTCTTTCCTACCCCCCTGCCCCAGACTGCAGGAGTTTTCAAAAGGATAGAATGGCTCACCTCAGCTGATTCCGAGTCATTGCCTCAGCCGTTCTTGGGAAAAAGTGACTGTCAGTGATAGAATCATCTGAGCTGATAGATCTTTATGCTCAAATCTGTTCATATCTCTTTTACGTCTGGTGTAATGAATGTATATTTCAACCACAGTTAACTCTTTAGATCAGAAGTTCTCTGGAGACCTGAAGATGCTCATGAAGGACTTGACATTGTTTTTCATATTCTTTAAATGTCTGGCCCACAGTGTATTTGGTGTGCATCATATCATAATAATCACTTTGATTATAGATTTAATACCCAGTTGTACCGAGTCAGAAATGCACTGAATGTAACCCTGTCCTAAAACAATTCCTTAACAGTGACTGAAGGATTAATCTAGTTTGCGAAATCTATCATTTCAGTTCAAGTGGATATGTAAACTCTCCGGTTTGTTTTGGTTCTAGGGTGAATTTCTCAATTATTTAATCTCATGTTATTACAGTGATAAGGTACTTCCTAACGAAAATTCTGAACGTAGCTTGTGAAGATAACTTTTGAACACTTAAACCAGGGAGAGATGCACTTCTCGTCTGAACATGGTAGATATTTTTTTGGGCATGTCTTATGTTAGATTTGTGGGGAGGACTTGACTTTCAATCGACAAAAAGAAGAATTCCCAGTAAAATTCAAAAACTTATTTTGTAGTTTTATAAAATTAATGAAATTGGTGCTCTCAGCTTATCTTTTTGGTAAATATCAGTCTTCTAAAATCTAGCTGTGCTGTCTTCTAAATGGCACAGTGGAAAAGCAGCAGAAACTTCCAATTGCTCCATTGATCGGTAGAACGAAAATTTCTCAGAATTATGCTGTTACTGTGTTATAAACCACGACATGAAAATAAGTTTGATGTTTGCATCTCCTGTTGTAAAACATTAAAAAAATCCATCAGCCATTACACCTAACACCTTACCTGTTGATGTAATTGCAATGTGACTAAAAGAACCCCTTAAAGACAACAGCTAACACTTTCTAACCTTGGTGGTTTGGCTGGGAGAGGCTGTCATGAGGAAGCACTTGGGCACCAGGGTTACACAAACTCTTTTCTATTTCAAGTCTTGAAGCTCTGCATGTCTGTCATGCAGGGGGTGACCTTTCCTTCGGCTGCTGTATCCCAGCAGCTGGACTCTGACAGGCTGCAAGGGACACCTCTGCTTGCTTGGTGAGCCACCTTTCCTTCTTCTTCTATGCACTAAAACAACAACAAAAAAAAACCAATCAGGAAGCAAATTTGTTTCTGAGTGATCACAATTCAAATCTTTATTGGCATTGTCGGAGGTGATGGGGATACAGCACCCGGCTTGTCCCGTGGTTCATCTTCTCTTTGGTTTTTGTCACTGAACATGGGTTTTTATGGGCTCTCTTGCCATGGATCATTCTATTCTGTGTCTAAAACTAATAGCACTTTGGAGTTCCAAGGGGAAAATTCCAGTGTTTTGGAACGTAGTGTTCTCGACTTGGGCTAGTCTGCCCTGGGTTAGCTCAGAAGGAACCCCAGTAGGATCTTCTCCTGGGAATGTGAAGCCATACAATCTGTCACTGCTCTGAAAGCTTCTCTTTATGCCGAGTGGAAGACTTTATAGCACTTTGGCTCAGAAAGAGCCGGATAGGGTTAGCTGGGGGCAGGTGAGGACTCCCCCAGCCGGGTTAGGGTGCCTCTGTTTAACAAGGCACGTATAGCCCCAGAGAAGTTTTTTGGTTAGGGATGAGTTCCAGCGCTGCCGGGGAGCTGGGTGACTTCCTCATGCAACACCTCTGCTAACGCCCGGGGTGTGCCTTGCTCCTGGCCTGAGCTGAGCAGCCCCTCTGAAGCACCTCAGGCCTCGTCCTTATCGCTGGGACAGAGAGAACTGCGAGCCCGGAGGAAAGCACAGCGAGAGGATAATGAAGGTGTGGGTGTTTGTATATATGAACCAGGGGCTCCGTATCAAATGACCCTGGGGGGAAGCTAACCATTCCCAGGCAAAGGTGTGGTGGGAACTCAGATAAAGGGTTGTACATAGCCTGCAGGAAGAATAGCTTAGTGTGAAATCGAGTTTATTTAAACGCCTCAGAGTCCTGCAGCCTGTGGTGCTGCGGCAGGCTCTCATCTCCACAAGCCAGGGCTGCCTCCAGGTAGACCCCAGTGGAACTATCAGGGAAGGGGTGCTCCATGCAGCAGAGACTGTGAGAATGATGTGGGCATGTACGCGTCACTTTTTCAAGAATATGCTGATTATGTGCATTTCCTCAACTATTCCTGTCACTATTTTTTCCCCAGCCTGTGTGTGTTTCAGTGGGACCGAAGGATACGGGTCTCCTTGCCTTTAAAACCTGTGCTTTGGGATTTGCTTACAATATACTGATCTTCCCTGTCAGAGCCTGTGCCCCAAAAAAGAGAGGAGTAAAAAATGAAGTCTTGCAATGAATTTTTGTGAGAGTCCATTCTAAGCATTGATTAAGGACATCCAGTTATTCTGAAGGTATCCTTACTCTGAGGAAAAGAGAACAGGCTGCCTCCTCTCACTTGCTGCTCTAGTTTTATAGAATGCTTTGCTTTAGTCATGACTTAAATAAATAAACAATTTATCTGTGAAATACTCCAGATACTGAGAACCACATTGTAATGCAGTAGTTTAGGAGGTGGAGCAATAGCAATTGTTTCTCCTGCTTCCTATTAAACTAATTGTTACCAGTCCTCACAGATCATATTATCCGTAGGTGGGGCAGGGACAGAAGTGTCTGAAAGGACTTCTTTGGGAATTGCATTTCTATTTTGTCAAGTATAAAAACTGCTCATGCAGATCTAACCAGAGTTCTTTAAATCAGTGTCTTATCTCCAGGCCCCGAGATATCAACCAGAATGAAGTGCAGCAGGGTTTTATGAATGGAGCCACATAATGAGTCTGGTTGTTTGAGTCTGAGAAATTATGTGAAGCTGCTGAACTGGAATTGCAATAATCCAGAACATGCATTGAGTTTCCTGGTGTCATTAACACTGAGGGTCATTGTATGTGGCTGCACAGAGATTGGGTCAACAATTTTTATCTCTAGCATAGTGGAAGAGAGGCAGTGATGCATTGGCCTAACAAAAAAATCATTTATAAATTAAATCAAATACCAACGGCTAGTGTGTAGGAAATGTTTTCTGGCAAATGGGAGGTCACGGTTCAATGCACTGGAATCAAGCAGGGAGGTGGAAATGAGCCTGATTTTCAGCAGAGCAGGTGACCACCAAGTGAGTGGTATTTGAGGTTAAGGCACATTTGATTCTTCCTTTTAAGTCTATTTCATTGTAAATACAAAGTTATCAAGGAAACAGCGTGGATTTTTAAGAAGGAATATGTGTCCTTTTACAGTGATGCTGTTCAAGGAGTCACAAATTCTAACTTTCATCCCGTAATGTAAATATTTGAAGTAGATCGGTATCAGGGTGACAAAGTGGAATTTCTTTCCTTTTCGCTGTCCGTCATCCTCCCCTCCAGAATGCTGTGGGGCAGCAGCTCCTAAGCTGTTGGTCCTAAGCAGAGTCATCACTGCTCTGAAGGTTAAAAGTACAACCAGTGAAGGTTTGGCTGGGGTTTGCTGCAAGGCAGAGGTAGAATACCTACCACAGCTGCTGCTCAGTAGGGCTGCAGTGGGAAAACAGAGGAAGTGAAGGCATTTGGCTGGGTCACTGGTCCCTTAAATTTAGGATCTGATGGGCTAGAGGAGAGAATGAAAAGACCTGAGTGAGTGTTTTCATAACAGAACTGGTGAATGCACTGAGCAGCTCTGATGTTTAGTAGCTTTGTCAGTCAAACCCTCAATTTTCTTTGCTTTTTTTGCACAATGGACTGAAAATTATGTCTTTTGTGGAATGTGACACTCGAAGCACAAACATTTTGGTCTTTGTTTTACCAGAAAAAAAACAACAAATGTAAAAATTTCTTTGACTTGAACTGATTTTAATTATTTATTGAGTCACCGGCCATACCAAAATACCAACATTTCATGGAACTCCTTTCATTATATCAGTGTGCTGTGAAAACGCAACTATTTGTTTGTTTAAGACACCTTCCCTAATACCTCCTAGAAAAACCTTGATGAGCTAGTTGAAACTTAGAGGAGTTAATGAAGATTCAGGCATTGGTTTTAATCTATTCAAGTTCTCCAGCAGGAATTTAAAGGGTTGAAATTCAAATGTCTGAATTTCAGGGTTCCAAGACGTACATACAAGTGGTGTGCAGAGGTGGAGCAGAGGTGCACTTACTGAAGTACTCTGGGTCTGGTAGTGGAAGAGGAAAAAGACCCTGGTAAGTGTAATAGTGCAGCACTATTTCAGGATGCTCTCCTGAGTGCAGAAACAAGAAATATTAGAAATTTCATTTCTCAAAGTTTGCTGCTTGCTTTTTTTGAACACGTGAGAACAGATCTGTCCCATGCTAAGGGATTCCCTGGGTTAAACAACACTGTATGAAGAAATAGCTCCTTTTATCAATCTTAGATTTTTTCATCTGCAAGATTAATTTGTTAGTTCTTGTATTGGTAGCTACAGGTGGTAATTGTCTGCTATTCATCTTTTGCATGGTCAAGATTTTGGAGATCTTAAGCACCCGTCCCTCATAATTCCCTGTTTTCCAGGCTGAGCACTCTCAGACTATCTTGTTATTCATTGTGCAGAAGCTGGTCTGTGCCCTTGATCATAATTATTACTTTTCTTTTTCCATTTTGCGTTTTATAAGATGGGGAAACCAAAATTTTGGTATTTGACCTGTGGGCACATCACGGGCTGTTTAACAGGGAATGTTGTTTCTTTCCCATCTGATTCCTGACAGAATCTGCTGTCTATTTGTTTTCTGACAGTGCTGGTAGAATTCTAGTGCCTGTGTTAGGGCTGATGTGCTGGAATGAATTCACTACCATGTGATGAGTTATTTACTAGGCTCTTCCTACTATTTACCCTAAATTACCCTGTGCATCTCTGTTTCCCAGTCGAGTTTCCTCTGCTAGTAACTCACACTCCTGCACTTGGCCAGGCTGCTTAGAAAAAGCACAAGTGCCATGGCAAACTTGGTGTTTCCTGTGCTGAGGGTGTTTGCCTGCAGCTAAAACAAATTCCTAAACCCGTGGGACTAAACTGTCGTGTATCAAACATTGTGCTGCTCTGCCAGCTTTCCCTTCCTATGTTCCTTCCCTAGCTCTGCTCATTCCCTAGAGCAGGGAGCTTGCCTCCTCCTTTAGAACCTGCAGCCACAAAACAATCCAGTAAAATGTGAAGTAAATGGATAATTAGGATGGGCTAACGTAATTCTGGTATGTGGTACTTAAGGAATGAATCTTTTGTAATAAAAAACGGCGACAGGAACCCTGCATGTGTCCCCTCTGCTTGCCAGCATTAATATTGGTTTTTACACTTGCCAGTGTCATTCGGGATGCTGTGAGTAGAATGATAAGTTGTTATCACCTTGGTCATCTTTACTCAGGTTGGTATCAAAAGTCACGTTCACTCTTGATGTGGGTGGTTGCCAATGGGAACTGGCATAACCCTAAAAACATGTTTTACATAATTCAGTGAATACCTATGCCAGCTACCCAGATCTCGACTGCAGCTTGGAGATTAAAGGATCTATTGTCCATGCAAATCTCATGGTGGAAAATCATTTCTTAATGATATAATATCTGGCAATTGCCCTTGCAAGCTATACCAAATGTGCTTATTTGTTGCTCTTTAAGAAATGTGTCTTGCAAGCATCTTCTCTGCTCTTTACACGTGAGCACACAAATGTGCCTCGCAGAAACAATTCCGAGACATAATTGCATTCTATTAGTAACTCCATTAGATTTGCATCTCTTTGAGGGCAGGCTTAGCCTGAAATGAAGAACTGCATGAGATTCACATTTATGGCTTCAGACAGCAAGAACATTTTGAGACCACAAGGAGGGGAGAGAGTTTTACCTTAGCACAGAGCTGCTCACTTGCTCTCTCCTGCTCCCCATCTCCCTCTCTCCCTCTCCCCTCCTGCAGGACCAGATTGTTCTCTGAAGTGCAGTTGTGTGATTTTGCTGCAGGCAGCTGGTTGGGTTACAAGTAAATTGCTGCTTTCTTCCATACCTGTATTTCAGATGAGCTCACGGAGCAGATTAAGATAAACAATGGAGGCTATTAATGAGAGCCAGGAAGGATGGTGAGGGGAAATCACACATGAAAATTTGGCTGCTTTTTTTTCCACCCCACCTTATTTCTGTTATATCTTGTGGTGGCACAAAGGTATGCAAAGGGCAGAGCACTAGGTAAGTCACGAGAGTCTTTTCTTAATATTGAGTGGACAGTAGTTATTTTGTTATTAAAAATACTTACCACAATGAATAATATCCTTTCCACATAAACGGGCCATCTTACTTCTAGAGATTTCCATGAACTTTAACTTCAAGTTAATTTTTTTGTCTTTTGGAAGGGGAGTTGTTGGAATAATTTCTAGGTAAAAAAAAACAAACAACAAAACCCCTTGAAATATTTCAGAAATAGCCCAGAGTATTCTTTAATGGCCTTTACCTTTTCTCTAGATAAACATTCAATTCATATCGGTGAATTTAACTTTCTTATAATATTAACTTAAACCCACAATTTTTTGCTTTGCTCCATTTTTCTGTCTGCAGCTTAGTCAGAATTAAGAATTTGGTGTAGGTAACAACTTGAATTTGCCATTAAAATAGAATCTGGCACCTTGCAATGATCTCTTCCAATGATGTGAGAAATGCATCTCATGGACCCTAGCATTAAAAAAACCCCCCAAATTAGCTTAAAATATCAACTGTTTTATAGCAACTTCCTACTTAGGATGAAAGATTTTTTTCAAACGTTAGTGAATTCTCACAAAGGTTCTGTAGGAGGGAAGTTATGTCGGTTACTGGAGCTGACAGAGGAAACCTCTGGCACAAAGTGGGAGCACTCCCTGACCCCCAGTTTTGTGTAGCAGCCATAAATGGTCCTTCACCCAGCAGTTCCTTCACTAAAATGGAGAATTTGAGATGATGAATAAAAGTGCCTAAATGATAAACAGGTAAGAAAATAATAATTATGTGCTGCAAATTCAAGCTGGTGGCAATTGTTGTGAATTCAGACTGAAAAATGACAATATATTTTATTAATAAAACGTGACTGGAAAGCTATAATGATGATGTGGAACATTTGACCAGCACTGTCTTGAGCAAGGTCCTTGCAGGATTAAATTGCAGTGGACCAGCTGGAAGCTCTGATTGATAAGCAGAAATATTTGTACTGGTATCCCAACTTCAGGGCACTGCCTATAAGAATGTCTTTGCTGGGGTGAAAATTGGATGGCACCAGGCTGCTCGGACTAATTATGATCACGTGGAGCTGAAGAAAGTGACAGAGTTTTCATTGACAAATAAGATATGTGCTCTTAATTTGAGAGGATTATCACTTTTCACTTATGGGGTTTTTTGAATTTTAAATCATTCTGTGAAAGGAGAAAAATAGATAAGTCAAATACTGTAGCCTAAACCCAACCAAACCTAGCATTAACCCAAGAAATCCTACTGACCTGGAAGTATTAATTGTCAAAAGAATTGCTGTTTGATTTTAGTATGTTTTGTGTTAATGAAATCTCCAGAAACTATAACCCGAGACATTTGCTTTTGTCCTCATTTCCCTCTCACTAGTACACCCCTGTGACTAAAAATGATGTGATTTATAATTTCCCTGCTACCTGCCTGGCTGCTGCAGGGGAGCAGTCCATGAATTTAAACTTGCATGTGGCCCCTCTTCTGCTGCAGCTCACGGTCTTATTTATTACAGTTGTTGTTTCAGGGTTTTTTTGAAACAGCATGAAAACCTGGACAATGTGCCTGCTTGCAGAGGCCTGTCAGAGACAGGAGGGGCGTGCAGCAAAATCAGCTGCAGCTTTATAAGCCCAACACAGGCCAGTGGCAAACTGGGAAAGGTCCCTTCTGCCCAGTGTCCAGGTGGAAGTGCTTTGTCATCCGTGTCAGGCTGCACTGAGCGGTCAGTCCAGGCTGCTTTTGTCCGTGCAAAACCCGTGCACATGGGAAGGGCCTCTTGCTTCCCTTCAGGGACCTATTGAAATGAAACCTGGAGGTAATAGTTTCCAGTCATAAAGGAGCCTTACATTCGAATCCGTTTTTCTAGTCTGTGCTACGGTAGCTGGGGTTTATTCACGCTGTTCTTCAGGCACCCGGAGGAACGAGATATTCATAGGCAATATTTTACTGCAGTTATGTATCTTCTCTTTGTGCTCTTTATTTTTGATGAAGTTTTTCATCAATATGTTGAAAAAAAAAAATCCTGAATGAATCATTTGCTCTTTGAGTTACTCCATTCTTGGTCTCAAAAGGATAAATCCAAATATTGTATTGATGTTTGTGGGTAGATTCTGAATACTCGGAACAATACGCCTCCTACTTCAAAGAGTTCAGAATTTAGAAGACCAAAAGTCAGTGACAGCTGAGAAGGGCAGAGCAGAAAGGATTTGCTCCAATTTTGAGCTGTGAAAATTTGTCTTGCAAGGTCATAAAGCAGGAGTAGCATGCTAGTTGCATTCCTTGCTGGTAAATTAGAAGCAATTTATGAGGTTGACTGTTTATTTTAAAGGAAGTAGAGATGCTTGTTTTTGTTCCTCAGTGCAAATTTGGAGATATTCATACTGTTAATAGGAATTCAGTATTTTGAAAGGTTTATTCTGAAGGGATTTTTATGTGTGCATCAATTTTCCACTCGGACTGAGCTTCTTGTAAAGTTGTATGGTGATATTGTACTACGTCTTGACTTCACTAGCAGAAGTCCTAGTAAGTCAAGCAGACAGTAGATCTTTATGAAAAAATAGGCAGAAGGTTAAAGCTAATGTCTGGCCCTAATATTTAGGGGTGAAAATGAAAATGTTGTCAAAATTCGAGAAGACGCCTATTAAAGACTTCAATAGAAATGCTATTAATTGAGTGCTACTTAAATCAGGCCTGTAAACCCACACAAAGGCACATTCTGGAGCATGAATTGAACATCGGGAAGGCTGTCTGGATTTTCAGGCTCAGTGTCAAGCCCTGCCCTGCATTTCAGAGGCCTGGGGAGGAGAGCAGTGCAGTTGTGGTGCCAAACATCTCTTGTGGGTGCAGTTGGATCTGTCTGAAAGGGCTGCAGAGCCACAGTGGGGCTTTAGGAAAAGTAATGTGTCCTCATCACCTAAGGAAAAACCAGTTAGGAAAAGCCAGTCACTGTTAACATCTTTCCCATTCACTGATTTGTTTATTTTGTTGTGAACACAACAAATCCCATTTCGCTTTCTGGTTATTGGAGAGATGGTAAAAAAGTTTGAGAGCATGGAATTGTATTCCTTGAATAAAGTTCGCACCTCAAATAGACCTTAAAGAAGGCATAAAGCCTGCTCTGGGTTCTCAATTGGGAGTTAAGTGGAACTTAAATGGAGCATAGACCATAAATTGGCAGATAGAAATGAATTTCATACATAGCAACAGCTTATATGGAAATATTAATCCTTTACACTCAAAATACATTTGGGATACTAATGGCAGGGATGACTATGGCTGTTTACCTGAAAGTTGAGGGGATGTATGGCATGAATAGCTGCCTGAAATGTGGAAGGACACGCATCCCATGGGGCTTTCTACAAATAACACTAAAAAACGTTCTTCAGTGGCTTTATTTTGTCTTCAAAGAAGGTGAAGCCCACAGATTCTGTTTAGCTGACAGTTCCTTTGGGTGACTGTACAACAGCAAGCGAAGCACAAAGATACAAGCCAATAATTAAAGGAAGAGGTTACACTCTTTTAAGGGTTTTGTTTCTTTTTTTTTTTTGAGCTGCAAACTCTTTCGGTAGCAAATGTAAGCATTGTGAAGGATGATAATGGATGTCCCCTTCCCTTTAAACTTCTTCTTACAGAGAGGAAAGAGCGAGTGTCTTACAACAGCCTCTTCCTTCCCTGCCTCTCTGGTGAGAGGTGAAATTCAGCCTTGTTTGAGAGAACTTAGAGACACATCAGGACTTTATCTGTGTGCATCGGGGGGAAAATCACTCAGGCACCTTTTCCCTTCAGCACGAGGTGTGAGCTGTGAGCGTGGCTGGCCCACAGGACACCACACCAGGGCTACAGAGAAACAGGAGAAACAGGAGACCACAGGGGCAGAGTGCTCTGAGGCCGCTTTTGAGTTTCACTCTTTCCAGTGGATTAAGTGAGTAGTTACCATGAGGTTATTGCAAAACCCTGTGAAATATTTTTGGTAGCTGGGTCTCTGGCACCAGGAGAGAATTCAGCTCATTTTTTCAAAATTCTGGCTCATGTTACAGTGGAACTGAGTATAAAATATCTATCTGCCCTTGCTTCTATTTTGCAAACCCCTGAACTACTTAGCTTGCCCACGCATTGTGGTCCAAAGCATTGTGTGTTTTGGATTGTCTAAATTTTTATTTTGGCTTTTTTGAAGGTACACTATTTATATGATTCAGGATGCTTAGTGGCATGCATACTAATTGTAGAAAAATCCATCAGATATTACCCAGTAGACTACACAGGCTCCTTCAGGGCTGTTATGGTCCATCAGGTAAATACATACTTTGGAACATGTACTAATGTCAAAAACCATGAGTTATTTACCCAGGAGCTGCTGTTCCAGTATGCTGGGCAAATGTGTATCTAGGGTGGGGTTTTTCCAACAGCTGATTTTTAATTTTTTTTTTTTTTCAAACTGAGAAGGCTGTATCAATTTTGAAAAAGCTGCCATTTATTGGAAAAATACACACATTTTCAAAGCTAACACGTGCAAAGCTGTGTGCTGTTATTAATATGCGTTTATATGGCACTGTAATGTTGCTTATAACGGGCTCTGGAACCAGTTTCCTAATAAGCCAGTGTATTACTGTGGTTCTTATGTAATGCTGGCTTTGTCTGGCTGGTAATGGAGCAGATGGATTGTTGTTGCTCACGCCCAAGCACTTGGGGTAGTCAGACCAGTGCCAGGTCCCCACGTTAACTCCTCAGTGTTGCCCAAGTCCTTATAGGAGATCAGGAACAGCATAAATACACTGGATACCTAACGTAAAAAGTGTGTTTTCTCCACCTTAACCACTTCATCCCCGCAGCCGAGGTAGCTGTTTGCTCTTCAGGTTGTTTTGTAGCTGAGTAATCTGGGGTATGGAGAAACATAGTAACTTGTCCGAGTTTACCCAGCTGGTCCTGAAAACAACACAAAAGGTTGTTTTCTTAAAGTAAAACTTGCCGGGCTTTCTGTACATTTTGTCTCACCCCCTCCTGTTCTTCTAAATCATTCAAGCAGATAAAGAGACAACTTTCTGTTCCTGTTATTGATCAGGGTCTCACAAAGCACTTTGTGAAAGCATCAGGAACACAAGTGTGTGGACCAAGGCATCATCTGAAACACAAAGTGTATAGCCCAAGTCATTTGAACATGCCCTCAGAATTTGAATGTCTCCTACCTGAACATTTTCAGTCTACCTTTAAAGAGCAGATTTGTGGGGATGCACTCACCGAGTTGAATTTAAGTGTGTGCGCCATAACCTTTTTCCTCTTTGATTTTGCTGTCATCCCCTACTCTGATTTTTCATGGAAATGCATCTTAACTCGGCATGATATTGGCAGAGTTGCAGCATGCAGCTATGATTGCTGGGAAAAGCTGCAGCCCCAGGCGTGGCAGGGCCGGGAGGGGAAGAGGTCCACAACAATCTTTTCCGCAGGAGTGCCAACAGCGCGGCTGTGTTAAATGACACAGCACTAAAGCCAGAAGGCCTTTAAAAAGGTTTGAAAATGCCTCTGTTACACGGTTATCTTTATAGCTTAGTGCTATCTGTAGCTGGCGGGACTCCGGCTTTCATTCACGTGCCAGCCCATGTACTGCAACAATTAAAATACTACACTCATAAAACCCCGACTGCTGCGTGCGTGCGCGGCTCGGCTGAAGTGCAGCAGATGAGAGTGTGATCGTAGCCCCAGCTGCAAAAGGGGAAGGAAAAAAAATAATCTGTGATATTTGGAGTAAAAACTGAGGCTGGTGGTGGTGTTATGCTCCATGTTCAAAGTGTCATTGCTGGCTGGTGATTTACATTTCGCATGTTCACTGAGCGGCCTTTCTCCTGTGTGTCAGTTTGGACGACAATGCATTTTTTCATATGGGAGGAAGCAACAAAATAATAGAGAGAAATTAACCAATCAAAATCATGGTAAATAAAAGTCTCTCTCTCTCTTTCTTTCTTTTTAAGGCTCAAGAGGCAGCTGGCACTCTCAGGCTTTGTTATAGCGAGGAAAGAGAACAGCAAACTGCATGCAGTATAGAGTCAGTGTCATTGAAACTAATGGCATGAATGATCTCACACCATTGTAGTAGGACGGAGATTTACTGTGCTTAGTAGAGAACCCATATTATGGAGAAAAGCATCGATCTACTTCCACATTTTATTCACATGAACGACAAACAAGTTATTCACTACTATGCAGTCACATTCAATCCCTTAGTGTCTGAGTCACAATGCCTCCCAAGTCCCTCACACTTTACAGCTGTGCAGAGCACCTAGCCAATAACTGCTTGTCTCCACTTTGCAACCAACAGAAAAGGTTTATTAGCCCCTCTTACTTGACCAGTTTACAGTTTAGACTTGTGTTTGCTGGATAATTTTAGGCACAGCGTTTGATTCCTACAATAACACGTCCATTAGTGCAATGTCCTCTCTCTCCCCCTCCTTTTCATGGTAGGCATTAGGCAGGTGGAGAGAGAAGCTGTGGCTATGTTGCCAGTTTCACTTTTTGGATCAGATTTTGACATTTCCATGGCCTAGATGTTCTACTTCCAAGTGCTCAGTGCCTGTTCCCTACACAAAGAGTGTAAAATAGGGGTAGGCTAAATTAAATGAAGGTAGGAAAGGCAGTGAGAGAGATTCAGTGCAGTATGGATGCTTTATTCTTGGTTTTTCTGTATTTATTGACTGATGCCACCTGATAGAGATTTTTTCCCTTTGTTTTTAACTTTAACTTTGATATTGTAATGGAGATATCATAGTGGTAACTATGGCAAAATAAAATAAAGATGCTGGCAAATTATTTTATTTCTGTTTCAGTGGGGAGAGAATAAATAACGGTGAAGGATAGTCCAAAAGTACACGGTACATTTGCCCTTTAATTCCCTGATTCTTTATATTACAGCACCTGTGCAAGTCCTCCTTAGCCATGAGAGGATGCTCTTAATCCAAGAACTTCAGATGATTCAGAGTCCCTGCCACTGTCATCCCCATGACTTTCAGTGCAGCCTTGGGGGCGGATTGAGGATCTGACAGGGAAACCTGTTTGTGCTGTGCTACCCTTCCTGACTACGCCAACGGCCTTGTGGGCAAAGGGAATTTGATTTTCTCATTTCCTTTAAACAGGAAAACTCACTTTTGAGCCCTTCTTCAGCACCATTGTGGCTCCACATGTGTAAGGCTCTGCACAGTCACCTTGTCTTCATAAGCTTTGTTGCACACTCCTTAACTGCACACAATTCCTGTGGTCTCAAAGATTGCAGAAAACTGGTTTTTCCCAAACTTGTGTCACATCAAATCTACAGCTACGTGTTATCACATAGTTTCTATCACTGGTTCTTCACTCTTTTCCTTCAGTTATGCTTCTTAGGGAGTAAAAGCACAACTGTTTTCAAAATGCTAATGTTTCATAACGTTAGATAATTTGTCCCAAAGGAACTGGTGACCAAGTCAGGAAAGGAATTTGTCTTCTAAACTCCTGCTCTCATTTTTAAAGGACACTCCCTCGATCTTCTGCATCCCCTTGATACGAACTCTGAATATAGTGTGGAATAAATGGAAAAAATGTCTTAATATCCCCTTTGCTCTAAGGCAAAAATAAATTCTGAATTTCTGAATTTGTCTTTTTAATGCATATTTTTGGTTGGCTCTTACAACCTCCTTCTCAAAATGGCATCAAACAACTGCAAGATCTTGACTTTAACAGAAAAGAGGCTTTTGTTTTAAGGTTGTCTTTCTGCTGGGAGTTTAGTGCAGTAAATCTCAGCATAAGCAAGATAGGCTGTTGAATTTCTTGCTCTTAAAAATCTATGAGCTTGTGAACTACAAGAAACACAATTTTAGGTCTAAGAAACTCTTGCAATACTTTGTGACCACAAATGGAGGGAGTGGAAAAGAATTTCCAGTCCCAGCTGATTGCAAAACGACCTTATCAAATAATTTAGTAAAGGAAAATAACCCAAAAATAATTCCTGAGAACTTAGCTCTAGAACACACAGCGTGCTTTAGGCTTGCCCTTCCTGGGGGAAAAGAGGCTTTGTCCTTTTTGATCTGCAGGAAGGCAGAATTGCTGGAGCAGAACAGGCTCAAGAACCTAATTTTTGAAAGGATGCCCTCACACCTTCCCCCATGACTGAGGCAGGAGCAGCGGAAGGGTGCGTGGCACCCCTTCCTTTACAGACATTCTTTTTACGTGCTTGGATATCGTCTATCACCTGTGCCTGGGGTCGTGCCCACCTCGAAGATCCAGCTGGGAAATGCGCGACTTGTTTTTCCTTTTCCTGAGGCAGGACTCATCCGATAAAATCCAAGCTGGTTTTCCAAACAAAGCCGAGCCGTGCCCAGGCCCCTGGGAGGCGACACTCGGGGCATGCATGGCAAGCAAACATTTGCCTTCAATTCCACAGCAGCTTTTGGAGTTCTGGTTTCCCTGGCGTTTTTATCTTTCCCTTGTCTCAGCTAATCTGCTCTATTGTCTATTACTAATTCCCATCCAAATGTAACATGGAAGTTGCAATCAGTTAACAATTTGGTCTCAATTATACAATTACTTTTCCCTCAGTTGTTCAGATGTTTTCTGTGATTCTTTGTTTTCCCATTTCCACACCTTGGAAATGAAGAAAAATAGGATTGGAAGAAACCTCAAAAGATCTTCTAATCCATCCCTCTGCCCCAAGGTGGGATCAATTATATCTCCATCATTCCTGGCAGATGTTTGTCTCTCTTGCTTTTAAAATCTTCCAGTGATGGTTATTCCACCATTTTTCCAAAGCATTAGCTCTTCAAGTTAAAATGAAAACTCCTTGTGTGTCTGGTTTAATTTTAAGTCAGCACTGCAAAGGACTGGTTGTAAATGTGCCGTGGAATATGACTTAAATAGGGCATAAATTGTCTGTAACCTTTGGGCGTATAACTGAAATTAATCTTTGCAGGGGGCTTTATGTAGGACTTGAATTCATTTTTAATGAACTCTGCTATCATGAATCTTTCACAGCTTTTGCTATTCTTTTAAACATGATAGTTCTTGCCATTTGATTACAGAAATTAGTTTAATTATAGATTGATGCCAAACGCATGACGAAACACAAATATACATTCAGAAAATTTAAATACAAATTCTTTTAGCCACTCAACACAAACAGATTCTTATTTGATAAATGCTTGTTTATAAGAACTGCCAATTTTATAATTCTAGCCTTAATGAGAAAACTAGCATACCTGTATGTCAAGGGTTGGAATATTCTCAGCTTCTGTGTACTTTGCATGTTTTCCATTTAAATGGAATTTGCTACTAGAAGTGTGTCATTGCTGCTGGACTGGAAATATATCCAGTGACACGAAGAAAGCAACTGTTTTAGCATTTTAAGACCTGGCAATCTTCTGCAGCTACTATATGATATTTGTGGTGTTGAGGGTCTTTTGAATTTCAGAATGTGCTGGACGTTTTTTGATAGAAATGTATTGAAACTGCAGCAGATCAGAAATCAGTCAGCCTTTAAATGGGAAGTTCCTGGGGAGGGTGGTGTTGGTACTGAGGAATTAAAGAAAATCCACATTCTGTGAAAATCTCAGGCTTGGTAAGGAAGCTAACTAGAATTTAGGGATTTATTTACAGCTTGATGTTATCCAAGATCCCTCTTTAATGAGGTGCTCAAGTGTCCAAGGTTTGTACATGTTCTTAAAATTCTACACAGATTTTTTTTGTCTCAGCTGCAAAACATGGATAATTAATAATGCCTTCACCTTGTGAATGTGCATATTTGATTAGAAGTTGTCTTTGGTAGGCTGAGTTAATTCCAAATTTTCCATACTGTTTTTTGCTACCTCTCCCTTCATTTAAAGGGTGTTTTCTGCTTTCTGAAATATAAGCTCCTCATCATCTTTTATGTTTGGAAGCTGTTTACTCTCATTCTGTGCTTGGAAATGAGTGCCAGGGCTGTTTCCATCCTCTACTTTGCTAATACTGGAGTTACCCAAGCCAGGTAGAGGACAGGAATTTTCTGGAAAACTGGGATACACGTAGGCTGGGTCAGGCAGTGGCTATGAGGCTGCTCTCGGATAACAAGTCAGGTTTACTCCAGTGCCTGCTCATCGTCAGCTTGGGAGAGTTCAGGAGGTCACCTGAAATCCATCTCCTCCTCTGCCGTTGTTCTCCCTCTCAGAGCCCTGAGTGCGTTAATGGTTTCTCAGCAGCAGACGAAAGGAGCAGCAGAGATAAGAGGGGCACACGGGTATTATTCAGCACGGCACTACACGTGTGACTTGTTTTCTCAGGCTATCACTTAGCACTCATGCTGTGACACTGTGCAGGAGGGGGCTTTGGTGGACAGTAACCAAGCAGCACCAGCTTGGGAAGCAGCGGGTGCTTCAGTGCCTCCTGCCTTTTTTGGGTTCACGAACCAGAACAGGCTCCTCTGGCTGCAGGGTGAGAGTGGACCCTCAAACTGGGGCTCTCCACTCACTCTTCTCCAGCCCTGGGTTTAATACCACTTCCAGCTAACCTTCAGAAAAATGCTCACAGACAAGCAGGAAGAAGAGATTTTGCTAAGATACAAAATGCATTTGATGTGCTAAAAGAGTGAAAAACTCTACAAGCAAAGAGTGTTGACATATCTTATCTCAGTTGTCAGGAGTGGCTTGTGAAATCCAGCGAGATGAAATCCATGCTCTACATATGGACAGTACAGGCATTTCTTGAACTTACTCTAACTTCACCAGGCAGCCTTCATACTCACAGAAGGTGCCTGCCGTGACAAATGTAAGTAGGTTCTTCCTTGTCTTTTTTACTTTGTTATTTCTTTCCTGACACCCTCCCTGTTCTCCTGCTCTGCCTCCTGCCTGACAGCCTGATTTTGGTGCCTTTCTGTACCTGAAATGGTTATAGGCTAACGAGGAAAAGACATGGTATCTTGTGACATCCACATTTCATTATTGTTTCTGACTTTTTCCCTCAGAGAGCTGGGGAGTAACTGAACACAGAACACAATATCCTTTCCAAATAGTATTTAAGGATGGAAAAGCAGTCAAAAGGACAGTGACTATAAGGGAAGTAAAGCAACACAGAAACTAACAGGAAAGTGTTAGGCACGGAAGGGTAAAGCTGAAGTTACACCAGCGCCAGTTAATGAGTTTCTAAGAGGGTATGCAGATGGTGCCCAGGAGGGCCGTGCCTGCAGGGAGTGCAGGTCCTAATATGCATCAGCAGCTTCATGAAAGAAGATCAGGAACATTTTTGTGACAAATGGATTGTTAAACCTGGTGCCACCGGTAGAGAGGGAGAGAGGGCTCCTTTCCCCCCATCATTTAATTAAAAACGTTCTGCTTGAATAGTTTGTTCTATATGGGAAGTTTGTTCTCCACGGGCAGTTTGTGCTGTGGGCTGTGAGATGTGAGATCCTGGCCCCGGCACATGTGATAACGTTGCATCAACAAGGAGCCTGTTCTCCAGGCAGAGCTTTCATTCAGGACAAAGGAAGTGTGGTTTGTGTTAAAGATATAGTTCAACTTTCGTAATGAAGCAAGTTGTGAATGATGAATGAAAGCACTTATTGAACTGAAAGTACACACACCAGATTGAGCAATGTTGATCTTTGTGCAACAATCAGCTGAGTAAGAGAAAGCAGGGACTGAATTTTTGACTGCCTCAGTTTGACCTTCATTTTGTACTTTTTTTAGCTGCAAATTAACACATCCAATTGTCAAGCAAATGACTGCTGAAATTTTTTGCTTGTTACTTGGTGGTGCAAAATAGATAGATATGCAAATTGCACTCACAAAAGGGTAGGGTAGGGCAGTCCTCTGACAAGACAAGCAATAAAGTCCAGTTGTATAAATCATTATGCAATCAGCATATGCAGTTATTAAAATTGTTAATTTAGAGGGAGAGATGCCATCCTCCTTGGCTAATTCCGAGCCGTTCCTCCTTACTCTTTCATATGCTCCCCTCTTTATTTTTTGTTATTTTCCCTGCTAAATCAAACACTGCCTTTTTCATAGATTACTCACCGTGATGAAATACCTTGATTGGAACTCAAGCTGAATCAGATTTTAATTTACAGGGAGTGTTTGAAACCGATTTTCAAATGGCATAGCAACACAACGGTAATTCACAGAGGCGTGTGTTTAAAATAAGGGGCTAGTTTATAGGAAAATCCGGAATGTGGGCTGGAACGTGTTCCAGAATTCCACCCTCTTGTCCTGGCTACACAAACAATGTGACCGAGGCCTGCCAAGAGTTGTCGTGTTTAAATAGAGAGAGGGAAGGAAAGTGGCAAGAATCCCCTCAGCACCATAATCCCTGCAGCCCTGCTACTTAGCACTTTTAAGAGAAAGGCGGATACAGGAAACAAGAGTAAGACATAGCACACTCCATCTCTTCTCTCCAATAAACACTGCTTAGAATTCCATCTAATCTGGGAGAATAAACATTTCCAAGGCTTTTCTCTGAACATTTGATCTCAGTGACTAGAGCGGTTCATTTTAATTTTTTTTTTTTTTAATGCCTTGCTATTTTTCTAACTGGATGCTTGCAGCGTCAGCTTTGCACATCGGGCACTCCAAGACATAACTTGAAAACCAAATCCTGGGGTTCTTACTTGGTTGAAATCCTACAAACTCTAACAGGATATTGGCTTTAGGGAAAACTACAGGGCTTGGCAGCGTACCTGCTGCTGAGTTGACAATTAGAAAGAGTTAAAGAGCATATCACTAAGGTGATTACCATTACATAGGGAGATCTTAACCCAAATTCATCAAGAGACAATTTGAATTGATGGGCTTTTGTAACCACTTAGTCAGAAATGGATGCATAATGCACTGGCACAAAAATGTCCATCCCACCCAGAGTTTGGCAGGTATTCCCTGTGTTTTGAGGTAACCAATTTTTTATTAACTATCTGCCTCATTTCCAGTTGAAATGAAATTAATGTTTTTATGGTCCCCTTTACAAGTTTTGGTCAGTTGATTTGCTGCCCTTTAGTGTTAGGAAAACTGTGCTTGGGGGATGTAGCTGGAATTGGTTTTATGAGCTGTGGCCGTGCACGGCAGAAGCTTTAGGAGGTTTGACATTTCCCTTTTCATGCTCTCCAAAAAGATGCAGAGCACACTACCTCTTGTTTTCCCACCTATATGGTAGATTTGCCACCCGCTACGTCCTTCGCAAAACTTTTAAACTGACTTTTTCATTTAATAATACCAAGGTCCTCTTCAGACAGGGATGTACTGAAGGGTCAGAATAATCACACAGGCAGGAGTTATTAGTGCAGAGCCTCTCTTGAAGATGAGTACAGAGCTTCAAATCCATGTAGGGAATGGCAGGATCTTTCTCTCATCCATATGTGTCTCAACCACGTGTGTCTCTAGTCCTGCCTGCAGCCTTTGGGTTGTTGCTGTCTTTGAAAATATTCACCTTTCTACGGGTACTGTTTAATGCAAATACAGGGGACTGAGGACATCTGAGTCTGTGGAAGATTTTTCTCTGGATTTATGATTAGAACAGATACTTTCGCATTTGTTTTACCTATAGAGTGGGAAAATGCATGGTCAGCTTCCCAGAAGTGTTTATTAGACTCAAGCAGTTACTCCTGTAAATGATGAGAGACTGAGGAAAAGGGAACTGGTGTGCTCAGCGCTGCATGGCTATTCATCTCCAGGCCGGGTTTTTCAAGGAGCTGAGCACTCAGCAGTTGTTGTCAACTTCCAATTCAGCTCCTAAAGGAAATGCCAAAAAAATCAAAACTTCTGCTGGAGGCCTAGTGCTTCAGGAAATCCAGTCATCTGATTTGGAAATGCACGTGGGCAGCTGAGTTCTGTTGAATATCTGGGCCCTGACTGCTATGTTTAAGGCTGGCACATCCTTCTTGGGCAACGCGCGTATTAAATATTTTGAAAGGCTGTGCTTTCACTTTATTCTGGAAACAATGTTTAAAATACAAGCCTTGAAAGGTATTTCCTCCTCATTTTGCTCTCTGGGAGACCAAAGTCTCTTATTTATGAACTGAACAGGCAATTACAGCCTGCCATTCCCCACCCAGTTCTCCCAATGCTGACCTGGGGGGGTAGGAAGCAGTTTGTTCTTTATGCCCAATCAGTCTTTGGCCTCTCTCCTCAGCTATCAAGAAGCACTTTTTCTCATGCAATATTGCCAACTAGTCACCAAATTGAAGCAATTAAAATGCTTTGTGCTTGTATCTTGTGGTAGAGACTTCAGATTGTCGAGTGAAAATCTCCAGAGCCTGTTAACAACATTTGGAACTAGTTGATGCCCCTCAAAATAACTTTAGTTCTTGCCAGTTGATTGTGTCTTCCCTTTTTAAAACCAAAGTGCAGAACAGACCAGTGTTTTATGCTCACTGTCATAAGCATTTGAAAATTATTTGCCATTCATAACTTGGTCTCTCTCTGTTATATTTATATGCAAATGTTGTTTTAAAGGACCAGATTTTTTTTCTCCTCAGTTTTGCTGATGCAAATGGAGCAACCCAGATGGATACATGACATGGAACCGAAACCACTAATGGGCTATTGCCTGTATTAGCTTTGAAATGGTTTGGTTTTGCCTCGGATAAATGCACATCCCAAATGACCAAACCCTCACACACTTGTTAGGAAGAGCCTGTGCTATGCCTGTCCTTGGTTGTGAAAGCACTTCGTGCTTTCTCAAAAGCAATCTAAAAGAATGAACTGTGGAAGCTATGACTGATGCTGAGAGAGGAGAACAAGTTCAACTTGTTCTTAAAAACTCCCCCATTTTTCTGGGGTATTGGGACCATTGCCTGACCTATGGGAGGACCTATAGCAGTATACGTGCTGCTGTGTTACCTAGGCACAACGGAATGAAAGGATCTCCCATCCCTTCTTCCTTTTAATTTCTTGTATTCTGACACATATTTTTTTCCTTAGAGTTTTACATGGACGGTATCGCTTACCATTCCGTTGGCAAGAGACTTTCTTCCTATATTTAATCTTCCTTAAAACTGCTCAAATTGTTGTATTAGGCATGCCTGCTACATTCGAGCTGGACGCAAAGAAAAGGGGCAGCTGCTTTAACAGTTGTCTTTTCTGTTACAGCCTTATCAGAGGAGCTGTAAAAATATGGATGCCTCTTCCTGTATGCACGATTTTATTACCACGAACAAGCTCTGTGCCGTGCCGGCTCCTGAGAAAAATGAATATTGCCACCACAGGGCTCGGTGCTGTCAGAACTGTTGTTGGTGCACACACACAGGCACACGCGGGAGATGGCAATGAATCGAAGCAGGCTCCCTGTGTGCAAAATGTGTCCTTTAGGTGGTGCCATTGCGTTTTTTTGAGGTGAGGCAGCCCTCTCCAGAAAAGCGCAGGACGCGGTGAAGGAAAGGATGCAGCGCACAATGCATCCTCCTACCCGGAGTGACTCGGAAACATCTGAGAGCACAGAGCCATCCCCACGCACAGGATGTGTTGCTGCTAGGGTAAATATAGAGCGGCTGCTGTCAACAATGGGGACAGCAAAAGCTGAAAGAATGGCAGCTTGAAACATCCCTTCTTTATTTATTTATTTATCCCCAACCCCCCCCCCCCCCTTTGTTTTTTCTTTTGGTTTTTAAATGTCAATGTCACCAAAAGTGAGAATGCGGAGAGAACAGATAGTTATTAGGAATGGGTGTGGTCCGTGGAGTTTAGATTTAAACTGCCAGGCCCTGCTTAAGCCCATCCAAAAAAATTGAAGGGCTTGGATGTGTCAGTTGGGTTCACGTGGCTCCTGGTCGAGGATGAATCATGAAGAATCTCAGAAATATGCACAGAGAAATGTTTAGGGTGGGTCTCAAAGCAAAAGCGAAGTGCAGCCTGTTGCTAAGGGGGCAGGAAATCTTGCCTCATGGGGAAGGATCAGGGAAATGAGGAGTCCGAATCCCTGTTTTCATGGCCCTGGCTGGCCAGTTTCTCACTGTGCTGCCTTTTTTTTTTTTTTTAAATACATACTCTAAACTGTTTGAGCTTCAGTTTGAAGCCGTGTTCTTGAACTCAATGCTTTAATGTATTTTAGTTGCTTTGAGAATGCTGAATTAAAGGGATCACATGCGTACAAAAGCGTTGCTGTTGTTTACATATTGTTTAGATGGTGTTTTCTTAAAAATCAGGGCACCCTCTGTCCCGTGTTTTCTCACTACATATGGGTCAGAAAAGCACAAAAGTACTGTATGTCTGAAACATTTCCAGCAGCTTCCCTGGACCTGCTTCCAAAGCTCATTGAAATCTTGTTAACAGAGCACTCTACCTCCCTCTGATACCTCACACTGCAAAACAGCTTTGAAGGCCTAGACTGAATAATGAAGGAAACAAGGGCATCTGGGGTCCATTATTTACCCCATTTCATAAGGCGCTTCTACAAAGTCTGCTGCCTGCCTTTTCAGATCCATGACAGAAATAAATACAAAGCCTGGAAAGAGCGAGCAAGTCAGAGTTGTCTGCTGCCCTCTCCACTGCCCCCCTCCCCTTTTCTTCCTGTTTCACAGGACACATTTGTTTCATCTCAGCTACATGGAGTTCTCTTTCTGCCCAAGACACTTGTTCTTCCCCTTTCACAGATTGCTTATTCCTCCTTTTTTTTCTTTTTTTTTTTTTCCCTTGGGAAGACATCTCAAACACCTCTGGGTTTCGAAGAAGACCAGCGTGAAGCTGCTCAGAGATTTTCATTTTCACTTTTTCTGTTTTCTTCTCAAACTGACAAAGACTTGAAGGCTTGAATTGCAACTGTGGCTGCATTAGGAAAACACATGTGAAATGTCAGTAAAGTGATTCCCATCTCAGTGTGTTAATTCACAGGAGGGCATTTTAAAGTAATGGGGGTAATCTGAAATGTTAATGCATCCCAAAGGCCGGGGGCTGCTGCAGAGGGAACAAGTTGTGGAAATTTTTGTCAATTCTAGAGTGTCTGAGTATTTTTAAGAGGGTTGGCCCAAAGTGCCTTTACATTTCTTGTGAAAATAAACGCTCTGCAAAGCTGGCTTTCCAGTGAAAACCTTTTGGAATGCTCAGTCAACACTAGAGCACTTTCTCCAGGCACTTAGCACCCCTCGCATAGGTGAAGTATCTGGGTGGCTGCACCATCACAGAGGACCTGTAAGTTGCAAACAATTAATTTCACACCTCTTTTTTTCTATTATTTATTCTCTGACTAGATGATAATTTATCCCAATTAGTTAGTGGCCAGTTTGTAGTTGTCTGTTTGAATCTTTGTACCTGTGGCTTCTATCCACAAACTTTTAAGCGTTTATTGAGAGGTTGGCAATTATCTGTGAGCAAAGCCCTGCCCTTTTTGAAGTCCTTTGCAAGATCTATCATTAAAGCCCCACAGACTTAAAAAAAAAAAATTAATCTACCCACATAGGACATTGTCTTTATATGTTGCTTCTACTTTGATTTAGTTGAGCTGGCAGTTCCAAATTGAGTTAATTTCTTACATAAATGAGTGTCTGCAATCCATCTGCAATGGGCTTTCCTCTTGCAGAGTTCGAAAAAGCAGTAATATCATTAATGTGTCAAAAGAGGGCTAGAACAGGATGAAAAAAAGTAGGAGACCTTTGGATAAGTAGTTACTTAGGAAGCTCCTAAAAATAATTCTAATAATAATTTATTTATCCCAAATGAGGGTTCAGGTCTAAAGGAAAAGGCTAGACAGTGCATATCCTGAATTTTAGGGCTGCTGCTGCCCCTGCTGTTTATTTGCAGCCATCCAAGCTGTTTTCAAAATGAGGTAAGGTTTCTGTTTCAATCTCCCTGCTTATTGTTCAAGGAGTAAATGATCTTGTGCTCTTTAGGTGGGGATCAACTTTACTGGACTTCATGTGCTTGAAACATCACCCAGAATCAACCTCTGAGGTGCAGAGGCTGTTGCTGATCTCTTTTAAGTGCACAAAGCTGCTTCCTGGTTGTATTTATAAAACTAATGGGTGCCATTTTTCCTCTCAGAGAAAATGATAAATCTCAGTGTTCACCAGCATGTGTTTCACGGGCAGTTACCAACCTGTGATCATGCGCATATCATCTAAATAAGAGGCAGAAAAATCTCCCAGAAGCAGCATGAGCACCATTTATCTTTCTACCATAATAACCTTAGGCTTAGCCAACAAAGTATCTCACAGGATATTTAGCTGGCAGCCCACACCACCAGCCTCTGCTGAATCACTGCATGTGCCATTCCTTTTTCTTTCTTCCTTTTTTTTTTTTAAGTTTTAGGGAGGATGTTTTGCCACTACTGCCAGACAAAATAATGATCAGTCAAAGATAATGAGCAGAAAAAAGAAAGGCAGCCTGAAAATTTTTGTTTAATTCAACCATGGCATCTCTCGGTTGGCCCTGAATTGCTGCACAAAGGTTTGCCTGTTTTCAGCAACCTACTCCCCGCCAGTCACTGGTTCTTTATAACAACCAGCCCCAGAGAGAACCCCCCAAAAAGCAATGCTTTCTGCCACACTGCCCACTCTTCTGATGCTTAGTTTTCTTGCACAGATGAGGAGTGCAATGTTTGCTGAATACCTGATTTCATTGAAAGCTTTTGGTTGTACCTTTGCTACCATTTTGGAGGTGTTGTGTGAAGGCCCTTCACGCCAGCAAGTGTGAGGTGGATTTGGGACACCGTTAGTCCATTTCTTGCCACAGAGTTTAGAAGGATGCCACAGGCAGCACAGCCAAAAAATGAGCACTTACAAGTGAGTGAGGCTGACTTGTGCAGGGCCTATAAAATCCCATGTTCTGACTGCAGCCTCCTCTCACGTTTGCAGGCAGATTTGTCTCATTTTCCCCACACTCCGTGTTGAGTAAGGAAGGTACACAACAACCAGCGAGCGATTGTAGGAAAAGCTCCTGGAGATGCCAGGCATCCTCAGCTTGATCGGAACCCCACAGGCAGTCAGATCAAGAAGGTGGTTGCAGTTTAGCTGCAACTGGGTGCTTCTGGCTCGTCTGGCTCCTCTCCACACCTCCTCGGGTGCAGCAGTTGTTTGTGAGGCTGAGGCTGTGTAGAGGGGGTGAGTACTTTTGAAGTTATGTTCTTTGCAGAGGTCGCTGCCCGGTAGCTGCAGTTGCTAGACTTTGACACCAGCGGGGTAACCAGCTCTCGGGGGAGTGAGGGTGTGTGGCATCCTGCTGCCTCACTGACCTGGAGCTGCCAGGTGTGCATGTGCTGCAGTCTGGATTACTTTGGATTTCCCTGCAGCTCACAGCCTTGCGCTTCCTTGCGTGGTTTCTCTTGCATTATTCCCTTCACTTTTTCCTGCGTTTAACCTTTCCCGTTGGATTTCAGTATGATACTTGCTTCTTTCCCCTTCAGGTCTTCTGTTCTTTTGTTTCTTTCTTTCTGCTCTATTCATTTTAAATGCATCTGGTAGTTTTTGCAGTTCGAGCCTGCTTTTCAGAAAAAAAAGAGCATTGGGCTGCTGAGAGTTGTACGGATCTTAGTTAGGTCAATAATTGATTCTGAGTAACCATAGGGTGTAAAATGAATGAAGAACAGGTACGGCCCTAAAATCCGATGGCAGCTGTCTGCCTTGCTTTGAGGAGCTCAGGTAGGAACAGCAATATTATCAATAGCTGCAGTCAGAGAACAGTGTTAAGAGCTCATTTTGCCTAAATCCCTTCTTTGGGAATTAACCTTCCCTGTGGTGTAGCTAAATTGTTCGACCTATTAGTCTTAATTTTCTTCCCTGTTAATGCAGGTAATACTAATTGTTTAGGTATCTCATGGCATGTTGTGAGGACTAATTAGTGCTTGGGAATGAAAAGATGTTGCTTAAACACCCCGGGGACCAGGAGAGGAAACAGTGAAACTGGCTGGATTCATCCCCAAAGTGATGGCTGCTTCACATTTACCTTCACGGTTTTCTGTGTCCTTTCATCCTGGGAGACACGAGGCTTGCCAGCTTGCTTACAAATCCTGGTGCACCCCAGTACAGGTGGATGGATGAAGCGTGGGCAGAACTGGGGGGCAATTCTGGTGTGTGGGCAGAGGAAGAAAGGAGGAGTTCTCACCTCTCAGATTAGGAACGCACAGAGGGGTTTGAACAGTCGCACATTCTCCTCCTTTCAGGACCCCCCTGATTTGGTCCTGCCGTGGTGGCACCTGTTTAAAAACCCCACAATTTTACTGGAGCTATTTTTAAACTTTCTCTTGTCCTTCTCCTCCATGACGTGCCTGCCCCTTTCCTTTTATCTCAGCCTTCTGCATCTTTCCTAACCACATGCACATTACCCAGGTTACTGTTTCCCTACCCATTTGCCCACGTTCCTGTTCTTCATCCTCCTTGTAGTAATTTCCCCTTTTAAGGTACGGGTTCATCTTGTGACTCAAATCACCCTGCATGTCCTCATGCCTCCGTCTCCTGTTTTCCTTGCAGAGTTATGTACTGTGATGCATTCATCGTGCACCCCTAATCTGCTGTTTGTCCAGTGTTTCAGGCTTGCCAAGACAGCATCTGATTATTGCAGACTTTGAGATATTGGATGCAGGGTTAGCTAGATGGCTGAATGATTAATGAACCAGGCTCACCACCACATCTTGTTAAGACTGAGTTTATCAAATCCATAAGGGAGTTGTTCAAATTCACTATTGTGGATCATTTTTCCTTCCATAACAAAGCCCTGCCTCGCCCCTGGCTTGTAGCAAAAGTATTTATTACCTGGTTGTATCTTACCTGGTCTCCTGTACCTTCTTTTTCTGCTTTAATGGCCAATTTCATCATCATGCCTGTGTCCCTCTTGAATTACTGTGATTTTTTGCTCATCTTTACCATGGAAAGACCTACAATATCTTGCTCTAGTTGTCATAATTTCTAATTCTTTTCCGAATCATCTCAGGCCTATTTCTTTGCTTTTCCTTTTGCTGTGGTCTCTGTCTCCTCTCTTCACCTCCTAATACTTGTCACGGCTCAGAGCTGCCTTGTCCCTTCTCTGTAAAATTCCTCATTTTCTCAGTATTGCTTTGGAATCAATACCTTTCCAATTTCTTTTTCCTCCCACTTCATTACTCACCAGTAACCTCCAGAAGAGTCTTTCTCAGAATTCCTGTGGCATGACCTGCCTTTCATTCCTGCAATAAACTCTTGCTCATGTAAGTGGTTCTAGTAAATGTCATCCCCACGGGCTGCAAAATCCTGATGCAAAGAACTGATTTTGCAACCTGTGTGCACATATAAAGTGACTGTGTAAATTGTTTGCAGGTCCTGGCCTGTATAATATTGTTCAATTCATGGGCCTAAGCATGGCCTAGTCCCTGCCCGTCAGCCACGATTCCTGTCAGGATTTAGAAATGGTTTGAACTCATCACATGTGAAAGTGCCCTTTAGTTCCAAGGTCTTCATCCTGCCTGGTTTGTGCTTGAGGTAACATCTATGTGTGTGAAAGGAACCATAAACTCAACTGCATTGCCACCATAAACCTTTTATCTCCCTCGGCGTGTTTATATAAAGACAGTGTGCACAATAAAGAGGGGAGGGAGGATAATTATGGACCAGAAACAGCGACAGCACCGACTCTCTGGGGTCAGAGTCCCTGGAAATCCACGCAGGGACTGTGTGGATGCTCAGCAGCACCAGGGAGGCTGTGCAAAGTAACCAAATTCACAGCCTGAAACAGTGCCCGTGTGCGCGAGCCGTGCAGGGTCACAAATAATTGTGCTGCAGCAAACAGCCCTTACCTGCAGCGAATCTGCAGGAATCCCGTGGCCATTAGGAGTTTAGGCAGGTATGTGCAGTGAGCAGGTGTTTTCCTATAGGCACATCTCACATGCAGGCATGTGTTACTAGATGGACCACAGATCTGACATTTTTCTTAGTGAACTTGGGAGAAGAATGAGGTGGAAAAGGGAGGGGGAGCAGAAACCAGTCAAAGAAAGCAATACTTTTTATCAATCATATTTGATGCTATTCTTTCTCTCTCTCTTTCATCACTTTGATCTCTCAAATAAAACTGATACTTTGGCCACTTTCCAAACTCTTAGCTGTGCAGTCTGAGAGGGCTCTGGGTTAGCTGCTGAGGGTATGTGTTTGCAATTATGCATTTGAAAGTATTTTCCCCTCCGCTGAGATAACATTCTTTTTGTGTTACCACACACTTCTGCTGTCTCGTTTTTCTTCTCCCATGGCACTGCAGGCTGAAAGGCCTCACTGCGTTCCCCCTCCTCCCCCGATCTTTGCAACCGATATCTGAATAAAATACTTTACCCTGCTGGTATTTAACCTGCTGAGCCTTTCACTTTCTAGCTGTGAAACACACAAAAAGGGTATCGGGCAGAAACATCCCGGCAGTTTCATTTCTTAATATGCCTCCAAGGTAAGGCAAGAATGAACAGGGTGGGAAAATTTATACTGATGTTAGGGATCTCCGGCGCTTTATTTATGGGTTAACATTCACTGAGAACAGCTTTACATTTAGTTTTCCAGTTTCCAATATTTTTCCATACAAGAGAACAAATTTGAAAATTCTTCTTTATTGTTCATCTGGCTGTAATTCAGTGTGAAAAGCTTCTATAAGTAATGATCTTTTATAGGATAGGTAGACTGTAATTTTTTTATCTGATGGATTTTGGCTGCACAGTAATGAGTATATGGAATTACATCAATTATTAGCATGAGAAGATAGGCTTTGCATTCCCTGACAAATAGCCAAGCTGCTTGAGCTGAATAACAAAAATCTGTGTGACCCTATGAGCCCTTCACACTGCAACCTGCTCTACCACACGTGATTTGTCTGACCTTGGACTCGCTCATTGTGCTCCAAGAAGGAAATACTATTTCTTCAGAAAGCACACTGCACTCAGTATCAACAAGAAACATTCTCCAAGTGTAATTTAAATCTTCTCTCTGGAGTACAGCACTCAATAGGCTTAAAGCGATTGGGGTCAATAAGAGTAGGAGCACCTCTATCTTGGGTCTGATGCAGCATATCTCACGTTGAGTCTGTGTGAAAATTAAACATGTGGGGTCCAGTCCTGTGGTAATCCTTCCCTCCCACTGGCTTAGAAAGTTGGTTGTGTGCACTCTCTCCCTCTCATACACATGTGTGTGCTTGCAGCCACACGCTGCACCCACACACAGGGCTTCGGGAGAGTGGCTGCTGCAGTGAGAGACGTGCCCTGTCTGTTTCTGCCTCCCAAGAAGGAATCCTGTAGGATGGTGCTCCGAGAGCACAGCTGTTCCAGGTGTTTTACACTGAGCCTTCTCTGGCTAGGCTAAAGCTGAAAACTTTTGAACATCTCTCTAGTTTTTAATATCAGTCGAGGAAGGTTGTTGCAGGCCTGCAGATATCTGGGACAAGATATAGATTTCTCCATTCCTTCATTTTGTATAGAACTATCTGGGGAGCCCGAAGTACTAGGTGAAATAAAACTACTAGTCCAAGTGAATTTCCCACCTAAATATCCCTGATGATAATGGTAAGGTGTATCCTAGGTGAGGGCAGCATTCTATAAAACTAAGACCTAGTGCCAAAACTTTATGCTAGTGATCTCCAAATTTCTTTTACGCTCATCATCAACTTGATGTTTTCCAAAGGTCTGCATATACTCTTACATCAAACTTTACATAGAAATCTTAAAAAGGAAAAGTAAATTTTTTTGGCTTCGTGCAGGTCTGCAGACCAGCTTGGTGTAAGGATTGTGCTTGTAATTTTCTTCATTACTTGGACCCAAACCCAGTAATTTAGGATGGAGAAATCCAAAAGTGAAATTTTAAATAAATGGCAAAATTAACTCCAAAATATTTGTAGGACATGAAAATGGCAGTTAAGTGAAGTGTAAATGTTTTCTTGGTCATCTTTCTTCTGCTACGTTCACAAAAGTCATGACAGGCTTCATTGCTACCAACATCTGATGGTTCTTACCCAGCTGAGTAAGACGAGCCTCTCTGTAGTCAAAAAGGCTGTTTAGAGAACTAAGGATGGGCTGACCAGGTCCTTGATGCCTGATGTTTGGGAGGTGGATCACGCATTCAGCAGCCACTGACATTCACAGGAGTGTATCCTCCTCCTACTGAAGTCCAGCGTTGGTTTAATCGCCTTAAGGAGCACAAGAGGCTGAAAAGGAATCAACAGTGTTGAGGAGGGAAGGGCTTTGTGGATGAGCATCTCTTGGTTTCTGTGTCACTCAGGCTGGGGTGAAAGTGCAATAGTGGACGAATAAATGGCTCTACAAGTACCAGCCATTTTGAGCTGACATTTCACAGGGCTGGCTGGTCACCTCTGCTATAAGGCCTGGACTCGCATTGCTGTAAATTGACATAGTCACTGACTTAAGGGAATGAAGGGTCTGTCCACATCCATGAACTTGCAGCCCACTTCCTCCCGGTCTCAGCACTGCTGCAGTAGCATTTACAGCATGGCACATGCTAGAGGACATGATGCTGGGTATCACTGGGCCTCCCCTCCCCCTGTTCCTGACTACTGTCTTTTCAGTGTGGGAGCAGAGTCCTGATACGCGTGACACAAGCAGAGTACGTGGGAATTAGTTCCATTAAAGCCATGCCATATGGCTCGCAGGGTGCTCTGTGATACCACTGTGCTGCTTGACAGTCTTTCCCTATGGACGGGATCAGCGCATATTCCCTGATTTGCACTCTTTTTTTAGCGTATCAAACAGGGACAGACTTTTAATTAAAAATGACATCATCACGCTGCTGCTAGCTCGTTGCAGGCAGTCCACATATTAATGCTGCTTGTTTCAGTTTTCAATGATCCTATTATGAATTGTAACCTCATTACACAAACCTTGCTATACAGTGGAATTTCAAATGGGGTTTTGTGGTTTTTAGAACTTAAACAGCTAGAATAAGCACAAAGGCAGTTGCGGTCAGGCAGCTTCCTCTCTTACCGCAGCAGTTGTGGAGATGCCATTTCAGTGACCACTGTTTCTACAATGAGTCAGTTTCATTTTTAACAATTTGACTCAGTTCTCTTCAAAGGGGGCAGCATGTTATTTCTGCATGATTTTTGTGTGCATGACTCTCTCCAGAGGGGTCAGTGCCAACTTGAACCCCTTGGGATCCAGCCTCGTGGAGCAGCCTGGATTCTCCTGGTGGAGGGAGGTGTGCTCCTTAAACGCTGCAGAGCTCGGGCTGCCGGCCATACATCTGTTCTGCCAAACGTGCCCTGTGTTCCCAGCCATCTGAAAACACCATGTTAAGCACAGCTCCTTCCACCAGCGAGCCAACGCTCGGGGTAAGCAACACTGCAGCCTTTGCAAAAGCTCCTGCAAGGAAACTGAGGTTAAACCGTTGCCCTTCTGAAATGAAAGCACAAAATAAAAGTGCACAGATGCTTCAAAAAGCAGGGGAGGAGAAGTATAAACAGGTTAGCCAGTGGCAAGAAGGAGTCCAGTTGTTTCTACGCACAGTGAATTACGAATCTCCAAACCCCTGCAGACGACTGTCAGTCACTTTCTAGAATCAATGATTAAGTAAACAGGAATTTATGGCAGTTCAAGCTTTACACAGCATTCAGCTGCAAGCTCTTAAAGATCATTCATGTAAATTTTACAAACAAGGAATGCAGCAGTTTTCAATCTTAATGAAATATAAGAATGTCTTTTTCATTCAGTATGACTCACAGTTTCGTTTTGAAGTTTTTGAGCTTCTCCTAAGGTTATGGAGTGGTCAAGCGAAGCGGAACAGGGTTTTTGAAATCAGGAAGCCTGGGCGCTGTTTCATTCAGAAAAAAAAAGGGGAGAGCGAGAGAGGGAGGGAGGAAAAAGGCCCTATTCCTGTGTTTGATTGAAAAATAAAACTGCTGCTCTCAGTGAACCTTTGAAGTCCCCCAGCCCAGTAATTGTTTCACGACATTTGCAGCTTGAGGCAGCAAGAATGTTTGTGGTTGTTTTAAAGGCATCTGAGTGTGGATTCCATATGGTTTATTTTTATTTTGTTTTTTTTTCTCATTTTTTTTTTCTTCTTCCCCACTCGGAGCCTCAAGTTCTTGCGCATTGCCCTATACCAGGTCCCAGCCTACTCTATTTCTGCATGAACTGTCTGTGAAAGAGCTGAGTGAAGGCATTGTGGCCCTAAGATTCAAGCGTGCTTAATTCAGAGAAAATCTGTGAATGCCTGTTGAGGCAATAGTTGATTTTAGCCGCGCTTTATCGATCCTATATTTGGAGTGTGGCTTACTAAACACTGTACAGTTTGCTTTCCTGAACAAAAGACCTCTTCATATGGCCTATACTTAGGGCATGATACTCCAAACGCTTGCTATAGAGCATAGTGCTGGCTGTCATGCTCTCAATAGGTAGTTTGCAGTAGGCCTGATAGTGAGCCTTTGGAGGCAAATAAAGGGCCTGATTCACCACTGTGTTCCTCTGGGCTCAGAGCAGTGAAACTGTTTTGTTCAGCGGGACCAGCTGAATCAGATCCAAGCATTCTGAAAATATGTACTACAGAACCAAGGAAATATAAAGTCAATCTAAGGCATATAAACTTGGAAGTGTCGAGTGTGTTTGCAACTCTCCCTCACCTCACCCCCCACAAAACACTGTCCATTATATACAGTATAACAGGCAACAACACTGATTGTGTGAATCATTGCAGTGCAGTCCTGAGCTTATTTATAAATGACCACTAGCAAGTCATCTGTCTTTACTTTGCAAGACAAAGTGCTGGAGTAAGTTATAAGCAGCCAAGTGCAGAGTTTGCAGCCGGGGTTGCAGTTGTCTCTGACAGCGAGGGAACTTGCTCAATTACAGTCAGGGAAGTTCTGCCCAAGACCAGTGGTAACCTTTTGGTCTAGTCTGGAACCAGTTGAAGCGACAGAGGAATTGAACTTACTCAGTTCTGAAGAAGGAGTCAGACTAGAGGGCACTACAGACTTCATCCAGAATGGTTCTTCACTTGCCTGGAGAGACTAAATGACTTCCAGCTCTTAGAGTCTGATATGGTTATCTGGGCAGTTACAGTGCTGGCACAGCTGCCGCCAGTCCCCAGGGCCTGAGTGCCTTAAATCCCTTTAAAAGGGTTTGGTGGGAGAGTCCTGCACATGGAGGCTTCATCCATGTCAGCGAGCAGTGCAACATTACAGGAAAGGATCTACAGAACCAGCTGGTGCTGGGCTCCAAGCTGTCCACTCTGCAGGCTTTGGACTCGGGACTGGCCACAGGTGAGAACCTCATTTGAGAGCTCAGTGACCACCATTGGTTGGAGAGGATTAGTGCCCTTCCAGTTTTATTTTGGCTGAAAGGAACTGGGCTCCTGCTCTTAGTCTGATGTGTGATGAGAATCAAAATGAGGCAACTGGAGATATCTGAAGGAGGAGGTCCCCTCACAAGCAGGCTTCCAACATCAACTTGAACACTAACACTCTTGAAAATGCTGATGCACGTGATTTTCACCAGCAACCTTCTAACTGTGTGTTTTCTTTAATGGGGCAACCTGGGTGAATAAAGGATATACATTTTCTAAGGAGGAAAATGTGTCACAGAGCTTATATTTACCAAGAAACAGCACAGCACTGATCAGTATTTCTGTTCTCTTGTGGTCTCACAGTGTTGGAATGGCCTCTGGCATGGTTTGGGCCAACTTGTGCTCTACACAATTCCTGAGCAAGCCAGAGAGTTACGAAGATTTAACCAAAGAGACATGAGCATGAAAGTTCCTCAAACAGAAATGTTGTAAAAGCAAATTAATGCCTAATATGATTCATGTCCTTTATTTGTGGCTGCCTCTTAGAGAGAACTCTGCTGTTGTTTTATGCTTTCATGGAACATACGCTGTGCATTACCTTCATTCTTCCCATGCTGTCCTGTTCAGTGAGGCCTAGTGGAAATTTAGTGAGGCCTAGTGGAAATACAGTGAAATTTAGTGGAAAACCTAATTATGAAAAAGTGGAGGAGCCTCTTAGAGAGGATCAGGTGGTCCTCAGAATCAGTAGCAATGTCTGGTCTCCAACGACAAGCCTCCACTGTGGTAAATGGTGCTTGCATGACTTAGGTCAGTGAGCCAATTTGTAAGTGCAACCATGGCACCTGAGCTGAAAAGAAAGGAAATTTTGAAGGGACAGCTTAAAAAAAAACCCTAAACAAAGAGGTACAGAATGCCAGTCTCGTCCATAGTATTAACAGGAAGGACATCCGCACTAAAGAATTTGGTCTTTGAGAAATGGAAATCAAAAATACTTGTCTCCCATTTCTGATGTGCCAACTCCACGATTCACTGACCTCTTCCAACCCTGCCTTCTGAAGCTAAGACCAAACCTGGGCTAAACTCTTGAATTTCTGTGAGCTGAGGGCACAGCTTACACCGATGAGAGGTGTACAAATGAGGCACGCCCGAGCTACAGCCACCAAAGCCTGTGGAGCACAACAGCAGTTGGAAATCCTTCCTGAGAAGTAAAAATATTTGGAAGGGCAGCTTGGGCACAGCTTCACGCCCCACTGCTAAACAGTGGCTGAGGCAGCTCATTCAGACCTCATCCTTTCACCAGTTGTCCTTGCAAGGCTGAAGTTAGACAGACACCCAGGGTGAGAAACAGATTAATTTAACAGTCAATTAGGGTCCAAGGCATAATTAATGGGACTAAATCATCATCACAAGGCGAGCACTAAACTTGTAACTCAAATTGCAAAAGTGTTTGTCCCAGTGGAAATTTGTAACATTATTAGTTGCTGAATGTGGAATGTTCTAGGAAAGAAAGAGCCCTGTTTCAATGGTTCTCATTCTCCTAATGCCAATCATACGCTTACCAAAAATTATAAATTGCAGCAGCATTTGGGAGATGGGTATCCATAAGGGCTGAAGGGAAAAGTCTGGTGCAACCACAAACAGCCATTGTCCCTTTGTGATGCTGCTGAAGAGGTACCAGTTCAGTGGGGGGATGAAATCTTGAAAACTAGGTTAGTTTGCTGAAAGCTTTGCTAATTATAGGGCAACAGTCTTATAATTGTATGTCTGACCTTATGTCCAAAGGAAAAATACACATTTTGTTGAATGGCGTGGTTTGGAAGGGGCCTTAAAGATCTAAAGTTCCACTCCCCCACTGTTGTTGTGGGTAGAGACATCTTCCACTAAACCAGGTTGCTCAGAGCTCATCCAACTTGGCCTTGGACACTTCCAGGAATGGTTGGGGCATCCACATCTTCTCCTGGGGAGCCTGTTCCCATGTCTCATCACCCTCAGTGCTGGGAATTTCTTTCTAGTATGTAATCTAAACCCTCTCTCAGTTTAAAGCCATTCCTCCTTGTCCTGTCACTCTATGCCCTTGTAAAAAACTCCCTCTCCAACTGTCTTGTAGTCCTTTAGGTACTGGAAGAGTCTCTGAGGTCTTCCTGAAATCTTCTTTTCTCCAGGCTGGACTGCCCCAACTCTCTCAGCCTGTCTTTGTAGGAGAGGTGCTTCATCCCTCTGATCACCTTTGGGGCCTCCTCTGGACTTGCTCCCACAGGTCCATGGCTTTCTTACGCTGGAGGCCCCAGAGCTGTATCCAGCTGGGGTCTCACGAGAGCAGAGTAAAAGGGAGGTTCCACCTCCCTTGATCTGCTGACCACTTTTTTTTGGTGCAGCCCAGGACACGGCTGACTTTCTAGAGTGTTTTACTTTTAGGTTCTGCATGGCTTGGAATGAGTTAGTTGACGGAGAGCAGTGCTTTAGAAAAGATTCCTTGAAGTCACATCCATTTTAATTGGCGTGGTTTAATTATTTTGCTGTATTTGAGGATAATCTAACTGCTCTGTAGAGGAGATCTGAAAAAGCTATGGGGGCTCCACTGTGGTTGGGCAAGCTAGGAAATGTCTTATAAAAGGCACCCTCTATCTGACAAGACTAGACTACATTTGCCTGGTGTTTTAAATTCCACGAATTTTTGCATGCCTTTGAATTAATGATTCTTCTTTCAACATCAGAGGGGAATAGAGGACATTTTTACTTTTAACAGTTCCGTGCTGTAATAATTATCCCATTGCTCCAGTGACACGTTCCTTAGGGTTTTGAAACTGCAGAAGAAAATCCAGCTAATTGTGGTTTTATACCTTCGGTTCTCTGTTTTCTGAAGCCGGGTCAAATCCTGCAGGGTGCTAAGCTTCTAACTCCCACTGGTTGCTGCTGAGATCGATAGGGAGTTGAGGACACCTTGCAGAATCTGTCCCTGGTGATCCTTGCGGAGGCTGGTTTGCCACGTGAGCTGCAGAAATGGGTTCCAGTGAGGGCCTTGGATTAGCGAAGCCCTGACCCAAGAATTTTGGTTTTACATCCAAATGTCGTAGCTGACTTCTTTCTCTAAAACTGGCCAGGCAGGATGTAAGCATTTTCTTTAGCGTGGGAAAGTTCATTTCAGTTCCAGTTCACCTTTCACAGTGCAAACCCAGTCCTACTGAATGGTGATTTTTCGCCCTTCAGAAACCATGACGGTTCATTTATGGGAAACATTTTGATGAGCAGTTAAATTTAAGGTGACTCTCCTGGGTTTTGTGGAACTCTCCATGGCTTGGTCTCTCTGCAGTCACCATAGCCATGCTTTCCTTTTTCTGCAAACCCGCTCACAAAATTTCCCTTTCATTTACAGCTTCAGCATCAGTTTCTCTTAATCTTATTACGAAAGGGGTCCGAAACTGACATTTTGGAGACTTGAGGAAAAACACCATGATTTTTTGTTTTTTCTCATCTGCATGTTGGCAGAATAAGTGGGAACTCACATAATTCCATCTGCTTTGAGTCTTCTGTAACACCTTTATACATTCTCTAGTCCTCTGTTCCAAGTGAAAGTAAAATTGATTAAGAAAAGAAATTAAATCCAGTTTCCAATCTGAGTCTGCAATTCCTTGGAAATTAGGAGTGGTGAACAGGTTGTATAAATAATGTAGGTGAGTCATTTATCTAATCTTATTTTAAATTAATTATTTGAAATAATATTGCAACTGCAATATTCAGGCATATCCATTTCATCCCTTGAGGCGTCCTTATACGAGAAACCTCACCACCATGATTACCCACTGCAGTTTTTATGTGCTGGGGTGCTCACCTGAGCTTCCCCTGCCTCTTTCTCAGCCTTTGGCCATCTCTGGGAGGGCCATAACCTCATGTCCTTTTCCGAGAGGGGTTTTACCTCCCCACACCAACTTCTCGGTCTGTTTCTGCATTTGAGAGCTCTCGGGGCTATCTGGGGACTCATTTGTTTTGATGTGAAGGGTTTGGCAGGGTGGGAGGCAGCAGGTACTGGCTACCCTTTCCCTGACCTTGATCAATCTGTGTGCGAGCAGCAGGGTCTGGGGCTTCCTGCCCCTGACAGCTGCACCCTGGACAGTAGCAAGAAGAATGATGGAGCTGGAGAAGGCCAGGGAAGGAAGTTTATGCAGCATGGAAGAGTCATATCCTGAGGAAATTGAGTGGAATATGTGTGTATAACTATATAGATAAATATAAACTTTTATATTTAAGGAATTGAGAGCACCAAGTAGAAACAAGAATAGGTCTGATGAGGGGGAAGATGTAAGCAACAATGGCAGCAAGCCCAGGGTCACTTTCTGAAGACGAGGAGATGACTGGGAACAGGGAATTGTGAAGAAGTGCATTTTCTATGCAATTTTTGGGTGGCTTTTTTGGTCTTAAACCAATTTGCAGCCATAAACACAAGTGTACTATTCGCCTGTATTAACACTGGAGTTAATACAGTCAAACCAGTTTTGTTTCTCCTCTTCCATACCGCTTTTTGGTGTGGGTATAATCTCTAACTAACCCCTGAACCTGCAGGTTCCATGTGGGGCCCTCCAACTTCAGCCGGGGCTGAGATGCCTCCGTGTGGGAGCCCAGAGGAAGCAAGAAGGCAGAATCCCCGACACACAGGTTCGTGTCTCTCTGTCAGCACTGGCTGCCTGAACTCTTTAACATCCTCCTCCTGAAGTACAGCATGAGGTCATCTTCGGCTCCCCTTCCCAAACGCCCAGCACACACCTGTGTCTTGCATTCTGCAGAGATTTGTTAATGGCATAACCATCCGCTGGCACGGCGTCCAGAGCACGGGTGTGGAGCTGCTGCAGGAGGTCACGAGGCCAAACCTGGGGCAGCCGCAGGAGGCGTCAGGCAGAAAATGACCCCACGTTTTGTGGCTTGAGAAGTTAGCTCACGTGCATACACGGAGAAGAGTGGGATGGGGACTGTCAAATGGGAAATGTGGGTCCAGACTGTGAAGTGAAGGAAGCCATCGCCAGAAAATCTGGTTTGGCCATAATTGTTGCAGCTGGGGCTTGCAGGTTTCTTGGTTGCCTGCAAAGTTTTGAGTGTCTTGCTTAGGTCCAGGTGCTCTTGGAGGCTTGTGCATGAAGAATCCCCAGGATACTCAAGCTTGTGCTGGTCTGGGGTCAGCATTAGGTGGGCTTGCATGTTTACATGCTGACTTTTACTTTCAGCAGTTCTGAGAGAGAAAGGACAAAGCTAAGATGATGCCTGTAATTTGGACTCAGATTTAGACAGCAGTAGGAGTTTTATTCCTAATTTCAAGGAATATTTTTATATTGCTCCTCTTGCTATTTTAGAGGGATTTTTCATGCTACTTGATCTGGGGTGTTGTCATACATGCTGTTTCAGGATGGGGTCACTGCCACTGCTTAGATTTTTATTGTTCTTTCCAAATAACTAGGTGGAACAGGTGGCATTCAGAATTTGGTGGTGGGGAAGCCAAATAAAATCCCCTTGTGGAAGTACATGGGGAAAAACCTTTTTGATGGTAAGTTTAAGCCTGAACTGATTTAAATTGTGAGTAAATGTATTGAAGCCACCAGAGTTCACTCAATGTAAAGCCATAAGGTAGGGCCATCGTCTCTGCACGTGGCTGTGTACGTGCCAAAAGACAACATGATCTGAGTGTGTCTTGCACTTTTTCAAAAAACCATTTGAAACTGTAAAAGTTCTCAGAGAAAACTGCTGAATGAAAATAATTTGAGGAAGGAAATCGGCAGTTATAAATTACAGAGCGATTTACTCCTTCATGGTTCCTTTTCAGTTATAAACACTTTTGACTATCTGGGGTATTCATTTCCAAGGATGCATTTTTCTCTGTCTGATAGGTGGTTCTGAAATGTTAAAAGTGAAATCCTACAAGTGGGGAGGCATGGGAAGACAGCAAAATTGGTTTTAGGTGTGCAGGAACCGAAAAGGTTTTCAATAATTTTGTACCATTTCAGCAGTGCTCTCTCTCTCTCTAAGGATGCCTTGGAATTAAAGAAAGGAAATATTTACATTATAATTATATTTCTGTTTATTTAATTAAGTTATTAAGCAGATCTGGCATACAGAGGCAACTCCCTTTAGTCCTAATGGTTTCTCCTAATGTTGCAGTTGCAGAATTATTGAAAGAATTCGGTGAAGAAAGGCCTGCCATCGCTGTCNGCACCGAGAGTTGTATTTACTGCTTGGGCTTTAATTTCTACTTAGTTGTTTGTTTCTCTGTTAAGTTTTCTTTCCTGAAGACCCTTTTCCCATTCAGGAAATCACTGTAAAGATGACTGTAAGGATAAAAAGCAAAAGGAATGTGNCTACTTGATCTGGGGTGTTGTCATACATGCTGTTTCAGGATGGGGTCACTGCCACTGCTTAGATTTTTATTGTTCTTTCCAAATAACTAGGTGGAACAGGTGGCATTCAGAATTTGGTGGTGGGGAAGCCAAATAAAATCCCCTTGTGGAAGTACATGGGGAAAAACCTTTTTGATGGTAAGTTTAAGCCTGAACTGATTTAAATTGTGAGTAAATGTATTGAAGCCACCAGAGTTCACTCAATGTAAAGCCATAAGGTAGGGCCATCGTCTCTGCACGTGGCTGTGTACGTGCCAAAAGACAACATGATCTGAGTGTGTCTTGCACTTTTTCAAAAAACCATTTGAAACTGTAAAAGTTCTCAGAGAAAACTGCTGAATGAAAATAATTTGAGGAAGGAAATCGGCAGTTATAAATTACAGAGCGATTTACTCCTTCATGGTTCCTTTTCAGTTATAAACACTTTTGACTATCTGGGGTATTCATTTCCAAGGATGCATTTTTCTCTGTCTGATAGGTGGTTCTGAAATGTTAAAAGTGAAATCCTACAAGTGGGGAGGCATGGGAAGACAGCAAAATTGGTTTTAGGTGTGCAGGAACCGAAAAGGTTTTCAATAATTTTGTACCATTTCAGCAGTGCTCTCTCTCTCTCTAAGGATGCCTTGGAATTAAAGAAAGGAAATATTTACATTATAATTATATTTCTGTTTATTTAATTAAGTTATTAAGCAGATCTGGCATACAGAGGCAACTCCCTTTAGTCCTAATGGTTTCTCCTAATGTTGCAGTTGCAGAATTATTGAAAGAATTCGGTGAAGAAAGGCCTGCCATCGCTGTCGGGATGCAGCAGAGAGGCTGGGGGGAATTTGTTCCATGGGAAAGAGAGGCACTGAAATGGACTGCTCAGCTGCCCCCTCTGAAAGACAGCAAAGCAGTTTCACAAAATGAGACAGGAGTCTGCAAGGGGGGCGTGGGGAGGGCGGCTTCCATCCCAAAACTCTCCCTAGTTACTAAACAGTTTACATAGGTCTGTGTATGAGGAGGTTTTTTCCAATCTTTCCACAAAGCTTTCTAGAATAGTAATTTTTATGTCAGGGTATTTATATTAAGAAGCCCACAGAGCCACAGTCAGCTTTCCATACATGTAACTTGCATGGATCCATATGGAAAGTTTCCATTTAAAAAAAAAGCACCGAGAGTTGTATTTACTGCTTGGGCTTTAATTTCTACTTAGTTGTTTGTTTCTCTGTTAAGTTTTCTTTCCTGAAGACCCTTTTCCCATTCAGGAAATCACTGTAAAGATGACTGTAAGGATAAAAAGCAAAAGGAATGTGCAGTTATGGGTACCAAAGTATCTACACAAGCAGTATTTCACTTTTTAAAGACAATTTTCTTTGATTAAATGTATGTGTATATGTATATACATATACATGGATTTTTCATTTCGTTTGTGAATTCCAGGCTGAAGACTTGATGTGCTGCCCCATTCTTCTTATGACTTAATATCTCTGAAATATAATGATGCATACTTGCTTGTTTGTCTGTCTATCTCTGTATTGTATTTGATCAAATCAGTCATCCTCATGTTGATACTGGAGTTCCCCATGGAGTACTCAAAGTTATTAAAGGCTTCTGGTTTAATGTTCTTCCCAACTTCTCAGAAGGCACTGAAGAATTCCTGTTCATTTCTGTGAAAGTACTCAACTGATGTGATTTGCCAAATAGAAAAAATGCTTTCGAAAGATCCTCATTTAGAAGGAAGGTTAAAAAGATTAAAAATCTCAGGAAAGTCTGTATGTAGAGGGTAAGACTTACAAACCCTTTCAAAAATTCCCACTCAGTGGTTGATGTGGGGGCTGAGGGAGGAGACGGATTGGCTCTGAAACATCTCCAGAAAAGTAGATTAACAACTAAGAAATAGGGAAATTGCAAAACAGAACGGATGGGCATATAAGCATTTTCCAATAGGCAGCTGTGTTATTTTAGGGAAGAAATAAATAGTTTCTGGTAACTTCTAAGGGTTCTCTGAAGATGTGCAGTGAGCCATGAGGTGCCTTTGCTTCTAAGACAGGAATCTTTTAGGAAGGCACTGATGGAATCTGTCGGGTGTCATTAATGACATGGATTTTTTTATTCTGCTCATGCTTATTCCCAGACTGGACCAAGAGTAGGTGAAGTGGAGATCCACGAAGGGGTTGTTAAATTGTTTTCCTGATACTCAGGCAGGTGGCCAAGAGCCACAGCCAGCAGAAAGACTTGGTGGCACCTAGCAGCCACCTCATGGAGTGATGGTGGAGGAGAGAGGATTAGACCCCCCCTCTGCTGGAAGTCAATGCCAGTTTCAGTCCTCTGAAATCGCCTTCCCAGGCACAACACAATCTTGGTGTCAGGGGAAAAAACTTATCCAATTGTACTCTGATGGGAGATGAGCCATGCTCCCCCTCAGACACATCCAGGCTGAGGATGGTGGAGCCAGCCCCTCTGCCCGTTCCCTCACCTCCCAGTTTAGTGCCTGTTTATTACAACATCTCGGGAGCTGTAATAGTAAGCAGATCAAAACTCATGCATGATTTATAACCAGCAGTGAAAACCATCACAAGACCACACGTTAACTCTGCCAAGCGCTGAGTGCGGCTCAGACTTGGGGACAACTTCAGCTTCTCTTTCAGTGAGGCTGAGACCATAGCCCTTCTTAGATCCAACAGAGCTTTCTGGCCCAAATGCTGCACCCTCCTCGGCCTCCAGCTCCCATGGCCCATGAGGGATGCAATAATATGGAGAGGGGATTGGAAACAAGTGCAACTGCATTCTTCTGGGACTGAGCTTTACTCCCTCTTCCTGTTGTGGAGCTGTTCAGTTGCTTTAGAGTGAGCTCGAGGGACTGGATCTAAGGGTTTCCCATTTATGCAGCTCTGCCGCCACCCAAGCTGACAGCTGCCCGCTTGGCTGGGAGTGTGGCATCCAGTAGTAGGAGAAACTTCTTGTTCCAGCTGGCACTTTCTTATCTAACAGTCAGAGCTTTGTAAGTGTGGACAGCTGCAGTTTCAGAAATTGGCTCTATCTGTATCAATTGGATTTGTGAAGTCAGTGAAAGGGCATGAGGCAGATTCATGGGATTTCCTGTTAGTATTAGTAAATGGAATCTACTGCAGAATTTTTAAAGAATAGGAGACTCAGTCAGTGACGCTAAAATGAGGCCTGTGGTTAGGGAAGGCTACCAAAGAGAAAAACCACTGGTCAGTGAATATGCCGGGCGTGGTGGGCGTGATTTCCAGAAATCTTAAATCCTCTTGAGACTAAGGCAAGAAATAGCTACCGCGTCTGTCTGTGCACCCGGGACGGCTACGGGATCATCAGGAAGCAGGTGGTGCCTTGAGCTGGATGGTCAGCCCGTGATGCAGCAGCATTTCAGGTTTTGAAAAGCATGTGCAAAGAATGGCAGGAATGTGGAGCCTCGTAGGGGTTCAGCAGCGGCTCTGCCGGGACCTGCAAGTTCTCCTCCCACCCCTGCCACTGGTTTGCTGCGTAGCCCTGAGCGAGTCCCACACCTTTTCCCTGCCTCCCTCCCAGCCCTCCGTGGGTTTGATCATGCTGGAAGCGGGAGGAATTCTGCAAAGGCACGGCGCAGTTATGTAACAGCGCAGAGGTAAAAGCCTGTGCTGAACTTCCACTCCCTTTTCGGCTCCTGTGGGATGGGGGAGGGAAGAAATCGCTCGAACGTTCCTGTTTACGCCTTAAATATTTCTGTGGGTGCTGTGTAGGATTTCCCCAGGCTGTACCAGATGGGCTGGGAGGGAAATCAATGACAATGCTCTGGCTTAGCTGGGGGTTTCCTAAGTTTCAAAATCATCAGTTTGCAACAGTTTTTCTTATCATACTTGCTTGGCTGGGACTGAACTGCTGTAAAGCCAGTGCTGCAACACCAGATGTTATTCATACCAGCACAGGTATTTTCCTGGTAATGAATGGGGAGGATGACCAGCTTTTGCATTTGCTATTTATATGTCTGTCTGCGAGTAAGAAAGTTCTTTCAGCCCCCTGAGATATTTGTACCAAGAAAGAAAAAAAAAAAGAGAGAGTCTTGTGTTAATTTTAGTGCGATGTTTAAGGCGTCTGTTTTTCCTCCCTTCCATTACACCTAAACCATGGCAGAGGCTCATCACCCCTATCCAGGACAGCAGATCAGAGGTGCACCTGCACGCACGAGCAACAGCTTGGGCAGAGGTGCCTGGCTGTGATGGGGCAGGTTTAGTTCTCCTGGGAACGTGGCACGGGCAGAGAGCCAACAGCATGGGTGGAGCCTCCTCAAACTGTGGAGCCAGGCTTCTTTTTATAGCTGGCATCTCTCAGAGCCCTGGCTTCATAAATTAGAGGTAAGGACAATCATTTGAGGGAGGGCAGACACCAGCTCTGGTCCCATGGCTCCTTCTAAGTTTTATCCCCTGGTTATGCCCTGTTTTCATAAGATTTGAAGCCCCTGAATGTTGGTAAGTGCAAAAGACTCTTGCAGCTGCAAGCCTGCTGCCAACAGCGATTGCAGAGGGATTTGAAATGTGCCTGATGTAACTCTGCTTCTTTCTGTCTATTGTTCGATCAATTTAACAATTTTGGCACTTCTTCTCAAACCACATTACAGAGAATGGGATCCTGCATGGCTTGTTACTTCCTAGCAAGATAACACAGCTCCTTCTCTAGGAAGTCACAGCCCCTGGTGGATCTGGCAGAACCCTGGCAGACAGCCAGCATGGCCCCTCTGTCACCTGAGCAGCACTGCTGGGTTTTTTCCCAAATGCAACGATGTGATTGTTTTATGCATCAATATTATAAAAGCCATCAGTGGCACAGAGCTGAAAGACAAGTTGGCCTTTTGCTCTTCACACAGCAACAGCAACAGTACTTTTTAATCACATGATTAAACAGTGCTGAGAGTTTTAAAGAACATTAATCAGCAAAGAGGAAGCTCTATTATCATTTGCTTTGCTTTTAAGAACTGGATAGTTTCAGAGGACTGTATGTTCCTCTTGTGTGTGCAACTTCAGGATCTGCAAAATGCCAGCTTAGAAAATTGCTGCACAACATTCCCAGGGCTGTAAAACCTGTGGGGCATGGAACCCTGAGCTTCTGCTGTCTGCATGGTTGAGATTCTTTTCATGAAGGATACGAACCTTTCCTTACAAAAACTGCAATGAAGGTGTCAGCACATACCTTTGAGCTGGACTGAAACATTTCAGTCATCAACTGAAGCATAAAATCTTATCAATATCAGCTGGACTTTCTCCATATGGGAGGCCTCTGACACATTTATATTTAGCACCAGTGACATGCATGTGATTACCATTTGCATTGCATTTCTTGTGATAATCTAATCGTATATAGGATTTTTTCTGACCATTTTTCTGTGCCATTGTCTGTACACCACCATTTTTCTCTTCAAAAACTTCCTTTGGCATGGTACCAAGTAGGAGGTTTCCCACTGTTTTGGCTTTCTAGGTTGTGTTGGGAAGAAGTGAGTGTATTTTTCTTGCAGCACAGTAGCATCAGGGCTGCAGTACAGTGGGAAGGCTCACTAAAAAGAGCAACCACTTGCTGTCAGACAGAGAGATCTTTATTTTGGAATCATTAAGGCCAGAAGGCAGAAAGAGCAAAAGTCTGTGTGGAGGAAGAGGTAACGCACGGTCCTTGTGTCTCCAATTCCATGCCTTGAAATAAATGACAGCTGCTTGTGTGGATTTTAGACAGAAATTTAAATACGCAGCATATGGAAAAGAAAATAAGTGTTTTATAGCTACATCCATGATGGGCAGGTGGTTAGGAAGGGTTGCTTTGTATATCACATGTGCTACACATAGCCCAGCACTGCAAAGCCTTTGTCCTGGACATGCTAAGGTTTGGGGCAGGTTCTTTACATGCTTATATTTCTTTCTTTGAAGGTGTGCTAATCTACATTTAAAAGCATCCTGACCATAGAGCTTCTGATTTGCAGGGCCCTCAGCACTCCTGATTCCAGTCAGACTCAAGAGTTAAAAGCGTGAATAAAGTTTAGATCAATCGACTAACTCATAAACTTGAATTTCAGAGCATGTGTAATTGCTCTGTCAGCTCCAGGGTGCTGAGCACCCATTGCAATAAAATTCCTAAAGACCTAGGATACCACTGCCTTCTGTGGGAAAGCACTGGCTCTCCAGAAGATGCTACAGGACCAGCTCAAGCCGTTCCTTCAGTCCCAGGAGACAGCTCGGAGGATTGTGTGGAATCCATCCTTGCATACAATAATAATTCTTGTGCTCAAAGTTTTCCCTTTAATGGATAGGTTTTCTTTTTTATCTCGTTTGAAGTTTACCAAAAATAAGAGTTGGCCTGTACTTGTTTGGAAGTAAACCCGGGAACAACCTCAGCAGTCAGGTTTGCCACCTTGTCTTCTGAAAAAAAGGCGGCTGAAATTTTGTTTGTAACGAAACTCAGAGCACAAGACTCTTTGTGTTTTGGGGAGCCAACATCTTGCCTAGATCCAACACCGAACCTTGGGCACTGCTCTGACAGAGCTTGTGCTATTTATTGCTGCACACTGTATAACACTGACGGTGGTGCTGGGAGCCTGCCTGGCAGACAGCCAAGCAGCAGTTAAGCATCTGATGTTCTTTTATCCAGTAATGGGTGTTTTGGGGGGTTGTTGGGTTTGGGTTTTTGTTGTTTTATTTTCATTTTTATTTTTTTAAATATGATTAGGGAAGCTCCTCTCTGCTGCTTGCTTCCTCTGCCTGAGTGCAGCCCTTGGCTGTCTCCTGAGCTAAAAGTTGCAGCTAACCAGACTTTTTTTTTTTTTCATGTTGAATAGCATGTCTGAACGTTTTCCTCTCAACCATCATGTAGGTCTGGTTGCATTGTTGATTCCCATTACATGTCTGCTGGTATGTAAATTATTTCAATTCCCCCACACCCCGCCCTTCTGTTCTTGTACTTTCAAGGAGTTTAATCCGTGAAGGGGACTACTTCAAAGCTCTCACAAGAAACTAATTTCTTGATGGATAGAAGGGCCAATAAAATGAAATTAGAGTTTTATCTCATTGTCTCTATAGGAATGAAGTATAATAATTATTTCAGGCAAATACATGTTGGAGACAATAATTAAGATCACTATCATGTCTTTAAGGACAAGCAGATTCTAAAATAAGCATTAGTAATGGGATTAAACATTATTGCAGTGCCCCGGATCTCAGCCCTGCCAAAGTGCCTAGCACATCTGAGTGTATGAAGCTTGCTCACCGGGAGAAAAAAGAACCAAAATATAATTCTGCATCATACAGGATTTTTTGGCTTGTGTGCTATTTAAGAGCTGAGGCCCCAATCGGAGAAAAAAAAAAAAAAAAAAAGTCTTGTGTGCCTGAAGGAAGTGGAAATGGGGTGGGATTTGGTATCTGTGTCATCCAGAAAGTCTGCTGGCTAATGGGGTAGGTGTCAGCATTTTTACAGCAAAGTTCCCAGGGAATGCTGCTGTGGAGCAGAGCTGCCAGCTCCCCAGCAGGGCTGTGCCCTTTGCCATCTCCTTTGGGATCCATGGATGGGATGTCCCTGTCTCTAAGTCTCTGCAGGACAGCCACAACAGCAGACCAGGTTAAACACGAGCATCATGAAAAGTATGGCACCTGTGAAATAGTTATTCCAACCATCTGGGCCAAGTTTGTGACAAGCTGGCCCTCGGTGCAGCAGCTTCCCAAGTGAACTTTGGAGATGGACTGTTTCTCTTCTGCAAAGATTTGTTTTCTTTCTTCTTTCTTTCTCTGAACCTGCCTGTGGCAGTTGTCTGTGCGGGCTCTTTTCCGTTCTGGTCCCTCACACAATTTCCTCCTGCCTGTTCTCAGTGCCATTGCTGCTCTAGTCAGACAGGGGTTTTGGCCTGGTTCTGCATACATTCAATCTTCTTTCTTTCTTTTTTTTTTTTTTGGTGTGTGTGGAAAAATGTTCAGATTGGCCCTAATTAATTTTAGGCTAATTAGCTGCTCAAAACTGAGAACCCTCCCGTGGAAAGACAACAGACTGTTGTGCTCTGTTAGTGCCTAACACTTAGTACACAAATTTGAACCATCTGGCTCATGGCATTAGCTTTGATTTATGGTAATATGTGTTCACCGTGCCCAACACCTAGGATTTTAATGCAAAATAAGGGAGGATTCCTCAGGCTTGTTTTTCAGCTCTTACTGTAATTTTCTTTCAGTCGCAGCTATGAGAGCAGGTACCACCTGTCATCTTAAAATCTGGCCTTTATTTTAGTTTAGTGTTGTTTGATTTTTTGTTTTAAACAAGAAATTACCTTGATCATCAACAAACAAACTGTAGACAACTTTCCTGGCTTGCTGTAAAATATAAAACTCCTGGGGCTGAATTAGCTTCTAAATAGCTTGGGATGCATTAAGTGAAAGCAGCAAATGCAACCTGGTTGCCCGTATCAGCCAGCTGATCCCTACCATGAGTTTCAAGTTCAGCCAGATCTTCTCCAAGGATAGAAATAAACAACTGCTGCTAACCAGCCTGACCTGCAGTCCAAGCTTATTTTAGTGCATTTTTTTTTCCAAATTGTGTAGAACAAATACAAGCAGCAGCAGCAAGCAAAGCTCTAATTTCAACACTCACATCAGTCAGCAGAGCCCGCTACCGTGTCTAATGTCTGGGTTGTTTAGAAAACAGGTAGGGCCTAGGGGAAGAACACGGGCTGGACTGGCTCATTAGTAAACATAACATTCATTCAGCCTTGAGTGGATCCCAGGATTTAAATGTTAGAAAGGAGGGAAGTTCATTTGGCAGGTCGGAGAAGTCAGTGCATGGTAGCAGCTGGAGCAGCCCTGCAAAGCCACAAAGCTGGACCTCTCCGGCTTCACGTCACTGAATTTCCCACCCCATTCTGAGGCTCTGTTCTCTCTCCAAGCTGGTATTTCTTTTGGTTCCTCCTTTTGGTGCTCCTTTCATACCAGCCTGAGGATAACCAGGGCTTAGACTTTCAACAGTCCAGTTAATTGCCAAGCAGGGCCCCCTGGGACTTGGGCCCAAGAGCAACAATAGCAGAAATATTTAGCACCTGCAGCAGGTAACTCTGTCCTCCTTCAAAGTGTGGAGCAAAAGGTGAGGGTGCCAAATGTATCGTGTCACCAGGATCACTGTTGCCTTTCCAGAGGGGATTCCTCCACTTCTGCACCTATGGGGGAGAGATAAAGTGGAATGAAAACAACCAAGTGTTGTTTTCTTCCAGTCTCTCTACCTAACTTGGATAAAAAATCCCCCTTGAGTCAAGCTGTGTGAGAGTTACAGGTCAAAGCTTTTCTGGGGCAATTTTTGATGATGTCAAATTGTACCTCGGTAAGATAAGAATGCAATACAGAATTCCACTTTTAGAATTCCACTATAAAGAATTCCACTTTTACATCCTATAAAAACTTGCGCCGCTTGAAGACCTTTTTGGATAATCTGAAAAGTTGTTCTCAAGAGAAGCACAGAAATACCCTTTTGTTTCCTGGATGGTTACTCATAAAGTTATGGTAACTTCTCTTTGGCAGCTCTTTAAGCTAGCCTGAAGGTTATATCAGCAAAAGGACTGGCGTGTTGGGCAGTTTGAGGGGACAAACTGCAGGCAGAGATCAAGATGCAGCACCTGAGACTCACAGTTCAGAAGCTGCAGAGCCAGCACCCCGCGGGATTTTATCTGCTGTAATTTACAGATTGCTAATCCTGACTCCTGCTCCCTCTGAATGCCTGAATGGGGGTGGACTGACAGAGCCCAGGGGGCTTTGTGTGCTCATGAATAGTGGCAGGAAAAGATCCCTTCCCACTGGAGAAACACTCCATTTCCCTCTGCCATCGGTGCAAGAGAAGAGTTGGCTCGCTCCTACCTGTGGCTGAGTGGTTGGTACTGAAAGGCTGTGTCCGTGTGCTGTGTGCCAGCCTGGGAGATGAGGCAGAGAGTTCCAGTCCAGTTCCTGACAAGGAGTTCACTGGCTGAAACCCACAACCACTGATCCCTGCTTGTTACCTGTCCTGTTACAAGAGCCAGCGGCTGAATCGGAGTGGGAGAAGGAGCCCTCTCTTCCCTCAAGCAGGGAGTGCTGCTGAACAAATCAAACCATCACACTGAGCACAATGGGGTGATTTTTGACAGCGTATCTAAAAATGTGTAAATTATTTATAGTATGGATAATGAAATTAGATCACCTAGTTCGAGCTTATATAAAAAAATGTCATAAATATCACTGAGTCCTCGAGGATAATTGAAGCACATCTTCTGAACAAATATTTTATCTTAATCTGACCATGACAACATACAGGGACTTCTGAGTTTACTTTGGAAGCTTTTTCCTTAGTCGAAGAAGGAAAAAAGTAACTTATTTCTGCTTTAGCTTTATCTGGGTGTAATTTTCAGTCATTTTGATAAGCCTCTTTAGTACCTGATTTCTTTCCATGTAAATATAATTATACCCCATAATCAAAGCCTCTGTGGTATTTTTTCTGTGACACAGGAGCAGGCAGATTGAACTCCTAAACACCCCTCTCACCAAAGGACTTTTTCTAAAGCTTACTGGAGTTTTAGGGACTTCCCACTGATATCAGTGAGTTTTGGACTAGAAAATGGCCCAAACTGGGCTATATGTGAGTGAAGTCTGCAGAGTCAGGGCCCTGATAAAAGCAGCTGGCATCCTAATCTCTTGGTTTGGTATCAGATCTAAGGGAGCTGTGTCATCAATACATGCTGACGAGAACTGAAAAGATTTGGTCGTGCCTTTGAACATACTGAGGATTTTGGGAGGACAAAGTAGGGGAAAATAGGGACAGCTGGAATTTGTTTTGTTGGTTTTTTGGTGTTTTTTTTTTTAATACAATTTAAGGTTTTTGTTTATTTTTTTTAGTAGTGTGAATGTAACGCTCGTGAAAACGCTCGCTATACACTGAGATCTTCTATGAATCAACAAAACATGTACCAGCAGTACAAACTTCACCTTGCCTAAACAATGTACGTCTCAATTCCGACTTGAAAAGACCACCTGTAGGGGAAAAATGTTAGTTCGGTATCCAGGGGCCATTCATTCCTTTGCCACTTCGCTGAGACTGCCAATTAGTGCCAACTTGTGGTGGCAGATTTTGTGATGTAGACACATGTTCTCTGGAAAGTGGGCTGAGATATTCGACTCATTTCACATAGGGCACAAAGAATTATTTGCTCTGTGCTATACAAATGGGAATTGTCCACAGCTTTCCTCTGTGTTAGCCTCTGTACGCTCACTGAGTGTAAATACAGGGGAAATTGGTGTTATTGCAGGGACAAATTAGCACCAGAACTGAGCTGTATTTTTTTAAATGTGCTGCTAATTGTGCCCAATTTGTGCTGGAGTACTCACTCAAATGCAAAAGCACAAAACCGAGCGAACACATTTCAGGGTGCCAAAGAGAGCTTGCACTTTTCTCTTAGCAAATTATCCTTCCAGTTTCACACTGCAGCAAGCGCCAATTGGTCCCACTAAAACCTTTATCTGGAGTAATCAAATTAGCACTGCATGTTAGCAAATTAGGTTGCATTTACAAAGGTTTATATTTGCTGCAGGTTTGGGCATTAAAAGAAAGCATTTTCGAAGTTCTGCTTTAAAATTTCTCATATGACTGACGTCGATTCTGTGACACTTAAAAAGGGGGAGCTGCTGAAATGGAAGAAATGAGGCAAAATAGTTGTTTGTGTTTCACTCCCAGAGAAATGTGAATTAGGAATTGCAGAAGTTTCTAAACTTTAAGGTAGAACTGAGGCAGCTGGAAGAGGTTTATTCTTGTCTGCCCAGTGGGTTCATTCTCCCCTCAGGTACGCAGAGGGCCAAAGAGGTGTCACTGGTTGTACCCAGGAAATTCCTGGGGCTACATGGCTGCTGTGAAGGGCAGTGCAGCATCCGGCACATCACGGAATTTGCTCCTGCCAAAAGGTGTGCCACTGACAGGGTGGGAACCACAAAAAGCTCCCAGGATTGCCAGAAAGAGAGACGAGAAAAATTGCAGGCTAAATTTCTCCCTGGCAGATACTCACAGAAGCCATCAGAGTTTTATTGGGGCTGAATTTCAGCCAGAGATTAATTATTTAATGTTTGTATTTTATGAAGATTAACAATGTGATTGTTAAGTACTATCGAGGCTTCTGCTTCCAATATTGTCTTTTGTTTGAAGTTTGCGAAACTTGCCCAAAGCTGGATTATTCTTTTTTTTATTTACAAGTTTGGTTGTGAGAAGGCAGAGAAAAGTAACACGCAGAAGTGCATCTGACATTAGGCACTATCACCTTCCTGCTTTCAGCTGATCACAGGGGATAACTTTAGGAAATCCTGTGGCAAAAGAAGGCATGGGAGTTCCCCAACCAGTTACAAATGGGGCTAGGCCAGAGGCACCACTGTGCTGGGGGTACAAGGAATAGATGGCTTCAGGACACAGTGGCCTGGGTCATTATATTTCGTTGCTGGCAGGTGCAAGAATTTATTTTGGGCAGAAAATTCTGTAGGATCTGCACAGTCCGCACGTGGAGAGTGCAGAGCCTGGGTTTTGCCCCTAATTTTGAGGTCTCGGCCCAGATCACTTAAGAAGTGTGTGCATATGTGATCTCTAGCCGGTGCTGTAAAAGAATAAATCACTTGTAATGGGTTTCTGCAAACAGCTTTGTGACAATCAGGCTGTTGATCTGCTCTTCACAGATCAATATCTCTGGAAAATGCTGCTTTATCGCCTCAGATGCCAATCCAGGATTCTAGGAAGGAGCTGGAGGTGGCAAGAAGGGCGCGACCAAAGAGGCCTCACAGAGCACCAAGTGAGCATCAATCACGGCCTCCTTATCAGCAACACAGTGCCATGAAAGAGCTATTGAGCACGGTAATCCAGAGTAACATCTGAGCCAGGAAGTCTCTCGCATCATTAATTTCCAGAAAATGAGAGGAAACCAGGGGGCAAATAAAAAATACCACTTTCTCCATGCCCTGGTTTTGGTGCTGCTTGGCCAAGCATCCTCCAGTGACAGCTGGATATGGGGCTGCTTATGGCTTTGGTCTGACACAGAGGGGTGTTTATGTTCTTGGAAGATACTGTGCCTATCCTCCACTGATTACACCCACAGGAACCAAATCATAAATATGAAAACATATCCTACAAGTAAGTTAAGTCCATGAGCTTTGACAAACAAAATAAACACTGAGTTTGCCAAGCTGGATTGGGAAATAAAAGACCCGTTTTTAAAAGCAGTCTCTGAAATTAAGCCCCCTCCCTGAAGTTTATTGCACGAGCCAAGAGAGGGAGACCATTCTTTCTAACAATGTCCTTTCAGCTACTTTGATGCTAAAAATAAAAAATGTTTGATAGCTATCCAAGCAAAGAAGGTGAAAACAGTAATTTCCAGCTTTTCTAAAGCTCTTTGGCTATATACATTTGATAAAAGCCCAGCAAATGAAGTCAGATTGTTTTTTCCTGCTTTTTATGCCTATAAACTCCCTTTCACTTCTCTGAAGCCTGGACAGTTAGGATTGAAAATGTCTGCTCATTAATAAACTTGCAAAGCAACACTACATTTTCAGCAGAGATAATGCATATCCCTGATAGTTACTGGAGTTTATGGTTAGGCTGAATTTATTTTGTAGCTGCCAGAAGAGTGCCTGCCTGAGGACAATAGCTAGAATTCTTTCCTTAGTGTTGCCAGTCACACGTTGCCCGTTTGAGATAAGGCTGGGGAATTAATCTCATGGACGCATTCAGCCATTGATTTATAAAGGTGTTTCTCCTCGGGATCTGCTTTTGCAGCACCAGTGACAGGGTTGAAATGGAACTTGCAACTCTCCCGAGCTGGTGAAGCAATTGAATCAAACTGAACTTTTTTTGTTGTTGAAACTGTTTCTTTTGTTAAGCTTTGGGAGAAGGAATTATTTCAAGGAGAAATGCACTTTCAATTTTGTTGAAGAACAGAATTCTGAAAACAAAAGTTCTGGGGGCCTTGCATTCAACCACTGTAAGTGCTGTAAAAGAGTTAAAGGTTCTGCTTGAGTATCGTCTCATTACCCATTTAGGGCTGAGACTGCCCAGGAGGTGTCATTTCTAAAGACACACAGTGGTCCTTGGATCCCTGCATCATCTTCCCTGGCCAGGCATGGAGATCACAGTGTGTGAAGATCTGTCCCAGATCTCTGTTCCAAGGACTATTTCCACAGTGTCTGAAAGTCAGTTTTCCTTTGTGAGTAAAAATGCATTATTATCTGTAGTGGAAAAAAAAAAAGCCCTTCCTGTTTTCCAGGCAGCTCTGTTTTAGTAATTTCAACTTCTACCAGTTCCATATACTTCTAGTAATATCATCAATGACACTGATGCTCTGAAAAAGAGACCGTGCTGGTGTAACAGGCAGGGTTTGTGATTCTCTTGCTGACAGGCAAGTCTCCAGTTGCTCCAGACGAAGGCTCTTCCTGCCAGACGAGTGCTGGCTGCTGCACCGAGTCTGTGATGGGTCGGTGATGATAAATAACTTGTGCTGACTGGGATGGAGGCTATCACATTTGGTTTCCCTTGCTGTTGAGTAAGAACTTGAACCCGAGTCTCTGGGAGAAAACTGCTGTGTATTTACTCTGTTACCAAGATCTCTTTCTCAAAATCCGGTGTCAGTAGCAGGAAGTGCAGCCAACACGCTGATTTGTGAGCACATTTCTCATCTCAAAAAGATTATGTATGCTCTCTGTAGATAATGTACTGCACCTCAGAACGAACACTAAGATGGAAAAGTATTACAGCATTCCAGAAATGTCTAATCGTTGCTGATAAATTTTATTTGCCACTTGTGTGCGTTATTATGACAGATCCCTCCTTAAAGATGAGGACAGTCGAGGTCTACACAGGCCAAACTCAAAGCCTTCAGCATTTTGCTTCCCACTTTTGTTACTGGATGTGAAAGTCTTAAAGAGAGTGCTCAAACATTAAAGAGGGTAAACAAAGTGTAAATAAAAAAGGGGTACTTTGCTAATGAATGAGGAAGGTTGGGGTGATCCGGTGAGCATTTTTAAGAGGTTTAGGTTTTAAAGTGAAAAGGGAGTACTTTTCAAAAATACAGAAGAGAAGTGGTCTTTTGACCACCTCACCAAGGTGCTCTGCATCGATCTTGGGAAAAGTCATCCTCTGTCCATTGACTGTAAAGGAAACATGGGAAGAGGAATCAGCATGAGGTAGCGTTAGACACGTGGTGTTCTCCTCCCTGCTGGCAACAGCAGTTCCTTTTTCAGTTTGAGGAGTTCCTTTTTCAGACTGCTCACTTCACTTACAGTCCAAATGGCTTTTGAAAATGAAACATAGATGCCCAAGTTACTCAGATGTCTAAGTTATTATTTGTCCTCTTTACCTTCTCCTGGCCTGTTTTGTTCTGGGGACTCTTTGGGAGGTTGGGGAACTGGTGGGATGAAAACCACGGCTCTAGGGAGATGAAATCTCATTAAGAAAGCAGCTGTGATTCTCTAATCCCTCCCTGTGGGTCTTGCTCTGAGCTAGAGCTTGGGCTGAATGAAGCAAGGAGGAGGCCATGGACCCAAAGTCAGGTGAGGAGTTTGAACCCTGCAGTGGTATTGTGGTTTGCTCTCCTAGAGAAAAATGTGGCTTGTGTAACTTGGGATTTCAGGTGGGAAGTGTGGATTCAAACCCTCACACAGATGAGGGACCTGAGTATGTGCTGGCCATGGGCTGGATGAATAACACCTTCTCTGGGGGTCATCCAGGTCATCTCCAAAATCTTTTATCATACGTGGGCACCCGAGGGAAGAGTAAAAATGTGTTATTTCTATTTTCAGTTTTAAGTTTGTTTGTGGCTAGGGTGGGGAGATCCTTTCTTGTTTCAATAGCAGGAACGGGAAGAAAATGAGATTTGGATCAAGTTGATTGTTGACCTTTTGTTTGCCCTTCAGATTTCACTGCCAAAAAAGCCCAAATTGTATAAGGAAAGTTTTTTCCAGTCTTACATGTGAGAAGTTAGTAGGGTTCACTTCACTGCAATTGGCATCAGTGGAGCCTACTGCTGTAGCATTATCTTTGTGAGGTTAATTTTAACAAAAAAACCCAACCCAAACCAACAACAGCAACAAAAAAAAGAGCTGTTCCCAGCCTGATTTAAAGGCACGTATTAAACTATGCCTCATAATGGGGAAATACATGGATGGAGAAGTGCTCCAGAGCTCCTGTGCTAACTCAGGTCTGCTGGGGAGACCTCGAGCAGTCTAAGTGTGAGCTCTCAATCTGGGATAACAAACAAGCCTCCCAAAGGAAAGCCTGAGAAAAATCACACCCTTCTTTGATGATAAATGCAAAATCTTGTTGGTTTGGGAGTGAGTCAGCAGAGGTGGGGAGATTTCTGAGAATGTTCAGGAAGAGAATAGCATATTATAGCCCAGTTTATATTGTGTTGAAGCAGAAAGCAAGAGTTGGACTGTTTCCATGATCAGCTCCAAGCAATGTCACAGGTCATGACAAGATCGATCTACAGCTGATCTCCATTTTTTATCATGACAGCATCCTCAGTTTATATTAAAAAACAAATTTTGCCAATCTGTTCATATTTTTCAACTGCTTTCCTGATAGCAAATCTGTTCTAAGTCTTCCCTTCTGCCCCCCTGACCCAGCCTACTCTGCTTATTCAGGAAATGATCTCTAAAGCTTGAACTCTATTTACATTATCAAGATTTACTTATCTTTTCTTTTTTTCCATTGAAACACTAAGCAGCTCTTACATCAATGTAGGTGTGTTTGAGAATTATGAGAGCCTTCAATTCTCATACCAAACTACACCCACACAAGTCAATTCCAGTTCCAATGACTAAAGGTCATGTGAATGGCAAAAAGTAACAGGTAAGAACCTAATTTTGCTATTAAGAGTAACTGAATTTGCAGTTATGGTTTATTAGTGAAGGAATTAATGCCACGAGGAGTAAACCCTTTCCCTGCTTTTTGCTGGTGTTTTTTCCCACTATTCCTGCTATTATTTTTAAAGATATTCCCAATGGAAAAATAGACTTATGATGTGTGAGAACACAGATTTGCCTTTAAATACACCAGTGGGAGAGAGCCAGTGGTGGGCTCGCTGCTTGCCAAGGGGTAGGTAGCACTCACTACCCAGCTCCTTCTGCAGGCTTTGCTAAAAGCAAATGTTTGAGTGCTGGGAATTGTCAGGTTCCCTGAGGCTGAGGGCCCCTGCTTGTGCATTACCCCTTTCCCAGGGAGACATATTCATGTTTCTTAGGTATAACTGGATTCTCACATTAATTTAGTGGTTCTAGCTCTTAGCATGGCCCTTTGTCAGATCCTCCCTGGGATAGTGGTCTCTTTGATTTGTTCTTCTCCCATGCCATACCTGGTTTTGGTTTGTGCTTCCCACCTGAGCCATTTGTTAATCTGCAGGCTCTGAAGACCAAAGGGGTGAAGGCTCTGCAGAGAACACGTGCAGCCAGGGTGGTCTCACAAAGGTGTTGCCACCCTCAGAGACCTCCACGGGAGGCACAGCCTTGAAGTGATGGGTGATTTCCCTGATTCCAGCCCTGTGTGGGCCATCAGCCTTCGGTTCTCCCCTCCACATTACCTTTTGTCAGGATGCAAAAGGTGGCACTGGGTGGGGGCAGCATGAAAATATCCTCCAGGAATTCAGGAGCAAGCCCAGTGTTTCTGGGGACCGTGTGTTAAGGGACTTGGCTAGTCTTGCAAATTACTTCCAGCAGAGTGAGTTTGAAGAATAGGAAGAAAATCCCATGTGTGGGCATACTTCTGTAATAAAACCCTCCCCTCACCCTGGAATCACCTCTGGACAAGACAGAACCTTTGATTCAGGTAACGAAAGACCCGTAGACGCTCGAGAAATTTTCTTCAGCATATCAACAGCCTCGCTTTTTTTTTGGTCTTTCTCTTTTTCTTCTGCTTTTAGCTGCGCACTGGAGGGAAGAGTCAGTGGTGTTTGGAATGGTGTGATTGATACTGTTCCTGTACTTCCAGCTTTGTCTGGAGCTCCCAGTCAGTGGTGCTCTGTTTCCCTTTAAATTACAGCCACCAGACTTCAATTTTCCTTTCTGGAATAAGGTAGGGCTTGATGTGAAGGGGAACATACATAATTATCTGGGCAAAATGAAGCTATTCTGTGGCTCATCCTTATTATTTGTGGCTGCTACAAAGATCAAAGGTCAGGGTTTTTGGTTTGTTTTCTTTTCCTGTCACAAACTCACACCGGGTCAAGCTGGATATTTAGGGTAATTGTGAGCAGGTCAGTGTCATCTGAGCAAATGGACAGAGCTTGTTTGACAAGGCATGTGGTTTTCTCAGTTGCTTCCTGCTCTATCTGTCCATCCTTTTCAATTTGTGCTGTTGAGACGTGTGCAAGTATGTTGACATATTGAGTAGATTTAATGCTGTTACAAAAATTGGTGGGATTTTTGCCTAAATCCATTTCTGATTCTATTAAATGCAAAAGGTTATCATGACATCCACAACAGAGAAGCTGGACATTTGGACTGGCAACACCAAGGAAGGTACAGAAAGGACATCAGGATAAACAGGGATGGCAGAGAGAAACTGGGAAGGAAGGCCAGGAAATGGGAAAGAATTCTTCTACCGTGATTTGGCTGGAGCAAATTTTGCAGTGCATTTTGCAGCCAGTGGTGGTTTCAACAAAGGAGCAAACCAAAGTGAGTGCCACTGGAATGCAAGGTTACACAGAGCCACGTGAGCTCACAGGGAGATCTGAAGTCAGCCTGACATCTGAATTTGTACCATGGTTGATTTTTTAGGATCCACGGGATCTCTCTGTGTGTTTAATGGATTTTGCTGTCTTTCCGTAGCAGAAAGCACCCAGATCCTGTCTGCAACCCTTGCAATGAGCATTTTCTGTGTACAGCTGTGTCTTGTTGTACCTAAACAACATCTTATTTGGAATGCTCGGATGCAAAGCTTCCAGCACAGCCCTCAGCCTCCTGCCATGTTTATCTACACTTCCTTGGTGGTCTGGTCTGTGCTGGAGGCACGGAAACTGATAGCTCCCCAAAGGCTGCCAAATCCACTGCCCTGATCTCTGCTGGTGTGATGCTACCAGGAATTGCAGCTCTGTCCTAAGGCCCCGGTGCCCCAGTGACACGAAGGTGAAGCTGTTGTTTTGAAAGAAAATAAAATTGACTGAGTTTTTGGTTGGTGCAGACATACACAGCTGCCTTCAGTTGGCTAACCAGTAGCATTAGTAAATAATAATATGATTACTACTAGCACAAGGCCTGATGATATATTCTTAGGGAAGAACAATTCTTTACCCTTCAGAATTAAGTGGGTTAAGCTCCATAATTTTGCTCATATAGGACATCAGGATGAAGGATCACCCTTCTGGTCTGGGGCTGTCTTTCACCACTTTACCCTTCGTAGACCTGACTGGTTTTGTAGCTCATGCTTTCTGAATATGTGAGAGTCAGGACGTGTGTGGCAAAAGGAGCACCAGGAACACCACAGCTGACAGTTTTTGTCAATGTCCTGGTGAAAAAACGGAGTGCCAGACCATCCAATGCCAACTGCAGCTGAGGATCTAATTGATCACCGTGCTAGGAATTTCCCTTCAATGCTCATTAAATTTCTAGATGTTAACTCCCCTGGCAAAATTGCCTGATGCTTTCCAGCCGCACCCCAGAAAGTCCAGAAATGAGAAGGTCGCCTTTCTTGAGACTCTTCTGGTATCTCAAGGAATGCAGTGATTCAGAAATTCTGTTTGCTTAATAATTTATAAGACTTCTTACTTTTCCTGTTAGCCTTTAAACAGAGGGAAGAACCATGGCAAAATAATTAAGATTAAAAGGCATGGTTTCCTCTTCAGATGAAAGTAGCATTCACTTTGAAATGCTTGGTGGTGATTTTGATTCATGTCTTAGATGGACCTTTGTCTGCCAGAAGCTGCTACCTTTGCACAGCTCCAGAGAAATTTCTGGAGCTCGCAGTGGGGCCAGGAGGAGAGGAGAGTTCAAAAGTGGACCAAAGGAGAGTGATAAATCTAAAATAAAGCCACTGATCCAGGCAGACTTCCATGTAAGACAGAAGATTTTAATGCTGTTTACTGGTATAATTTTTCAGAGCTCCAGTTAAATGCAAAACAAATCACAGATATGTTAAAATTTTACTGTGTGGGTCAGACTGTTGTTTTCAATGAGCAGTGGTAAAGCCCCCGCTGTGGTTTCAGCATGGTTAAAAGTCCTGTTTTTGCTGTTCACAGTGATTAAAAAAATAGCACGTTTGATACGCTTTGTGAATGTTTCTGTTTTAAATCACGAACGAGAAAATTGTTAACAATAGGTTAATTTTTTGTTTGTTGCTCAGATGGGACGTTTTAGTCCCTAAAATTGAATGCTAGTGTAAATCACTGTCTCTGCAGCACTGCTGAGTTTGCTTTCAGACGGATTTATGGAAAGGTCTGATTTTCCTTTTCTTTAATCTTATATTGGCTTATAATGGAGCCCACACCAGAGCCTTGTAGTGAACCAGGCAAATATAGCTGTCTTCTAGCTCATGCCTCAGCAGCTGCGAGGGACTGGCACACAGCAGAGCAGCTTTGTGTCTTGGGTTTTTGGATTTCATTCAATAGGTTCCACTTTGCATATTTATTCACAGTAAAGCACCATTAGCTCAAGACTAATAATTGGGATGGCGTGAAGAAAACTGTATAAAGAAACGCAGGCCACTTGGCTCTCCTGAGGCCTGACTTGGTGAAGATTTGACTGATTCTTTACGTCAGGAGCCCTGTGAAGCCTCTGAATAACATATTAATGCATGTTGCTGCTTTTCTCATCCTCTCATTTAACATATTCAGTTCAGTAGAGTGTTTCTTGAATTATACTCGTGTAGCTTAAAGCCTAGCCCACAAACTAGGTTAGGAACCTGGCTATCTTTTTTAAAAATAACTAGAAAAAAAATCAACATCTCTAAATGCTAGTAAAGAGCAAATCTAATCTCTTTGTCAATGCAAAGGATTTAAGCTGGCAGTTTTATACCTGCTATATATTTATTTGTAAGTGGAAACTGAATGTACAGCATAAATATGGGTTTCATTTTACATAAACCTCCAGTCAAGCTGTTTCGGATTGGAAGGAGCCTTTTTCTTCAGGGATGAATCACTGCAAGAGCTGGTCCTTCAAAGTTCCTTATTGAGACAATCTTATCTCTCTATCTTCCTAAAAAACCCTTTGGGCTCTCTGGATGGAGAGCAGGCTGCGACAGGAATCTTACAGAGAAAGGAAAAGATTATGGTTCAGGGTTTTTTTTGTTTGTTGGTGGTTCTGGCCCCTTGAAGGTACTGGTGTATCAGAAGCTGATTGGATTAAGAGGGTCGTGACCGAAATGTCCCCTTAAGGATCAGTGTTATAACACTATGAGATAATTACCCCTGATTCTGGAGGGACATCAAGACGTGGGTTCATTTTTACCAAAATTTGCACCTGGATATCCAGTTGTTAGACCTTGGTTCGTTGAACCTCCACCTGAATGGCAGAGAACAAGAGCAAAAGAAGCCATCCCAGGAGCCAGCTTTGTTCCAGGGGGCTTCAGGAAGGGGCACAAAGTATTTGAGGATGCAGCTTGTATTCTCTGCCTGCTGAAGCTCAGGATCCTGGGGATTTTATCATGTGCTGTGAGGGCAGAGACCCATTTATAGAACAACACTGAAACAACTGCAGGTCAGAAGATGAAAGAAATGTTGTGAGAGCCACTGGCTGATTAGGCAGTCTGTCATCAGTAATGGACTTTGAGGAAGTGGGACAGTAAATATGTCAAGGAAAAGGAAAAATTAAGTCAAAACTGAACCTGTACTTCAGACCGAGGTACAGTCATAAAGCAAAGAATACTGTGCTGTACTTCTGGTGTTTTAATTTGTGTGTGTAGATAGGAAGAGGTTGCTTCTATTTCCACTTGGAAAATGGACATTAGACTCTTAATGCACTTTCTGAGTTGAAGTCAAATAAGTGAAGAGTGCCAGGCTAGTAACAGTAAAAGCAAATAGATCTCTATTACGTCAATTAAGTTGTGGCTATTTATTTTAGAGCTGATTTTGGCTAGTGTATTGTGCTCAATATATTGCATTATGGAACAGTTTGACTGTGCTTTAGATTACTGCTCCGCAGTATGTGGGGAAACCATTAATATATAAATACCTTAATATATTAGAAATGTAAACCCAAGTGTGGTTCAGCTTCATCCCAGGAAGGTTCCACGCTGCAGGAATGCCAAATGGGTCTGCAGGCAGGGCAGCCAAAGCCTTCTGTCCCGTGCTAAGCCCTCACAGTGAAAGCGAATTTTATGCTGTTGGAAAACACTTTTGAGTGGTGTGGCTTCACATGGGATCTGTCGGTGAAGTAAGTCACTTCAGCAAAAAGAGGTTTGTGTGAGCATAACCCTATTTTTGTCCTGATGGAAAAACTAAACTAAAAAATGACGCCACCAAATGATCAGGACTGTAGCAGCAAAGGCTTCTACAGCTAACCTGGACTCAGCCAAATCTGCAGTGATGTTAAAAATCACAGGGGAATGGACCTGTGGGTACCTCTCAGCAGTTTGCTGGGTTGAGAGGTTAGTGAAGCAGAAGATTTCCCACCCAGCCTCATTTAAAGCATGTGGGGTATCAGTATCCATATGGAATGCTTCATGATTAATCATCATGGAGATTTGTCTCTGTGGAAGATGTTTCGTTCAGCCCAGGACTGAAAAACAAAGGATATGTTGCTGCCACACTAATGAAAAACACAGACAATCTGCTGCTCATATGTGCCAATTGTTGCTGCAGCCTTTACATAAATGCACTTAAAGATGGGAAAAATAATTGCAGGCAACCATTCTGGAGAAAGCTCATAGGAATATGGGCTCTTTAGGGGAACACTTTCAAGTGCATAAAAAGTCTTTCACAAACTTTATTCTTGTTGAGTTCTTCTTTGTGCTTGCTGTTGGTGAGTCCATCAGACCACAACACCTCAATCAGAAAAGTGCCAAGCAGAAAGCAAAATTGTAGTCAGGGGGCGAGAAATGTCAAGGGAAATTTCAAATTTTAGGTGGTTTTGTGCGTAAGACTAGGCACAAGCACAAAACCTAACCTGAATCCCAGAGAACCTTCCAAGGATGACCACAGCAGGTAGAACTGTGCACACACTGGCAATTCAGTCTGCTTCTGAAAGTTTTTAAGTAACAGAAAAGTGTAATCACTGCCAGTGCAAAATATTTATATAGAAACGGGCTGAATAATGTGTTACCCGTGGGCAGATGATACCTTTGAATAGATCTGGTTTTGCCCACCAAGTTTCAAAAGGTGTTTTGTAATGTTATTGGGACATATTCAGGCTGTTGCTCAACTGAGGTTCAGATCCTTGCAGTATGAACAGATACTTCTGTAGCCACAATTATTATAAGAATTGTGCTGTTCCCTTTCTCCTGCAGTTTCCAGAGGTTTCTCCTCATTTGCTGTCCCAAACTGCGTGGGCTGTGGCCCTGGAGTGTTGGAGAGTTGCCACCGTGTCATTCTGCAAGCCCATACTCCACCCATGTGCAGTGCTGGCCCCTCTACTGCGAAAGAAACAAACCCAAAAACTACAAAAGGCCCTGCAAAGGGCAGAGAGAATGACCAAAGGTCTGAGCAAGGAGTGGTTGGACCTCCTGGCATGCTTCAGTTCAGAAAGTAAGTGAGGAAGGTGGGATCTGATAGAAGTCCACAAACCACTGGTGGCGTGGTCAGGTGGATACAGGTTGCCATCTCTTAGGGTGCAAGAAATAAGGGCTGTCAAATGACCTGGGCAGGAATCACGTTCAAAACAAAGAAGAGTAACTTCTAGAAGTAGGCGTCCTGCCAACAGATGCTTTGGATGCAAAAAATGCCTGGGTGGCTCTAAGGGGAGACAAGACAAATACCTGGAGGGGACAGCCCTCCTGGAGGTTTCCTAAGTGGCCACACCAAGCTCAGGAAACATTTGAGCTTAAAATAATTCCAGACTGGGAAAGCGCTCAAAGAAAGTGTTGTGTACATTTGTCCCTGTTCTTAACTTAGACACGAGGTGTGCTTATGGCCATTGTTGAAGACAGGATGCGGGGCCAGGTGGCCTTTCTGCAGCTCCTATTTCTGCTATAGATCAGGTTTTGCCGAGGTATTTTAACACTTGGTGTCCAAGATGTCGATGGTTTGGGGTTTTTTTCTCACTCGGTCAGTCTTTCAGGTCCCAAGTTCAGTCCAGACATCGTTCAGATCATCTTCCTCGTGGTATCTGGAGAATAAATGCGGTGGATTTTAGTGTGATTGGAATAAGGCTTTTGAAACAAAAATTCAGAGGGCTTCAGTCTTTTTTCCACCCTCCAAGTATTATTATGGAAATTACTGCATCGTCCTGTGTTTCCATCTCTTATTTCTGTGGCAGTAAGTTCCCAACTATGCTCTAAAGAACTGTGGACTTGCCGTATTGGCTATTATCCATGCATTGCTCTGCTACTCATCCCCAAACATCTCTCTGAAACTATCTTTCTCTGAATGTATGAGCCTCAGTTCCCAAGCTGAATTTCATTTAGTTATTTTATCACAAGTACTAACCAACTGTTTTGGTTGTTGGTTTTTCTGGGACGTTTTAGCCCTCCACAAAAACCAGAGAACACCATCACTTGGACCCTTACTGGTAAACTCCTGATCCATGATACGTGTGGTACAAGAACAGCACAAGTCTCTCACCTTTGTCTTTGGCAGAATGCAAGGCAAGTACATAAAATACTTCCTTATTATAATGCTTAGTAGTAAGTGTTGCTATTAAGTCATCAGCTAATTTCTGATTCTGTGAAAGAAGCATGTTTTGGGCAGAAATTTTCCAGGCCTAGGTTTGTTACAAAGTAAATTGTGTGCTGAATAAAAAGCTTTTAAGCAGACAGACAGCTGAAAGGCCTGAAATTCAACAGTTGCAGTTGCATGGAAATTGTCTTTATTGTGGAGTTGTCTATAGGTTTTTTGTTTTGGCCTTCATTTTCAGTTGTCTCCTTTGCTTTGCCACAGCCATCTTGTTTAGTCTTTGCCATTAGAAAACAATCAGAAAACCAGTGCTGCCAAGTACAAATGCATCTCATTTTTAAAGTTCAGCTGGGGTTTTTTTTCCTTATATGATGGATTTTTCACAGAGGCTGCTGCATGATACCTTTCAAATATGGCCAACTCTGCCAAATCTAGTGAAAGGAGCATTTTGGCCAGACGTTGTTGCTGCCATTGTGAGTTCCACCACTGCCAGACCTTCTGGGCTAAAACTGCACAATTTTCTGCCTTCATGTACAAGGGGCTGGCTGGCATAAAAGAGAAACCTTGCATTTGTCTAGGTGCACAGCAGAAAGAAGCAGGTGCATGTACAACAGAGACCCTGTAGGAGAGGTGCAGCATCTCTGGGATTTTCAATATTGTCTAAAAAGCCCTCCAAGCAGACCTACAAAATAGCTGCAAACTAGACTGTGATAGGGAGTAGAAGAGATTTAGCAGATTATCAGAGACCAAAAAGGGGAAGTCAACTCCGTGTGAAAAACTCAGCAGGGCTGAGCAGCCAAAGGAAGGTGGAGGTGAGTACAGAGGTGTAAAGACCTGATCAAGAAGGTGTCATCGTCAGCTTGGAGGCCAAAGATTTGGCAGGTGAAAATTAGTAACACTTTTAGGTGTTCCATTCTCCTATCCAGACGTGATGCTGGGGCTTAGTCGAACAAGCTCAGTTGAAATAACTCCTGTCTTAAGCCATCCTATAAAACAGGCTTCTGGAAGGGCTTCTGAAGTTGATTAACTTTGTTCTCCCACCTAGTTTGCTTTTCATGAAAGTTCTGGTTTCACTCAGGGCTGGAAATGGGACTTGTCAGGAAGGCAATGAGAGTTCCGTGGCACACGGGGAGACGCAAGAGCTTGCCAGTGGAAACGTTTGTCTGGTGAGATTTTGTTCAGAAAGTGTGTCCATGCAAATTCAAGCGATGGGCCAGGCAAGTCAAATTCCTCATTCACGGTGTGGCACACGGGTGAAGCTTTCCGTGACAGGACAACCTGGGCACGGCACGGGGTGAGATTGCAATCACACTGCATTGTCACGAGCTGGCTGCGAGACAAGCAGCGCTTCCAACCTTTGTATCCCTGGTTTCTCAACAAACTGTGGAGCTTTTAGCCAGCAAGGCAGACCAGAACATGGCATTTCGTGTTTTTAACTCTGTGTGTGTGTTTTGTGGTGGGCTCCATTCTCTTTTCCTACCTCCTCTCCGGATCCATGGAGACAATATTTCTTAAGCTGGCAAGACATGCTTTTTTATTTATTGCCAAACTGGTGGAAAGTCTTCCAAGGGAAAGGATATGGGGGGTTATTTGACTTTTCAAAACTTCTGCTAATATTATTTTTTCCTTCTCTACACATCCTTTGCACTCACAAACAAAATGATTGGATTCAAAAGAAAATGTGCTCAGAAGTCAGAGCATTTTTTGCAGCATTTATAAGTGAAAGTGCAATCCAGCTGTTGGCAAATCATAAGCTCATTGTTTTGGCAACGCTGTTTCATTTACTTTTTTTTTTTTCTGTTATACTAACTTGTTTGCTCAGGTATTGGAATTCAGAGTTTTTCCTTCTTTTTAGAAATTCACACCCTTTCTGGCAAGGTTTGAGCTGTTTTTATTGCTTACAATTATACCTACAGGTAAAATAAATACTTTCCCACGGATGCCCTGGAATCCGGTATGGTTATAAGCTGATGTAGCTGGAAGAGCTGAGTTGTACAACGAGTATTTCTGCTGTTCTGTCTTTTCCTTCTAACACTTCTTAAAGACACAGGGCTTTAATCTGTTCTTGCTCTTGAGTTATTGAAGCAGTTCTTTGTAAAGGTTGCAGGGTCTCCTCCGTGCAAAGCTGGGTGGATGAGAACAGATCCAAGGGACCTGGAGAAAAAATACCTGTGAGGGAAACCTGATGTGGCTTTGCAACACAAATATTGCCGTGGCCTTTAGAGCATGACTGAGCTCTACACTGTGCACACAAAAAATGGCATTGGAAGGACATTTTGATGTTGCAAAGAAAAGCACGGAAAAGTTAGGAAATGCCCTAATTAAAGCTGCCTGCGTAATTCATTATGATTCATTTTTTAATTATCTGATCACATACTATTTTTTCCGCAGACCCCTCTTACCTCTGCGCACAGGATGTTCAGAGGCCTCTTAATGAGCAGCTATTCAGTAGTTTGTTTCATCTTCATTGTTCCATGTGTGGCCCAAGGCCTTATTTACTGCGTGCCATTAAATCCTGTTTTGAGGGCTAAATCCATAAAAAGGCTTTGGCCTGGTGACCTTGTGTGCCGAAGGATCCGACTGCTCAGCCCCCTGCTGCCTGGTGTTGAGAGGCAGAGTTTATGGCCCAGGTGTGCTGCTGCAGCTGCGGCAGAGCAGGCCCAGCTCTCCAGCCTGGTGCCATTCCGAGCCACCCCGAGCTCAGGTAACTCCAGGAAGCACGTGGAGTTCTCTGGCTGCAACCTACTGTCACCCAAAATCCAGATAATCGCCTCCTTTCCCTGCACAGTTAAACGGGAGTCTTAGGATTTGTGACTCACGCATCCTGTTTTCAGCAGTGCCACTTTACGCGCTGAAAAAGCCCTTGGAAAAGTGTTTCGCCAAAGCTGTGACCCAGTTTTCCTCCCTGTAGAAAGGGAATAATGGCATGGGCCAAACCGTGTCACAGAGGTGTTCTCTGGCTCCAGTTTTTACAAGCCCTTTGGAGTCTTAGTTATGGGAAAGACAATGTACTACTTCTTCATCCAAAACTGAAGGTCAAAGTTGTGGAAATATCCCCTTGTCTCACTGCCTGAATTAGATTTACGGAAGAACTCTTGGTGATTCATTTTTTTACACAGGAAAAATGGGCTACTCTCAGTGTTCTTTAAACTGGGATCTTCCCTATCACCCCAGAGATCCCACCAGCATGTTCTGGAGGAGTCCTGAGGGATTTATGGGGAGATAGTGAAGCAGGCGGTTTTATTCTCAACTCAAACTGTCAGGATTGTGTCTGTAGCAGAACACAATGAGCCAGGGATGATTCTTTGGCCTGGAGATCAAAGAGCATGGCGTGACTCAGCGGTGTTGTGAGCTCACCCTCTTCCCCTCCCAAAAAGCCAAGACACCTTGGCCATGCTGCCTGGTGGAAACAATTGACCTCTGCTATCTCTCAGATCATGCTGAAGCAAATCTGAGAGAGGAGAAGCTGGCAAGAGCCGAACCCATGTTTGTGAGCAGGTTAACAATGGTGTGGGCAGCACTGACCAGGCTTGTGCTCTGGTCCTTATCATTTATCAGTACAGAAAGGGCCTGTGCAGGGTGCTCAGCTTTCCCTGAGGACTTGTTACGGGGAACGGGGGGAATCTTCAGGATCTGGTGTGTTTCACTGTTCCACCTCTGGGTGGTTTAGGAGGGTCTGGATTATGTACGTCCAGAGCTAACCAGGAATCCTGTGATGTAATGGCAGCAAACCCCGTAGTCTTTGGTGGAGTTGTGGGAGTGTTCCAATTCCAGTGTTTTATCCAGGGGAAATTTTGCAACATTAGACTTCTGTAGGTAAATAGTTCTCTTTCTGGAATACTGCTGAGCTTTATGTTTCAGAGAGGGAGGGAGGGAGGGTCAGGAAGTAGCTGCTTCAACCGGAATCCCTTACAGTTTAGGATAACACCCAACCTTTGAATCGCTGGCTGTATGGTTATTTTTCCTGTTTTCTGTTGTTGTTTGGACATAGATGTGACAGAGGTGGTCATTTTCTGTTTCTGGGAAAAAATGCATCAAGAGATCACTGGAGTTTTTCCTTAATGGGGTTTTGATGATGTTTTCAAGGGCAGAGAAACAATTTGCTGCCTATTTCTACCCCGAGGCCCTGCCAGTGTGACCTCATGTTCATTTCCAGCCAAAAGCTGCATTGATTTTCTGCATCAATTTTCTTTCATTTATATTTAATCCGAATTCAAAAGTGTGTAAATGATACTTGAATTGTTCCTTCTGTGTTAACATACTGGAAATTTTCGTCGCATTGACTGGGAATATGCTTCCAAGCACATGCACTCACACAGCATGTCAAATAGACCACAGTTAATATGTGTAATAAGAACAGGGCCACGAGAAGCAGGCTGGCTTGTCCAAAAGGAGCATACGTGTCTGGAAACAAAACTTTCTTTCACCTCTGAGGGCCTGATTGCTCTTTAATTCCATCCTTGGTGGGCCAACACATGGGAAACAAGCTATGGAGTGGGAAACAACATGTATAACTCTGCAAATGCAGCTAGGCAGTCTTGCATACGGCGTTATTGATCTCTGCAGGAGGATAGATTTTGTTGTTTTTTTAAATCCAGCAAAGAAAAAAAACTACCCAAAAATCTATCCTAAATAAATCTTCCAGAAAATGGGGCTCAGACCTGTGCTCAGCCTGTGTTGTTTCTCTCTGTAATCCCTGGTGCTTTGCCCCTGACACCTTCCTTGAGCCTGATCAGGAGCTGGATTTCAGTGTTGCTGGGGCTTCCCTTGCCCCTGTTGTGCAACTGCTTGGGGAATCTGATTTTGGGATCTATTTAGATACTTAGTGCTTAGATACTTTCCTGATTTCTGTCCAAACCCTTCTGGAGCTCTTTGATTTCTATAAATGCGATGATTCAGCCTGGCTGGATCCTTGTTGAAGGCTATGACACAACTTGGGTTAACTTCAGCATCAGCCCTGCTGGCAAAACAGACTTTCTTGTGAGATTTATGGAGCTTCCTGCTTCTCGCTGGGCTGCGAATGGAACAAGAATAGCCTTTCTCAGAGTGTCTTGGCACTGCTCCTTCTAGAGGGAACCCAGAACAGGAGACAGTGAGAAATACCAAACTTCCACAGACTTAAAAAAACCCCAAAACAAATGCCTTTGCTTTTTTGTTGGGTTTGGTGGACTTTTCTTGGGTTGTTAATACTTCAGTCATGCCAGTTCACTCACCATTACCTTTTAGGAAAGTGTATGTAGAGAATACATGAAGTTATAACCCTGTGGATGAAATATAATTCAAGTTGACTTGAAAAGGTTATGTTTTGGCACATCAAACTCTTAATGTCAGCAATTATTTTGCTTTTCTTACTGTTTCATTTGTACTGTCACTGTCACTCTTTTTACTACTAAGTTAAAACCCCTAAAACAGGCAGTGTCTGCACGTCTCTCTGAGACAGATGAATGGCAGTGACCTGCTGAAGACTGCAAGAGAGGGAGATAAAGGAGCAGAAAATCAAGGATTCCCAAAATCTTCTGTCAAGTTTTAAAAACAGGATGAAAAATCCATTTTAAAAAAGGGGATTTCTTTATTATCATTATTATTATTATTTATTATTATTATTAACATCAACCTTCACATAAAATACCCGCGTGGCTTTTTTCCTTTTTTCCTTTTTTCCTTTTTCCCTTTTTTCCTTTTTTCCTTTTTTCCTTTTTTCACTGTTTTGAATATGGGCAACAAAGATTTTTACACATGAGCTGGAAGCTGGGGTGATATGCAACATTAAGTAGGTGCAAAATAATAGGACGTTAAAAATATGCTTATTGTAGCTAATCTGAATTTCTTTAAAAATTGAGTGTGCCATCCTCATATGTACATCATCAAAAAAAACCCCAGTAGCTAAACAGGTTAATCAAAATCACCTGAGTCCCAAAGTACTCAAGTTTAAAACCAGCTGACACTAAAAGTACCCTCTTCATTTCTTCACCTGCTAGAGCAGGCCATGTAAACAAACAGATATTCTCTAATAATAGTTGCAGATGTTCAAAAATAGTGTTTATATTTGCAGTCATGAGCCCTGCATTTCTGTTCACAAGCCACGTGCTTTCTTTCCCGACGCTTTGCTAAACATATAGTTTAAAAAAACCCCACCTTTCTAAAGCTTCTGTGACTCATGCAGAGCTCCAGCTCACTGTAATATAACCCAAGCTCTGTCCTTCCTCGTTCTGTAAGATCTTTATAGCTGCAAGTCCATGATTAATGAACCTTAATTCATTTAGTTCTCCTTCCTTTTACTTCATGTACAAGTAGACAGCTTCATGTATGCGTGTATGTTTTTCCTTGCCAGCAAGAGAAATGGTAGCATATGAGTGGGCCCTTTTTGTCTGACTGACAAGAATTCATCTCTCCTCCTTCTCTTCTCACCTTCTCATGGGATTNTTTTGTCTTATTTTATTTTATAATGTTGCCTACCTTGGGAAGCCCTAAAGCTCTCCCTTAATCCATCCCTTCTTTTTGCCCTCCTGTAAAATGAGTAGAAATACTTACATGTGGAATGGGGCAAAAAAAAAAAAAAATCCCAAATCCCAAATGAAAGGAAAACGTTCAATAAAAATCGAACGCAAGAACAAGCACTTGTTTTTCATGTATTTTTCCTTCAAAAACACCCACTTGCATACAAATATTTGTCCGAAGGAGCACTGCAGGTCAGCCCCCGGGTGGCTGGGGACACCTTGCCCTGCTCCGGGTGTGCCGCAGTGTCCCCAAGCCACGCGGTCATGGCAACAGCCCTGCTGCGCCTGTGGCTCCTTGGTGTGCAGCTTCCTGCACGGATTACCTGTTTCCTGCAGCTCTCCCTTCAAGCAGTAGCTCTTCCCTTCAAGTACTTCTTCACCCGCCCTAGTTACTCTCAAGGTAATGTCAAAATGAGTAAATTTGCCACAAATTAGAGGCCTAACGCTCGCTCGATGTTGTATTTGTGAGTGGGCAACAAATGGATACACTACAGAGACACTGGTGTATGCGGCCTGCCTTGTGATTGTTGTTACAAAAGAAACAAACGTTCGTTTTATTAGTTTTAAATTTAATGCGATACAATTGTGGTAGGGAGGTAGCAATTAAGAGACATTCCCGTTGCGTGCACATAAAATTCGATGTTTCTGTCTGAAAGTAATAGGAGCAGAATCAAAGGCTGTTACAGCTATTTGGATGTAACAATAACATTCAGCCCCGCTTTGTAACTGCTAATGGATTTCTTCTCCAGCATGCCTCGGAGGAAATAATTTTCCTTGCTTTAGCGAGATGAGAAGAGGCTCGGAAAGGCTGGGAAAATCTGTTTGTCTTTTCTCTTACTGAGATATAAATCAGCCAGATCAGCCTTCAAGCCAGCGGAGTTTAGGGCAGGTTTAAACTGTTGCTCCCGAGATAGGAGGTTTCACAGAGTTATTCAGCTGCTCTGGAGGGTCTCCCTCATCTCTGGGTACAGAGCAGGGCGAGGAGGCTCCACAGCAGCTGTGAGGCAGCCGGAGGAGCCCTCAGCAAGACCCCTGGTCCAAAGCAGGGCTTTCCAAACTGCGATATGCATGCCACTGGTGGGACACAAACCACTTCCAGATGGCAGATAAAGGCAGCTCCTCCGCTCCTGTGTGAAGCTGCTTGTAGAGCTACATGGGTGAGTGTTTCCACCCAGATACTGGAAGTCATCCCGTGCCTTCGTGCAGGCTCAGTTCCTGTCTGCAGCCACTGACTGGCAGTGTGGAGGTGCCCACCCGAGCTGTGAGGAGGTGCCTGCTGAGATGGTCTGTGAGAAGAGGCTGCTTAAGGCAGCTTTCTGGACATCCTCTTGCAGATTTTTCAGCAGCGTTGCACAGACTATTTATTTTCCCCCATTGTTTTCATCGTATCCGTTTTCTGATCTTGCCCTAATTTGATGATAATTGATTATTGCAGTGATGCTATTCTTTCAGCAGTGAAATAGGCCACACGGTTTTAACCTTTGGGAACCACGCAGACTCTCAGATATTTCAAAGATAATATTTTTCAGCAGTGATCTGAAAAGGAAATGATCTGTCACTAAAATGCATTTGTAGAGATGTAGCAGCCTCGCTTGGCATGTGATGCTCAAGGTATGCATGACGAAATGTAAAATGTAACTAGGTTGAATTTTATTTAGCTCTCAACCAGGGTTTCTTTACCAAAAATATCTCTGGACATTTGGGGATCATCAGGATCTTTGTTTTACATCTTGTTAGTACAGTGCACCTGAATGACACAAATCTCCCACACCGCTGGCTTTTGGCCAGGTCTGTGAGAAGTTATTGCTACTAAGTATGGTAAACTGAATAACAATAATCATATATTTTTCATGATGGAAGAGAATTTGTAGCTATCCATTTCTATTAGTTCAACTTTGCCTTTCCATTAGCACACTAAATGACATATCTGATTTCTCTCTTTTACGTTCATTTTATCTTCCTTTATGGACATAACCTCTGCGTGTGTTTTTTCAACAACATTCACTGGAGCAGAAGAAATGGTTTATAGGTGATCCTTTGAAATGCCCACACGGGTGAATGCAGGGACAATGCCAATGTTTGTCTTTCGCTTGCATGTATTGCAGCAGAGAAACTTGACCTTCTTTTAAAATGCAAACAACAGCTGTAAACTCCCAAGCTGTCAGGGAATCCTTGGAATATGGAAAAACAGACGTATTTTTTCCCATGCTGTTGTGAACCTTGTGATAATCATGGCTGTACATCTTTGCAATACATCCCATTAGATTTTAGAGTTTATAATTCCACGTAATAGCACGTTTCTTTCCAGAAGGCTTCTACTCAAAAATAACAACTTCCATACACTGAGGCTAGAGAAATTCCATGTTCTGTCCCAACCTACACATCCATAGGTGTCTGAAGCATAGCTTAACAAAAGCAGCAATTGGGCAGCGTGTGGCTTTTGGCCCTGATGAAAAGGTGATCAATTTTCTCAGTCAGTAGTGGTTTTTTGTGTAAGTGCACACGGATGAGCTATTGATGCTTCATAGGACAGTAAGTTTGTCCGAAGCAGGTCTTGGTTTTATTGTTGCAAAGAACTCCAAGCCAGCAGGTACACCTGAGAGAGGGAAGATACGCAGCTGCAAATCTGGCTGTGGCTGTAGGAGTAAGGTTGGACTATTTCCCACTCAGGGACAAACAGAGCAGAAGCTGACTGTGGCCTCTTGCCTCTCTCTCTCTCTCCAGAGAGACACCTCAGTATTTTGTTTCATTCTTCAGGCAATCACCACTTGGCTGTGGGTTATGAGTGATGCTTGCAGGGATAAACGCCTGGTCCCGCACCCAGCTGGGTGAATGTGAATCAGGAGCAGCTCAGGAGGGCTGTTCTGGCTGAAGGCAGATGGAGGCCCCTGGAGAGGTCACTCAACACCTGGATTAGGAGAGGCTGGAAGTCCTCCAAGGTGCCTGGCAGGGTTTGAGCACCTCCTTCTGACTCACCTCGTTTACCTGCGTTTACCGCGGTTGCCAGTGTGGTTGTCAGTGACCTGCATCGTTTGCTGATCTGTGGGAACCTGCAGCACATTCCTGCTTTGAAACGCTGCCTGCATCAGTGACATCATCCCTGCAGGGAGGAATGCTAGCTCCAGTGCAGCACCTGGGCAGCTGTGGGTACCTGAGCTGACCGCACAGAGAATTTCACTGTTTCACGTGTTCACGTGTCAATCGAGCTCCTGCTGGGGCACTGTGGCCTGTGGAAATAATCTTCCTGCCCTATAGCTCACAAGGTTATTTTGCTATTTATCTGGAATAATTGATAAATCAATTATGTATCAACATAACTTGTAAGCAAGCTCTAATGTCTGGAAGTCGTCTAGGGCAAAGGCTTGAGTTTTTGGAGAAGTGCCTCTGTGTATCGTTGATACACCCAATTTGCTACTCTTTTGACTCCCAAGGACACATACCTGGAGTTTCTGGAAAGGTTTGACTGTGCATTAGTTTGTTTTTGGAGACGTTGCCTAGTCCAGCAGTCAGAGCTCAGGATGCAAAGCCAGGAGCCCCATGCTTTCCCCAACTCTACAACCTCAGAGTTTGGTCTCATCCCTCTTCTTTCAGTATTGCTATTTTTGATTTGGGGAGTGGTAGCCTTTACATCTAGGGCTGACCATTCAGGGTTCATGTCAGTGTCCAACAGCTAATGCTGGTTGAGTTTTGGGCAGATATGAAATCCCATATTCTCAGAGCCACGGATTATAAAGCCAAGAGGGATGGTTCCTCACCAAGACTGTGGCCTGTCAGATGTGGGCCCAAACCTAGACACCGGATCAAACATACCCAAACCCTGGGGAGGCTCAGCTCTGAATTCAGATCTGGGTGTCAGCTCATCCCTGTCTCTGTAAACACCAGACAGGAAAACAAACAAATGGTTCTGGGGAAAATCGTATATATATATGATAATATAGGTAAAGTTTGGATCCAGAGCTGAACCTCTGCTCCAAACTGTCCCAACTGCTATAAATAGGTTTCCCATATCTCCAGTTACATAACTCCAAAAATTAAAATTTTCTAGCAAAGCTTGCACGTCAGCACAGAACATTGTCCTCAGCAGGGTTACAGTAGCAAGCTGTCAGAGATTTTGATCCTCAGGATGCTGGTAGAAACCTGGAAAAGCTCCAATACCTTTTGTGCTGGAGATTAGGATCTGGTTTACTGTGTCTCTCTCCTGCTGTCTTTTTGTATCTCCTGATTTTAGTAAACAAGAGGGGAAGGAGAGAAAAGGAAGGAACTCATCACGGGCTTTGAATGATGCAAACAGTTTAATTAGGAAGTAATGTTAGATACTGTTTCCCTTCCTTTGCTGTTGTCCAGGCAGGATGCATCCTTAGGAAACAATAATAGAACTGGGGATTACAAAGCTTTTGCAGGCATTGCAGCCAAGTGCCACACAGGAAAGTGATCCCGGGGCAGGCGCTTGTGTAACGTGAGCGGAAGTTATTCAGCATTCCTTGAGGAAGCACAGCACCAGCGCTCAGTATCAAGACAAATATTCCTGTCAAGCTGAAAGGGAAGATAATGCTGGTTGCCATTTTGTATTGTCTCTCTTGGTGAAGTTTGCTGATTTTGTTTCCCCGAGCCTGGCTTCGAAATAACAGCGCAACTAAAAATAACCTCACGATTGGGCCTTAAAATGTCTCCGTGACACAAGGTCAAACAATAATGGGCATTTCCTACTCTGTAACCTTTGTAGCAGGCAGAAGGAAAAGTGTTCAAAAGGGGCATTGCTGCGGGGGTCAACCTGAAACATTTGACCCTGAGCTGGTTTAGTTCTCAAACTCTCCATCCAGGAGAAGGCCTGTGGCAGCCTGTGAGACACCAGTTCTCCGTGAGCTGAATTTCCCTCCGTGCTATTTACAACTGCCCCGACGTTTCGCTGTGTAATAGCAGCGTTTGCAGATGCCTGTGCAATTAAACCCTGGCCAGCCGGGCTCCGGGAGCCCACCAAACAGGGCCCAGGATGCAGAAAGGCCTCACCAGCCTGGAGAGGTTGGGTCTGTAAATTGCTGATATCCACTGGAGTGGCTGGGTGTGAAGGGGCATGTCCATACCTGTGGCCTCCCTACCTCCATTCTGCCCTTCCCTTTTTTTCTATACCCAAATTGCCCCCATCCTATTATCCTGAATTTATTCCTAATGCCCTTTTCACCACATGGTTTCCCTATGCAACTCCCTTTCNAATGTAACTCTGCCCAGTGAATCCTGTACTTAAGTGGGTGTTCACATGATTTTGGGCAGTTGTTGTAGTCAGTCTGTGCCAGGCCCAGCCAGGAGGCTGTGAGAAAATAAAGAGCATTTATGAACATCTATCAAGATTATTGTTCCTGATTCTTTCTACGGGGCCAAAGCTGTTTTTCAGGGAAGGTTGCAGGAACCCCACTGCAACAGCTGGAGTCAGAGTGCCCGTGGTCTAATCCACAGCCCTGCCGCCGTGCTGGGTGGAGGTTGGAGAGACTCGCTGCACTTGTGACCCTCAGTTTACCACCGAGATACTGAAATGATGGGGAATCCCTCTTAAATGCACATTTCTCATAAGAATTAACTGGGTCTCTTTAGAACTGAAAAGCCATTGAGGAGTCGTTCTTTCTTCTCTTTTGGGGATGCATACAACATATATTTGTCATACGCTGGTCTCTCATCAGAAACTAGTTGCAAGAAGAATGCTCTGTTATACCCTCATCGTGTATTTCAGTGTTCAATAGCTCTGCTATTTTCAAGTGGTTCCTGTGCTTCCTCAATAAAATACTCCTGTTTTCCTGTTTCTGACTGTGGAAAAAGTGAATTCAAGGATGATACTAAACAATACACCTAAAACACTGATTATTTTCCCCCCTCTCTGTACAGAGGTCTCTTGAAATGAAAACTATTATCCGCTCGTGCTCTCTCTTTTATCTCTGAGTACTGAATTTCTTGGTTCCCTCAATAATATGCACAAGCCTAACTCCCCTTTCTGCCCACAGCCACTGCCTTTGAGGCCTTCAGAGGCTCTACCTTCAACCTAGTCTTTTACTTTGGAGACCCTGCATGACTCAGAGATACTCTTCCCTCTTGGCTTATCATAAAAGTGATTCTTCCCACTCGTTCTCTTTTGTATTTTCATGCTGCTTCATCTGGAATGCAAATACGTACCAGGAGCCCAAACCTTCCTTTGAATTCCCCAGTATCACACAAAGGGTGGTCAGAATTGGTTTTCAGTGGATAACGGGGGTTTTGACTAACTGGCATGTTTCACAGAAAATGCTGTGAAATCTGCATGGCTTCATCTTTTACATGAAAACCTAAGAAACCAAAGAATGAAATTTTTCCGGGCCAAGAGGAGAAAAAGAAACCCTAAAGAAACCAAGAAACAAGTCTTTGAGGCTTGGAGGGTTTGTTTCTTCTCCAAACCGACATTTCTCCTCTTTGCTTTCATGGATATGTTTTTTCTACATTTCTACTTAGACTTTTACCTGTGTGGGACATCTTTTGCTAAGGCTTCAAAAGAGAGTCACTGACCACTGCTGCATTTCTGCAGATNCTACATTTCTACTTAGACTTTTACCTGTGTGGGACATCTTTTGCTAAGGCTTCAAAAGAGAGTCACTGACCACTGCTGCATTTCTGCAGATCATTCTGTGTAACTTTCTAAGTCACTTCATGTGCCAGGATGAGAATCAATCCATGCTAAAACACTCTGGGGTTCCTCAAGTGTGAAAAGATCCATAGAAATCCAAACTCCTCTGTTCCCTGGTGATCAGCATTGAAAAACGCAATGGGATTTAAGTGATTTATGAAATACAAACCCTGATACCCAGTGGCGTGTATGGAACACGTTCTCTCAGTCTTGGGAGCACGAAGAACACAGCTCTGCAGATTTTGGCAGTGCGAGGAGAGAGGGATGAAGCTGATCCCCAGCTCACCTCCCAAACCGAGACCTGCCACCCCAGGGCCAGGGCTGTGGGGGAGAAACACTGGAACAAGCAGCCCCATCCAACAGCAGTGGGAAGAAGAGGCTCTTGCAGGTGCAAGCTCTTTCTGACTCTGTGTGGGGCACTATGATCTTGTTTTGCTTGAGACTCCAAAGACTCAAAAGTTAGCTCTATACGGGGCTCCCAGAGATTAAATAAATTCAAAATGACATGCCCTGCATCCCGAGGGGTCATGCCATTATGCATAGGGTTTTGTGCTGAACATTCATTTCTGATGAGGGCTTTTATTGATGGCATCATTAGTATCTGAAGAGAGAGGGAAGATTGATTTGCTTTGACAGAGCATCAAATATTCCTGTTAGGGTATAAACACAATTTGTTACCCATGTGGAGAACTGTAGAAAAATTAAAAATTAAATTATATAAAAGGTATTTGTTTAAAAAGTCAGAAAAATTGCTTGGAACCAGATCTACTCAAATTTGGGGTAAGTTTGTAGTTTGGAGCACAAAATATTGAATGAAATTATTACCTTGGTTTCTTACTCGTCTGGTAAAAAATAATCCTGATACAATTGAAAGAAGAAAATCTGAGTTTGTTTCAAGCTGTTGCCACCTCGTGACAAATACAGGCTCCTTGGGCAAGCTAGATGGTCCCGTGAGTCCCTCATGTACTTCTAAATTTACCTTTTGTATCATGACAGGATGAGGGTTTTAATACTTGTGTTGTGACAGTAGGTTTTTCATCCTCCTATCAGTAGTTTGAATAATTTGATTCTCATCCCAAGCTGTACATCAGAGAGTCAGTTTTTCTAAATCAGGATCTTTTCCCACCATTTCCAAGCAGTCCGGGAGTTGGATGAGGTGAAGTGAGGAGGATCTATACCTGAGATGAGAATATGAGGCAAAAAATTATGTATATTTGCTCTCCTAACCCAGAGTTTCTCAGCAGCGTTATCTGTTGTAAAAGCTGCAGGAAAGGTGAGTGCCTGGTTTGATTAAATATGAGTTTTAAAACTGAATTTCTACATGTGAAACTGGGTTTCATGTAAAGATATAAAACTTCACCCAGGCCTGTTAATTTTATTTCACAGATTAGCATTGGGCCATGACTCGAAAAGCTGGGCACAGTTCAGGAGACCTTGGGCCTGACACTGAGTTATCTTTTTTGCCTTGCAGTGCCAGGCTGCAGTCTCAGAGCCCAGTTGCTCTGCACAAGCCCATAAAAGCACCACGAATTTCATGGGTCAAATTCACCTCAGTGGAGTGGAGCAACTCTTCAGATTACTGTGACTAGATTTTGTCCTACATTTTATAGGAACTCACTGGGCCAGGAGAGTTTTCCTTTCAGTCACTGCACAGAAGCACCTGAGACATTCAGTATGCAAGCCTCGGTTATTTTCTGTCAGGACTTGTTGCATTACCATCCAGGGACTGTCCTTTAGCATCAGCTCCTGTTTTTCCCATCTGTGAAACAAGGAGAGCTCTCAGTCTTCTGCAGTCCTGGATTTTGGAGTTTTATAAGTGATAAATTTCATGTAAATAATGTGAATGAAAGATTTAACCTAGCATGGAATATCATATTTCTCTTTTTAAAAAAAAAATAAATAAAAGCACTAGTTATTTAGACATGTTGAGGCGGCTGTTTGGGTTGTGAAAGAAATTGCTGTCTTCAAAGCTGGGTTAATGGCCCTTGGGGCTACACAGAGAGGATGGCGGGGAGGCGACAGGGAGTGTATGCCAAGACTGAGAAAAATATACATTTAAGTTGTGCTGAAAATGTCCGAATTGATGTTTTCACTTGTTCTGCCAAGATGCCTCTCTGATTTAATGAGCACATGTAACTCGCGCTGACTTGAGCTGTCCATGAACAGAAACCATGGCGTTATTTTCACCACATCTCTCGTCCAGAGAGAGCAGGAGCTGCTTGTTGTTTTGGGATGGTGCTGATGGGCAAAGTGAGTGCATTTAGCAGGTTTTGCTCATGGTGTTTTCTGGGAAGGTTGCCTTTTTATTTGGGGGGGGGTCTTTTATTTATGGGGAAATCTTCCAGCCAATTCCACCTGTTGACTCCAACCTGTTCTCCCTGTCAGTCAAATCCTAGGATTTGCTCTGCAGTTGGCCTTGACATCTCTTGAGCCAGCAAGAGGTGAGGATAAGAAATACCATTCAAAAGATCCTCAGCACACTGCAGTATCAGTGCCTCTGGGCACACTGGATCATAGGTTTGATTCCTTTGTGAGCTGCCAGTGAACCCTCACCATGGCAGTTTTTCCTCAAATTTTATATTAAACATCATGTATCTTATCTCCTGATCTCCCTGCGAAACAGCAGCGTGGAAGAGTGTTCAGGATCAATCTTGTGCCTCATGAAAATGACCTGGCAATACTCCTTTGCCAGATCATTCTCACATATTTCAAAACAAAACCAAACAAAAACTCCTACCAGCGAAACACTTGGGCTGAGTTTATCCCTGGGGAGATGATGGGAAACAAACAGCACGTGATGGTTGCTAATCACATTCTGTAACATACCACTGGAAGGCTCTGAGATGCTGCGGCAAAGGGCACAGAGCTCAGAACAGAATAGAATGGCTTTGATCTGAGGTTCATTTTGGGTTATGCTGTGGAAAAAAAAACCCCGACAAGCCCCAAACAAACCTTGCTCTGTTAAAAAGATAAAAAACAACTAAAGCATTCGTGTTGAACTTTCTGAACAGGTATCTCAGTAGATTCTAGGAACATGCAAAACCTGAGTAGCAGGGTTGTAAGCACATCGGTAGCATGATTATGTGCAAGAGTTAAAACCAAACTAGCTATTTCGCAAATTCTCCAATAATTATCACACATTAATTATTATTTATTTTGTATGATAAACTAAATTAGTTATTAATTGTTCACGTTATTATTCATTAATTCATTTATTACTAATTCATCTCTTCACCGTTTGCAACTAGAACAACATTTCACGTGCAGTCAGCGCACCAGGGCCGATGGAAACCTTCAGTGACAGAATCTGAGAGGGACAGAGGATGCTGTGGGAAAACACCTCTGGCTATCTTATCCCAGCTCCTGCTCAGAGCAGCTCCAGTCACAGCAAGATGCCCAGGGGCTTGTGGAGTTTTTTCCACCTCCAAGGGTGGAGAGTTGCTCCTGCTGTGGTGTCTGACCACCCTTCTGGTACCAAGTTATTTTCTCTTAGCTTGTCTAAATGTCCCATTGATTGGGACATTGATTGTGTTTTGTTTACAAAGACAGCGACTTTTCCAGTTTTTGCTCATCTAACGCAGCTTTCTGCCTTCTCTTATTTATCCCTCTGCCACAAAGGACTTGGTGAAGGAATTATGAAGCCTACAGGAAAGCCAGGCCCTGGGAAATGACTGATATATGCCATCTTTCAAAGCTGTCTGCATGATACTCTGTAGAACATAGACTAGGATTGGCCTTTTAAATCCCTTTTGTTTGAATGGTTCTAATATAAGTGCAGTTGTCATGTGGTGACACACTCCAATTAAGTGATGGATGCTTCACAAAAAATGTTATTCTAACAAACTACTGATTGGGTCAGTGCTTTCCAAAAATCAGTATTGTTTTTGTTGTTACGTATCCTTAAGATAGCAGGAATTTCTTTGGGAATTTCATGTTTATTGATTGCAAATATTACTCCTTTTTTCCTACCCTGTGATTGTGGCTGCCAAAGTGCTCTTGATCTTCAGATTCATTTGTGGTCAGGGGTCTGGAAGATTAAGCCCAAAAGCATCTTTGGAAAACGTTCTGTACACTGAAGGAGGTACTGCCCTTGGTGCTCACAAGATTACATACGAACTAGGACTTTCATCTTTCATTTCTCTAACTCTTGGATGCTCAATGGTGAAAAAATATGCAGCCGTAAGAGGCCGTGGCAGGTGGCCACCAGTTCTGGGCAGGAAGCCCTCGCCTGGCTCTCGGCTGGTGCCGTGACGGGAGATAGATGGCAGTGCAAAGCGGGACGGAGAAACCCCATTTCTCACTGCTTTATTTGATCTGCCTCCTTTCTCACATCTCCGTGTGTGGGGCGAGGGGGAGGGGAAGGAGGGTGAGGAGGGGAGGACGAGGGTGGGAGTTCCCTTCATGCTTCAGCAGTGGTGCTGAATGTGAGGGGAACAATAGCTGGTCTGATTCCAGGCATTCCCTTGGACAGGGGCTGTTCGGGGAGTGAGCGCAGACCTGTGACTCTCACAGGTACCATTGCCAGTGGCTGGAATACCTGCGGGGCTTTTGGGAACCAATGAGAAAGTGGCAGGCAGTCGGAGCTCTGTCCTAAATTTCATCCTCTGAGTTTTCAGGGAAATAAACTTTTCTACCTCCGAATCATTTTTAACACTCAGCTGTCAAGATGACACTTTCTCTTCTCAAATGATAGCCTTCATTTCATCTGAAGTACTGAAAGTGCATGTTGCTTTCATGCGCTTAAAAAAAAACCCAAACCCTGAGCACTGTCACAGGAAGAGACAGGTTCCTCTGAAAGGAAAATACATGTAACCAGCTTGCTGGTAGTTGCACCACAAACCGCCTGAGCACCACGCTGCCTCCTCTCCTTCCCAGCTGTGATTAGGAGGCCTGAATTGCTGATAACTGCGTCGGAAAAATGCAGGGCCAAGCATCCGCTCTGCGCTGGAGGCAACAGCAACCAGTGGTTCTGCACCAGAAATAATCCCTGCCCGCCCCTGCCTGACAGCAGGCAAGTTTTCGATCACCTCTTCTATTTTCCAGTGCTTTTATTTCTCAGAAAAACGAGCTTGGTTCCGAGGCATGGGCTGTGATTCACGTAGGGAAAGATCACGCAAAGCCGTGTTATGTTTTGTAACATCTCAAAATAATTTGAAGTTATTGCAATTTACATCATGTCTTTTCTGCTGATGGGAAACTTCTGTGGTGAAAATGGATTTACAAGGGCTATATGTGATTTTCTCTGGCTCAGACTTGAGCACAACAGTCTGGATATTGCCAAGCCTGATTTGGACTGCCCAGGCAGCCTCTCACCAGCAGAATGGGCTCAGGTAGCCAATAATGATCTGTGTCTTGAGATTCCAGTAGTGTCTTCCTCCTGAAAAGAGCAATATTAGATTAGTCTTCTCATGGAGCCACAACCTTTGTGGTTTGGCATTGTGATTTGCCAAAACCAAGAGCAAAATTCTAGATGAACTTTATTCGAACTCTTACAGGTTTCATTTGGGTCAAGCTCAAAAGCAAGTCAGCAAAACATTATTTAAGGCTTGATTGTTTGTTCCAGACACGGACCAGAAACACGGGGTGGAGAAGAGCTGCACCCTGCTAGCAGGTGGCTGGTGAGGAGAGACATTTCCTTTTAGAGGTCCTGCCCTTGTAGAGACTGATTTACACCTCTTGCATCCCTTCACGGTCTCCTGTCTTGGTCCAACCCTGCTGGCCAGCTCAGCCCCTCTGAGGAAGTAGCTTCTGGGATGTTTGGAGGAACAGTTCCTCTGCCGTCCGAGCTGAGGCCTAACTTTGTAATGTAAAGCCTAATGTAAAGCCTAACATTTTGTGCTAGGCCCATCTAGGAAGCCTAGAGGTGGGAAAGAAAGTGATTTCTTTTCTTCCCTCCCAACCTCAACCTATAGCATGACTCTGAATGAGGATGGGTAATGCTGCCCTTGATTTTTATGGGTTTTTTTGTTTTTTCTTTAAAGAGGGCCTTCTTCTTTCCTTCCCCCCTCTTCTCCCTACTTGCTATTAAGGAAGAAAATGCAGGAGAAAGGATGCTTGTAGAAGAGTGTATGATGCAAAAAGCCAACTCAAAGATAGCTATCTTTTTGGGAGGGGCTTGCAAGGAAAATTAAAAAAAAAAAACGTGCAAAACAATGCCTTTGTTTCTCTCGGGGCTTTTTGTGTTATTTGTGATGAATGTTTTGGCTCAGTTTGGGCAGGACAGTCTGTGTCTGTGTGCGTACACAGGGCGAGAGCAGGGGAACACATTACGTAGCAGCACAGAGAGCTTGCCCAGCCATGGTGCCTGCTCGCATGAGGCAGTGGATTCTTCAGCTCCTACATCACTCCCAGCTTAGTCAGACGTACCCTGCAGACAGCAGACTGCTCAATGTGTTGCTGTTGTTTTGATTTCGAGGCTCTGGGGCCTGGCTCTCAGCTGGCTTGGACTAAAAAGGGTCAAAAGGCAAGCCCAGATAACTCAGAGGATGCAGGAAATAAAGGGCATATATGTATTTTTAAGGATATGGATGGTGGGGGAGGAATTGCTGATATGGCTGTGAACTCTTGTGATATATTTAGAACCTTGGAGTAAAGCTCCAGTTCACTGAAATCAACAAAAATATTGCTGCTGAATTCACTGGAAACAATTTTTCTGTCCTCTGTCAGAGGAGAGTATTATTTGAAAATATACATCAACAGCGCCTTCACATCTGCGTCCCCGGGGAATAAAGGACACTGTACTTCCATAATGCCCACGCACAGGCATACATCTTTCTAAAGATGCTGTCGTGAACCCTGAAAGCCCTGTCTTTTTTCTTCTTTTCTCAACTTCCAGGTCAAGTCCTGGGTCAGGTCATAGGTGTTACCACTGGGGAGGAGGAAGGAAGCATGTTCTACTCACTCCAATCCAAGCAAGTTTTTGTGTAGGAGTGGAGTGTTTTGGGGTTGGGTTTTGTTTTGTTTTGTTCTGTTTTGTTTTGTTGGGTTGGTGGTTTTCTGCAATGAGTTATGTTTTCTGTTCTATTTTAAAAACAAAGCAAAGTGCATGTAGGTCACACACACAGCCACCTTCAGCTTTACCGAAGCTCTCTGCAGCAGGGGAAAGGCAATAGTATTACAAATGAGCAAACGGCATTTTGGGGGTTTTTTATAAGTACCTGAGTTCTTTGGATCTGCCTGAACGGGACACTAGGGATTGGTGTGTTTCATAACCAATATCAAAATAGTTTTAGTATCAGTCACTTGGAAGTGGCACTGTACTCTAGCTTTGTCTCCTGTGGTGTCTTCTTGGGAAATATTAACTGAACTGACTTTGTAATTTTTCCATGGCTGCTCTCTCTGCAGGATGTGCTCCGTGCCAGATGGTTGACTTGAATGAATTCTCTTTACATACTTAAAAATCACTTTCTTTTATTATTCATGACTTGTTTCTTCCATCTCTCATGTTTCTCAGTTTTCTCTCTGCTTCATAGATGGGTAGTCATGCCAGATTGAGATGAGGCTATTATTTCATCTCATATTAGGAAGCCACGTTGGGGCAAAAAAGCGTGTCAGAAGGACAGAGGGCATTTTCTCAGATTCCAGCTCTGTTAACTCCCAGTGCCAAAGGCACTACATTATGTAGAGAACTGGTTTTTATAAAGCAACCATACTGTCACTTTGAGGCTATCTGCAAGTTTTTTGTCTGCAAGGAGTGAATAGGAAATTGAAAATAAACTGCGTGGGAATTTAAAGTGCATGTAATTTTTTTCAGTTAAACTGTTGAGCTGCGTGGTAGTACTCCCAGCATAGATGAAAATCATAATGAGTCAGTGTCCTTCAAGATACAGCACCTACATTGCTTAGAAAGATCACAAGGCTGGCCTGATGAAGAGATTATGCACTCAGTTGCACATGAAGTACAACTAGCTATTAAAAATCAGGCTCTGAAGTATTTGTTAAAAGCAGATCTAACTCCATTGATGTCAAATGCCCTGATTTTCTTTGGACAGGGATCTATTGCTTTAAGTTTATATTCAATATAAATATCATACGCAATAATAAATCTTAGGAGCACACGCTCAGATTATTTGATTTATAATTTCATTTAGTGCAATGCTGTTCCATTTCATTCCATTCTTGTATTTCTCGTTCCCCTGTAACAACCTTGTAAAAGTGACAGGGAGGCTCAGATCTTTGCCCAGCAAACAATATATATTATTTGCTACATGAAAGTGGTGCACAACTCTCTTAAATGTTCCCTAGCAGACTCCTATTGCATTCCACAATGTGCCTGCACTTGAACCACCTCCATTCATATCAGAGTCTTTTTATCCCAGCACACATTGAGCAAGCTGCTCTGAAGCTTAATTCTCCTGACCCTTCAGTGCAGTCGGATATTGTCACCTAATCCCCTTTTTTTCCTTCTGTCCCATGTGTGGTTTTGACTTCTTTCTCTTCTCAATTCCTTTTTCCTCTTCCCTTTTTCTTTCTTTCTTATTCTATAAGCCTCTCTCCAGGCTCCACATTCCAGAATTCATCCTTGCATTAGGGCTGCAATACAATGCTCTCCCAGTGTTAAAGGATTAGACATTAAGGAGACTGTGGCAACTCCAGCCTTGCTCTGTGCACAGGGGGAACAGAAGGGGATGGAGGAGCGCCCGCTAAAGAGGAAGGAGGCTGAGAAACAAGGGGGGAAAATGGCATCTTAGCAGAACCAGAGTGGGTGACAAAGAGGTGTGCGTGACTAAAAGTAACGCTTTCTGCTCAGTTTAACACTCTGGGTTGTTTCTGGAAGACAGTAAACCAGTCGGAAAGCAAAGTGCTACACATTTCAGAGGCATTAGTACATTAAATGCAATTTTTATTTTAGCAACCATCTCTGAGGAATGACCAGTTTGAAGTTTGCCATGTGGTGGCCTGCCATTCCAATGCATGAGGTGACACTGTTGTCTGAAGTGCCAAGGTTAATCAATAGTGCATAGATTTTTTTGTTTCCATAGATAATTGTGTCTCTGACTCCCAGATTTCCAAAGTTCTTCCTACTCCCAGAGGAGGAGTCTGGGGTCTTAACTTCCAAATATTTCCTGTGGATGGGTTTTCATTTGTTTTCATCTTCCTGAAGAGAACAGCCTTTGTTAAATGTCCCTTCTGCTTTCATTATTGTATTGGAAACAAATTATTGAATTGGAAAAAAGTATAATACTTTTCAGTATACACAGGTTCATAACAGTGTAGAAAACCCTATTTTGATGAAATTAAGGTTAATTTCTTTCTTCGTCACCACTGCACCCCTGCAAAAGTAATTCTGTGAAAGCAAATTTTAGGATATAATCATGCTTCATTTAAATCAATCAGTGATCTCCAGAAGCTATTTAAGAATTAAGTTATTGAAATGGGGTCATTCCTGAAGCACGCAGACCTATTAGTGGAGCAGTAATTGTCTACTAGAATCTGTAGCATGACTCACAAAACCCCATAGAGGGGTTCTTGTTCTCCACCAAGGTTATTTTGGTACTTGTTGATGGGGTGGGAAAAACGAATGTGAAGAAGCAAAGTTTTGCATTTTGCACGGGGGGCGGTGGAGCTCGTGGTCATCCTAATCTATTACGGAAGTGAGGCCTGCAGTCGTGGGCCAGCTGCCGAAAAAGTTTTGTCACCCAGACTCATGAGTCTCACCCTTGTGGCTGACAGTTCCATTGTTCCCGAGGAACGTAAGTGTCATGGGAGGTCATGGTTGCATTATTATTATTCAGCTACATTTGAATAAATGTACTTGGCTCTGTAAAGAATGCTACAGGCCTACTTACCCTGCTGTACCCCACAGGCATGTGGTGAGGCTTAAAGATTGTAAAGTGCTTTGAGTTCCTTGGAAAAAAAAAAAAAAAAGGCACTACATGAATGCAACAGATTCCCATTTGTTCATATAGCATCTGGTCCCACACCAGTGATGTTATGATATACGGGATCAGACCCGGAGTGCTGTACATGTGTTGGATTATTCACAAACATAAACGGAGATATGGCCCCAACCCCAAGGTCTCTGCAGTGCACAGAGCTGGCCTGGCAGCCTACCAAACACACCTTCTGCAAGGCACTGAGGGGGCTTTTGGAGCACCAAACAGTTAAGGGTGAGGATTGAGACTTGGAGCAGACAGGGGAAAAGGGCACAGGCCAAGCACTGGGAAGATGAGCAAAATCCGTGCTGTAGGAAGAAAGATTCAAATCTTGATATGAAGGGTTGTTTTGAGTGCAACAGTGATGTTTTACACCGTGTGCTTGCACAGTGGAAGCGTGTTTCCTGTGGAAATACTTGGTGAGATTTGGATGAGAACAGAAGGAACTGGAGCAGTAGCAGTGAGACAGCATCATTTTAATAATGAACAAACACTTGATCAAGTGAACAGCTTTGTTGGCTGGATTCTCACCCTCTATTGCCTGGCCCATATCAAGGAAGTTTTGTGGTTTCTGGTGTCTTCTTCAAGCTGCAGATTTTTGAGATAAATATCTTTTTTTCTTCACAGAAAGGAAATAAACTTTGGAAGAAGACAGATATTCAGGCCGTTTCCATGTGGAGATTCTTCTGTCAGCAGGATGCAGTTTGCTGCCTACCTGCATTAAGGCCAGGCCATGATATTCTCCATGGCACAGCCTCTGCAGTGGCTTTCAGTCTTTCATCTCCAAAGTGCCCCAGGAACTGGAAAATGGAAAGTGGGTAAAATCTGGAATCAGTACTAAAATAGCACATGCAACTGCTCCACACAATGAGAGCCAAGGCTTCTGTTTTTGCACGTAAAGCTTCTGTTCTTCATGGTTAATAAAAGAAATTATATGTTGATAGTGTTCACAAAAGCTGCAAGAGCGCAGACACTGTGCAACAGCCCAAAAGAAAATGCTTAGAGTGACACTATAATTTTCCCCACCTGTTGCCCGAACTGTCAAAAGGAAACACGTCTCTCATTTCACTCTGAATAAGATGTAGTATGTTTGTGGTTTGGGAGATGATGGCTTCGTTCTCTGTCGGTTGAAACAGCTGGCTGGCTGTGAACCAGGGCTGTGGCTGAGACATCCATGTACCTGCCTGGCTTCGCAGTCTCAGGCAGAGAGACCTTTGCTTGCTGCAGTGGGGTGTTTAGCAGTCTAACGGGGCTGGACATTAGTCTGAACCTATTATAACTTGGAAATGACAAATGTGAAGAAAGGATGCGGCTGATGAAAATTCAGAGATAAGGAGTAGAGGAATGAACAGGTTGAAGTTTTTAAAGAAACACTTATGTGGTTATTCAGATATTCCTCACATGCGCTGTTCCAAACTATTATTGAAGAATTCAATAAACTTAGTCCTTGTAAATTAGGGCTTTTTGGTGCAAAAAAAGCTTGTTGCCCAGACTCATCTCTCGTTTCTTCTCATTGTTGAGAACCCTGTATCAACCATGTAAAATTCTTTCCTATCCTCCCATTTGCCTTCCCTACCTCTTTCATCTCTTCATTCTCCTTTACTACATTCTGTCCTGGATCTGGGCCTGTGAAAATAGTCCCCAACATTGCAGACGTTGATGATGCTAAGTTAAACTTTTGGGGCAGTTTGTCTCAGGAAAAAATAACCTGCTGATGGTGGTGGGAAGCATGTCCAGGCCAAAACACTACCTGGGGGAGGCTGGTGGTGGTGGAGAAAGTTGAAATTCCCTAGGCTTCCCATTTTCCAAGGCTAAAAGAGCTCCTTGGTGGAATTTGGCAAAGTTGCATTTTTGTACCTTTGGAAAACCAAAGCAGACCCCAGCAGAACAATTTTTAAAAAATAGATTAGGGTTAGGGTTAGGGTTAGGATTAGGGTTAGGGTTAGGGTTAGGGTTAGGGTTAGGGTTAGGGTTAGGGTTAGGGTTCTGCTGGGGTTGAATGGCCTTGTGAAAACAACAGTTGAAGGTGAATCATTTGGCAATAAGGGGTAGATTCTGATTTAGTTTAAATCTTCTTCATGAGGTTTCCTATTTTCCCAGTTTTTCCAAGTTGTTAAAATTTTAAGAAAAAAAAAATCAAGTTAGAAAAAGAAGAAAGTGTATGTAGGCTTTGCTCAGGACCTAACAATTCTTGAAAGATCTATTCCTACATTTTAAAAAATCGATAAGCAATTAACCCCCATTCCAGGTATGACTTTTTTTTGGTGCTATCTTCCCAAAACGAGAAAAAAAAAGCAAAAATANAATTCAATAAACTTAGTCCTTGTAAATTAGGGCTTTTTGGTGCAAAAAAAGCTTGTTGCCCAGACTCATCTCTCGTTTCTTCTCATTGTTGAGAACCCTGTATCAACCATGTAAAATTCTTTCCTATCCTCCCATTTGCCTTCCCTANCAAAACGAGAAAAAAAAAGCAAAAATAGGAGCAACCAGACAGAGAACTACTCCCAGATGATAATAAACTGGCTCAAAAAATTTGAGAACAAGCTGGATCAACCCTCTAACAGATGGGAGTCTTTACTGTTCTACTCTTAAGAGACACTGGTAAATCATTTGGCATTATTAAAGATACCAACCACAAAAAGGATCTGTAGAAATATATGCTTCCAACTTTTCATCATCTGGGATTCTGTAGTTGTTAGTGGTCCGTGAGTCACTGCTGATATTTAAATGTTGTATATTCATTTGGATAGGTGCATAGCAGCAACCTCCAAGAATGAAATAATTGCCACCCATGTGAAAAAAAAAAAAAAATGGTGGTTTCCTGTGCTGACATATGGAATCGAAACATCTTTTTTACTTGAAGCAGATCTTTTAGGCTGTAATCATAGCTACAAAGCACAGGAGAAGTAGCAGATCTGCCTCACCACTGTATTAGCCTGGCTTTATTCAAGTGCAGCTCAGCTGAAAACAGCTGCAGCTACACCAGCACAAAATGGAATATTTTGCCCACCAAGACAGCTCTGCATGGCCTCATGCCCTGCTTAGTCATTTGCACCACACCAGGGAGATGCACAGAGTTCTGTGTCTGGTTTTGGTTGTGGGATTTCAGTAGACGTTTGTGGTGCTTTAAAGGACTCCTCAGTGTGGTTGGCAGCAGAGAACCCATCCCACCATCTCTGTCAGATGCTGGAGCTGCTGGAGTGCAATTTGTTGGTATTTGCTAAGGGAGATGGACTAGGATATCCTAGAGAAGTCCAGGTGCTTTCCAACATGTCTCTCCTGGCCAGCATCTGGAATTCAGGATTGAGACAGGTCTAAAGGCAGCTGTGGAAATAAACATTACCAAGGCATTAGAAAACATGATATTCTCGTTTCTTGCTTTGTGACTTTTGGAAGCAGAAGTTAACAGGCAGGAGACATTATTTTATACAATAATTCCGGTTCAAGTTCTGATGAGTAACATTTTACGTGCTTTTGGCAAGCAGAGGAGGAGTAGGTTCCCACAAAGATTTGTGTCTCCCAGTTTCTTTACATGTGGGTGCCATCTGTACCTTCCACCCACAGTGCTCCCAAGTAAATGGGCAGAATGGCATTTCAGTGGCTTCCTGCAAATGTCCAAAGTTCCCCAGCAAATTCTTGAACCTCAAAAAAATTAAAAACAAAAAAAAAAGAAGAAAAAGAAAGGACAGCTGAAAAACAAATGAGATGTCTAGAAAGTCAGAAGTTGATTCAACATTTCCTATTTATGCACACAAAAATGACAGCTTAATACATTTTTTCCCTAAAGAGGCAAGGGTTTAGTGTGCAGTATCCCCCTAACCACTCAGCACTCTCCAAGCATAAACTCAGCAAAGCTTGTATAAACTAACTGCAGAACCTCACAGCTGCTGCAAAATTTTGTGGGACAAACTCATTTGGTTTAAGTGGAACAAAAAATATGAAGGTCAAAACAGGGGCTCAGCCTGACCCTTCCTTTTCCCGGATAATGTATGGAGCCTTTCTGTTTGCCTGATGTACTCCGAGTCTTCAGAATGAAAGTGCACCACATCCCTACCAAGTTAAGTAGTTTATAAACAGAGAAACACACCATTTTATCACCGAAGTGAAAATGTATGGGGAAATAACTGTTTTGAGTTACTTCTAAGCTGTGAGATTCCTGGCTGGTTCTTTTAGTCTGGGCTGGAGTTGTCAGCAGGTTGTCTTATTGTTCCTTTTGCTATTTAACTGGAGAGACTCCATCCGAAATGCAGGGCTTGTGTGTGTGCATAAGCTAGACAAATAAATATCAATCATCTCCCAGATGGTGATAATACGCCCCATGGGAATGGAGCGTAGACTTGCTCTGACACTCCTGCCTGTGTGTACATTCACTGCATTTCTGAGCTCTCCAAAATCCAGCACCCTTTGCTCATCTCAAACTGTGCACTCAGTTACGCTTTTGCTGTTGCTGGTCCCTTGTTTGGTCCCTTGGTATCTGGGTGTCTTCCTCCTCAGAGCCAGCTCTTTCAGATTTTAGAGCTTGCTGGTTGATTTGATTCTACTTTTAGGCAGCTTTTACGCATCTAATTTTGAGTGTGAAATCCAGAACCTTGAATTAAGCATCCCTGCTCCTTGTAAAACGAGTGAGGGAAGGGAGCTGCCTCAGCCTGGGCCTCATGGTGGTGAGATCCCCGAGCAGAGAGACTCCTTTGCTGGTCAGTAGGAAATGACTTCAACCCTGCAGCTCCTTCTCCTGCCTTTAAGTGCTTGACTGGGAGCTGCAGCGAGGTATTTCCCTGAAACCTTTCCGGGAATAAGGTACTTATGTCATTTTCTTGGAAACTACCGTGGAGATCATTCCTTTCGTTTAAAGTATAGCCAAGAAAGCCCTGCCAAAACCTTTTCACGCCGTGTTCACAACCCCAGAGTATGAATAGCCCGTTCCCTGTTCTCTTGGCTGGGTTTCAGGCCCATATGGCCGAAGTGCCCTGAGGATCCCCTAACCACTAAACCATGCTTGGAGCAGGGAGCAGTTTTTATGCCTTCTGTTGAAGCCATTCTGCTCTGTAGAAAAGCCTGATGAATTTTCTGGACTAGATAAGCCAAGAGAAGGCGTACTGATGATGAAAGTGAGCCCTGGGTTGTCGGCTGTCGAGAGGACACAGGTTCCTGCTCCTGCATTCCTGCACTGGTGGCTGTTCCCACAGCTTATAATGAAGAGTTGTTGGATGGGAATTCACTGAATAATAGGCCACTTTTCTCTTAGACAGTGTCCTAATCCTGGACAGGAGACTCTGTCTCCGTATTTTGGCCTCATGAAATAGCCTCAGTAGAAAAGTCAAGAGTTTATCACTTTCTTTCTGTCACACAAAACTTGGTAGGTGGCCCCCATAACAAGAAAGGCCATGAAAAGAGCTCATCTTTTACCTGCTTTTGTGAAATTCCTTATTTGGGCTTAGTAAGTTTGAGCCCTGAGATCTGTTTGTAAGACGGAAGAGGTAATTCTTCCAGTTATTCTCCTCTAACTTTCTAACGAAATTCCAATATTTCCATAAAAGGATTATCTACCATTATAGTTCATAAATAGGAATCAGTGGTCAAATACAGAATGTGTGAGACAAGTGGGCATGGAGAAGCAGTGAAATTTTTGCCCTCATGGTTGTTTTTTGAGACTACGAGGCTGGGAGCAATAAATAACCTCGGTTGATTATTGTTTGTATGTGACAATTGACTGCTTAGGCAGGAACACACCTAGAAAATTCACGGATGCATCCACTGAAAGGATGTTTCCATAACTCAAAGATTAATGCCTAAGATGCCTTTTGCCATAAGGAGGAAGGCAGCGATTCTTTTCCTCCATTTTCAGTAAAATCCAGGCTTTCTGATTATACAAAAAGGAACATGTTTTCCATGGTTTTTATGATTATGAAATGTATTTCCCACTATCTAGACCATTCAGCCATCCTGTGTTTATGCAGGGAGATGAAAAGGGGAGATTAATCAGTGAATGTAAAGATACTCAGGCAACAGACCTTGAGTTTTATATCTGTGTTAGTAGCTCTGCCACCAGCGCCCAGATTTCTTTTTCTATTGTATTTTCTCATTTAGAGGAAGCAAAATAATGTGTTAGCTAATGATTATTTTAGGAGAAAACGAAAGCTAGTTGATAATTAATATGAAACAAGCAGCACTGTCTTTTAATTTTCATTGACGAGTCCATCCTTCAATGCATATAAATGACACAGCTCAAGAGTGGAGCTGCTCTAATTTCTATCAGCTGAGGACCTGGTTTATCACATTATAAAGTAATGTATGACTTGCATTATAATTACAACTTTAAATGAATAGAACACTTTTTTTTTTTTTCAGTTTGCCACATAACTTGAGTGCAAACTATGAACGGAGCACTTGCAAAGAAAATAAAAGGGGTGGCAGGAAACTGCACTCAGAAAGAGACTGCAGGTCGTAAAAGTTGAAGTAGAAAATAAATTTGCTTCGAAGTTTCTGCTCAAACACCTCCTGGAATAAGGAAAATGGTATCCAGCTAACATAGAAAATATTAGAAAGCACTAAAATGTTGTTATTATTATTATTGTCATCATTATTTGAGGAATATTGATGGTTTTTAGTTGCTTAGGCTTTGCATTTTTTTTGTTCTAATAGGTGGAAGAATAGATCCCTTAGGGTAGATTGCATTCACTCTTCTATTTTAGAGCAACTAAAACATTCTGAATTCAGTGGAAACTGGCAAAGTGAGCACGGGAGGAGACTCCTGAAAGCATAAAAAGCTGGTAGATGGAGCTGGTAGTTGAGTGTGGTGTAAAACGATGGATGTTTTTACTGGCACAGTACTTGTGCCCACCATGGAGCCTCGAGGCAGGACATCAGACCTCTCTAGGTGTTCTGCCAATGGCTCTGATTCCTGGGAGGGCTGGCTCAGAGAGGAANCCTCAGAGCCAGCTCTTTCAGATTTTAGAGCTTGCTGGTTGATTTGATTCTACTTTTAGGCAGCTTTTACGCATCTAATTTTGAGTGTGAAATCCAGAACCTTGAATTAAGCATCCCTGCTCCTTGTAAAACGAGTGAGGGAAGGGAGCTGCCTCAGCCTGGGCCTCATGGTGGTGAGATCCCCGAGCAGAGAGACTCCTTTGCTGGTCAGTAGGAAATGACTTCAACCCTGCAGCTCCTTCTCCTGCCTTTAAGTGCTTGACTGGGAGCTGCAGCGAGGTATTTCCCTGAAACCTTTCCGGGAATAAGGTACTTATGTCATTTTCTTGGAAACTACCGTGGAGATCATTCCTTTCGTTTAAAGTATAGCCAAGAAAGCCCTGCCAAAACCTTTTCACGCCGTGTTCACAACCCCAGAGTATGAATAGCCCGTTCCCTGTTCTCTTGGCTGGGTTTCAGGCCCATATGGCCGAAGTGCCCTGAGGATCCCCTAACCACTAAACCATGCTTGGAGCAGGGAGCAGTTTTTATGCCTTCTGTTGAAGCCATTCTGCTCTGTAGAAAAGCCTGATGAATTTTCTGGACTAGATAAGCCAAGAGAAGGCGTACTGATGATGAAAGTGAGCCCTGGGTTGTCGGCTGTCGAGAGGACACAGGTTCCTGCTCCTGCATTCCTGCACTGGTGGCTGTTCCCACAGCTTATAATGAAGAGTTGTTGGATGGGAATTCACTGAATAATAGGCCACTTTTCTCTTAGACAGTGTCCTAATCCTGGACAGGAGACTCTGTCTCCGTATTTTGGCCTCATGAAATAGCCTCAATAGAAAAGTCAAGAGTTTATCTCTTTCTTTCTGTCACACAAAACTTGGTAGGTGGCCCCCACAACAAGAAAGGCCATGAAAAGAGCTCATCTTTTACCTGCTTTTGTGAAATTCCTTATTTGGGCTTAGTAAGTTTGAGCCCTGAGATCTGTTTGTAAGACGGAAGAGGTAATTCTTCCAGTTATTCTCCTCTAACTTTCTAACGAAACTCCAATATTTCCATAAAAGGATTATCTACCATTATAGTTCATAAATAGGAATCAGTGGTCAAATACAGAATGTGTGAGACAAGTGGGCATGGAGAAGCAGTGAAATTTTTGCCCTCATGGTTGTTTTTTGAGACTACGAGGCTGGGAGCAATAAATAACCTCGGTTGATTATTGTTTGTATGTGACAATTGACTGCTTAGGCAGGAACACACCTAGAAAATTCACGAATGCATCCATTGAAAGGATGTTTCCATAACTCAAAGATTAATGCCTAAGATGCCTTTTGCCATAAGGAGGAAGGCAGCGATTCTTTTCCTCCATTTTCAGTAAAATCCAGGCTTTCTGATTATACAAAAAGGAACATGTTTTCCATGGTTTTTATGATTATGAAATGTATTTCCCACTATCTAGACCATTCAGCCATCCTGTGTTTATGCAGGGAGATGAAAAGGGGAGATTAATCAGTGAATGTAAAGATACTCAGGCAACAGACCTTGAGTTTTATATCTGTGTTAGTAGCTCTGCCACCAGCGCCCAGATTTCTTTTTCTATTGTATTTTCTCATTTAGAGGAAGCAAAATAATGTGTTAGCTAATGATTATTTTAGGAGAAAACGAAAGCTAGTTGATAATTAATATGAAACAAGCAGCACTGTCTTTTAATTTTCATTGACGAGTCCATCCTTCAATGCATATAAATGACACAGCTCAAGAGTGGAGCTGCTCTAATTTCTATCAGCTGAGGACCTGGTTTATCACATTATAAAGTAATGTATGACTTGCATTATAATTACAACTTTAAATGAATAGAACACTTTTTTTTTTTTTCAGTTTGCCACATAACTTGAGTGCAAACTATGAACGGAGCACTTGCAAAGAAAATAAAAGGGGTGGCAGGAAACTGCACTCAGAAAGAGACTGCAGGTCGTAAAAGTTGAAGTAGAAAATAAATTTGCTTTGAAGTTTCTGCTCAAACACCTCCTGGAATAAGGAAAATGGTATCTAGCTAACATAGAAAATAATAGAAAGCACTAAAAATTTGTTGTTCTTATTATCATCGTCATTATTTGAGGAATATTGATGGTTTTTAGTTGCTTTGGCTTTGCATTTCTTTTGTTCTAGTAGGTGAAAGAATAGATCCCTTAGGATAGATTGCATTTACTCTGCTATTTTAGAGCAGCTAAAGCAGTCTGAATCCAGTGGAAACTGGCAAAGTGAGNTAGCTAACATAGAAAATAATAGAAAGCACTAAAAATTTGTTGTTCTTATTATCATCGTCATTATTTGAGGAATATTGATGGTTTTTAGTTGCTTTGGCTTTGCATTTCTTTTGTTCTAGTAGGTGAAAGAATAGATCCCTTAGGATAGATTGCATTTACTCTGCTATTTTAGAGCAGCTAAAGCAGTCTGAATCCAGTGGAAACTGGCAAAGTGAGCACGGGAGGAGACTCCTGAAAACATAAAAAGCTGGTAGATGGAGCTGGTAGCTGAGTGTGGTGTAAAACGATGGATGTTTTTACTGGCACAGTACTTGTGCCCACCATGGAGCCTCGAGGCAGGACATCAGACCTCTCTAGGTGTTCTGCCAATGGCTCTGATTCCTGGGAGGGCTGGCTCAGAGAGGAGCAGGAGAGGGGTTCATGTCACAGCCGTTTATTCTCTTCCTCTTCCCTGCTTTCCATATCCCAGGTCACTGGTTTGCAGCTCAGCCTACTATGGAATCATAGAGATGTAACATTTTAAGGGTTCAAATGGACCACAATTAACCCTTGCTCTGGAGTTTTTCTGTACCAATGACCTT
>VYXC01008906.1:265987-293446 GCA_013397175.1 Platysteira castanea
CTGCTTTCCATATCCCAGGTCACTGGTTTGCAGCTCAGCCTACTATGGAATCATAGAGATGTAACATTTTAAGGGTTCAAATGGACCACAATTAACCCTTGCTCTGGAGTTTTTCTGTACCAATGACCTTCATTTTATTCTGTTAGCCTTTACTGGCCATACAAGGTGGCTGCACTTGCTTTGTTTTCATTTTAACATACGGTTAAAAATTATTTAAAGCCATTGATAAAAACACTGAAAAGGTTTGGTCATGGGGGAATCCCCTGAAATGCCACCAGGCCAGTCGTGATTCACCACTGATGGATTTAAAAAAAAGGCAAAGCACTCATCCCATTCTTAATGTTTTTACCCTGTACTTTATTGTCACCATGTGGCATTATTTTTAACCACGGTGTCGTACTGCACATCACATCTGCAGAACTACAGCAATCTACACTGGGAATGAAACCACGTTTGTCTGACACGACCTATTTCCTGTTAAACACACTGAATGACAAGAATTCTCTTTCCTCTCTTTATTTCCCTCTTAGTTGACTCCTGCAGCAAGTGAATCATTCCTTCACCCACGACCAAGGTCAGCCTCACTGACCTGGTGCTGCCTGTGTCATCCTGCCTGCCCTTTTCAAACATAGTGCTCTTGTGTTTCATGGGAATCTTCCTGGTCTTCCAGGAGACATTAAAAATGTGCCAGAGATTTTCTTCAGACAGGTCTTTAGGACTGTTTGGGACCAAATCCACGGCCTGCCAGGTTTGAAGTACTTATCAGTAATTGATGGTCTTTAACCTCCTCTATATTTACTATCAGACTGGGAAGTACTTTGTCATCCTCAAGAACAAAAAAAGTACTTTATCCCTTTTTATTCCAGTATTTACTAAGTGTTTACCTCCTCTCCATCACTAACCATGTTATCTTCTTCAAAAAAATTAGCCATTGGAAGCTTTCTCAGATTCTTAAATACTTCAGAAATGTTTTTTCATGTTAGTCACATTTCTCTCAGGTATAGAAACATCTCTGATGATTTTAGCTTCCCTTTTTCTCTGCTCTTCATTTAAAAAAATATATATGTTGGTTGCTATCTAATCACTGTTTCCTCTATTCTATTCCCACTGAAGCTACATTACAGATATGCAAAAAGGAACTACATAAATATATATATGAGTAAGGTCTCCTTGCTCTGTTTGAGCGTTGCCTTGAAACACTGGAAGTCTTTACATTTTGCTGCAGGAATGCAAGAATTGGATAGTTTTTGATCCACAACAGTTACTGCGGGCCATTGAGGAATGGAGAATGAGTGTCCCAAGCTGAATGTCAGTGGAAGGCACGAAGGATGTGAGAAGGGAAGGTTAACACTGTAGCTTGCCTGTAAGAGAACCACAATTGCCCCAGCTTGGTGATTTTGGAGTAAGTTCCTTAGATTTTGCTTGGAGAGTGAGACAGCTACTGTTTCCTGTATCTGCTTCATTAAGTTTAGACTATATTTGTCTCTGTTTGCTTTCCTACTTGTGCTTGGAGTGTGTCTATCTGTGCTCTGTTTCGCAGAGCCTGGAGTTTATTTGCCTAAGTTTGCTTTCCACTGCCTTTGGACTGAGCTCTGCTTCATTCAGTCTGGGCTTACGGGCCCAGGTTTGTTCCACAGCATCTGGGCTGTGTTTGTGCTGCTTTCCAGAGCCTGGGAATGTGGCTGTGCACAGCTCACCACTGCCCCAGAGTGTGTCTGTCTGTCCTGTGCTTGGCCTGAGAGCTGTCCTGGGCTACCTTGGCCCTCGCTCACCTGCCTTGCCCAGTGCCTTGGTTCTGGATTCTCCCAGTTTGCAGTAAGGAGGGATCCGACAGAAACACAGTTGCCTGGCGTCAAGTATTGGATCAGAGCAAAATTTGCCCCAGATCTGCTGCAGGCAAATCAAATTTATGTGAGGCCGGAGAGGGAGGGCCACCAAATTCCCAGCCAAACACAGACATCTTCAGGTTGTGCTGTTTTTAATGCAAATAGAAAGGGGAAAGAAAAATAATCACATCCTGTAATGCTTAGGTTTTGAGAATGATGTTAGCTAGAAAGGTAAATGCTTCTCTTAATTCCAGTTTTTTTGTTTGGTTGGGTTTTGTTCCTAAATCTTCTTTCCTGCATCTTGACTGGTGTTCCCCAGTGATCACCTTTCCACATCTTCTGGAGATGAGCGTTTGACACAAACACAAGTGTCCTTTGAGAGTGCTGTCTAGAACACCTTTGGGTAATTAAAAACTATTTCTTATCTCCCCTAAGAGCTGTCGTCTGCTTTTCACCCAGCATGAACTGATCGCTTGCAGCACACAGAACTCTGCTGCAATCATTTCAAGCACTTTGTTGGTTTATTAGATTTAACCTTATATGATTTTCCCAACGTATGAGTTCACATAAAGAGATAATTTCTAATGTGTCTTCTGCTCTCTGCAAAAACTAAACACAACACCATTTTAAAAAGGGAAGGCTGGGTACCAGTTTGGCTGCAAATACCTGTGGGGCAAAGCACCAGCACCACCCTTCAGCCTCCCACCTCCCTCGTTCTGGTCTTCCATGACAGAGCAATGAATATCTCAAATACCATACTGAATTCGAATCCTGCATCGCAAAGGAATGTTCCCCACCTCCTGTGATGTGGAGAACATCGGTCTCTGCCTGCACGTTTAATCTCTTGCAGTGGTCACGACTGCTGAACTGCTGCTGAGCACTTGAGCTATTCCTCCTACCCCACCAAAAATGGAATATGTACACAAATTTGAAGCGATTGCATAAAATTAAACATGCAAACCCCTCCCCTTTTGTTTTCTCACTGCAGCTATTTATCCAGCAACAGCAGAACTGGAAATACCCCAGAGAATAACTTAAGCTAAGGAGAGGGTCAGGTTGAATACAGTGAATTATGATGTAGCCAGAGTTACTGACAGAAGTTTCAGCGTTAACCAGCCTTTGGGGCAATACTTTTGTCATCACCGAGACTCAAGACAAACAAGCCCCCGGGCACAGAGAATGTGCCATCTCTGTGGCTGTTTGGAAACAATCAGTCCCACCTAATGGCCAGGGGATGGATTAGTCACAGCCTGACCCAACACAACTGGTTTTTGCTCTATAATTACAGAAAGATTGGTGTGATCAATTTTATTTGAAGTAGATGGCAATGCTGGGAAGGCAAACTACTGTGTTGTGACTTTAACATTTGGATTTGGTTGATTCTGGCAGCTGATGTTTTTAATCTTCAAGGATAAAATTTTTTTTTTAATTGTCCTAAATGAAAGGGGTTGTAATACATAGGTTATGTATTATTTAGAAGATTTTAATATATTAAAATGCTAAAATTAAAAATAGCAGTTGAAGATCTGCAGCCTTCACTGGATTGATCTCTAGCAAGGTTTGGTGATCAGCTTTAGATGGCTTGGGTCTGGAAAAATAAGGAGGACTGTGTTGCACACAGAGGATAAAAAAAATGTCTAATTTTGGATTTTGAACATGTTATGTAAGTTTTTCATGTTATGAGAAGCAGATTATTCCAGGGCAGGTATTCAGCAGATTTGTTGTAAGACGCAATAAAAGTCTTATAAAAGCAGGTGAATAAGAGCTTCCTCTTTAGAGAAAGGGAACGTGAATTTCTCCTAACTTCAGATGTCAGCACAGCTAATAAAAACCTGCCACTGCTGCGGTATCACAGCCACTTTCTGCAGGTACGAAAGCAGAGTTTTATCAGCCCTCAAAACTGCACGAGGGGAGCCGGGAAAAATGATTAGCTGCAAACGAGGCAAGCCATGAGGAGACTATATTTTTTTTCAGTATTTCTGTTGTTATGGAACCCCCTACGTAGTTTTCCACTGCTGCCACGAGCAGTTATCTGAAATCAAACCGGGAAGAGGTTGGATGGCTCTGGCACACACAGGCGTTCGTGCCTCTTCTTGCCAGGGTAGGGATTGGCACTTATCCAGGGAAAGGATGGGCAGGGAACCCCCTGCCATGTGTTTAGAGGAAAACAGAAAGGACTGACCTCATCTTCTGGCTTAGGACCTGCTACTTCTCCTGCCCAGGACTCAGGGTTCAGGGTGTCATTTCAGAATAATTTTTTCAAGCTTGGGGACAGCACAGTTGACTTTGCTGCTTCAGTTAAAAGCTTAAATATGCTTGGTTATCTTCAGACTTCGCTAAAGGAATCACTGGATGAGAGAAGTGTTAAGAATGTCTGCTTTGGGAAGCAGTGGTACTGCTGCTTAGCAATAATTAGCAACCTTCCATCTCAAGTCTGATTTTACCCCTGCCAAAGTCTGCTTCCACTGTATTCAGAATGTTTCAATACAGCCATTTATCAAATCCTCTCCAAGTATCTAAAATCTAATCTAAGTCCTAAAATCTAGTTCTGCCTACACTTTTATCGCAATTTCTTACTCAGGTGATAACATTTTTTCCGCTCGTTTGGATTCTCAGTCCTCACAGCACTGATATTATTCAGTGAGAATGAGGCTTTAAGCAATTATTGACTATGTAAGCCCGGTCCTGCCTTCATTGCTGAGGTAACACCCACTGACACCAGCTAGGCACATTTTATTTAGTAAAGGACCACTGGAATAGATTCAGTGGGCAGACAACCCTTAGCTTATTTTTTGTAGTATTTTATATTGGCGTGAAGCTCAAGGTTTTTTTCCGGGCCTGCATCCAGCTGTGAAAAAGAATTATAGCAATGAGACTCTCCAAGAAATGACCAGACAACCAAGGAAATGTGGCAAGTCCTATGGCTACACTCAGGGAAACATGCTATGGTGCTTGCATCCATGCTGGATCCAAAAGGGAGCAGAAAATAGCTGGAGGTTCATATTTCAGGTCTCCATCTTCCAAATAAAGCCACTGTGCAGCTGTGGCTGTAAATTAAAGGTGCAGGCAATTTGGAAGCGTTCTTAGTGCCATGGTAGGTGAAATGCAGCCCACTGCTGGCATCACCAGAGACAACACCGTCCTTGGATGTTCCTACTGGGGGATTAGCAGAGAGATTAAGAGAGCTGCCCAAGAGCATGAGGAAGGTCTGAAAACACGGGCAGAATCTCCACTCCAGTGCCTCATTCATGATCTTTGTTCCTTAGTAGCTATGCTTTATTTTATAATCAGGTTTGGGACTCTTTCCCCAGCCTCAAAACCCCAGGAAAAGTTTCACTGTGGGTGTTTGCTATTTCACTGAAAAATCATCTGATTTCTGGTTTTCAAATAGAGAGCAAGTGCTGCCTAATGGTTTTTGTGTTAGGAGGATATTCTCATTTTCCACATGCTGTCTGGCTCTGGTTGCTGCTATGAGATGTTTGGAGAGTGCTCTTTGGAATAAAAACAAAGGAAGAAAAAACATGAGAGGGGTTAAACCTCATGAGAAGTTTGACCCAGTGCAATGTATGGCTTTTCCTCAATGCTTTCAGTGGCAAGGAAACAACAATTTACATGAGCTCCTGACTTTTTGGAGACCCTTGGCCAAACGTCAGAGAGCTAAAATTTGTTCTCTGGGAAGATGGAGCTGGGAGATGTCTACAAGGGCAGCTCCTGTAGAGCAGCCAGGGCATCCATGGGTGCCTTCTGCTCTCTCCCAACAGTCTCAATGTTTGCAGTTAAATGATTATTAATCAGGATTTGCTGCTTCATTATGCAAAATCCCTTGGTTTGAGCAGAAAACAGTGGCTAAACATTGAACTGATGAGCTGGGTAAATGCTGTACACACAGCACAAACTTTAAATGTCACTAACATACTCTGTTTCTGCAGTCGGGTACCCATGGTAGTTTAATCTTACTTTTTCTTGAAAAGATCAAGTAGGTATCTTGACTGAATAGATACAACCTCTACACTTTTCGGATTTCACAGGAGGAAAAAAAATCCCTTGAACGGCTTATTTTTATTCCTTTTGTTTAGTAATTTATTTTTACTGCCACCTTTCTTTACACCCTTAGACTTGAATAGCTACTGGTGGTTGGGGTAGGTGAACTAATGGTCTGATGGGTCAGAGGATCAGAGACCTTCTGAAGGGCTAAGACCACCCACCCTTCTCCTTTCAGATCTCGCAAATTTCAAAAAGATATATTTCTTCAGGCTTTGGAAGGTTGTTTGCTCAACTCCCAAAGCCAGGAAGATCCTCCTTCGATTGACACAAATTATATTCAAAATCCATTGAAGAACCCTGAAAAACCTGAAACATTCAAGTATTTTGTCTTGTCAAATCTGATGTGTGCTGAATTTATTACGTTGAGTGTGCCAATATAATGAGATAAAGGAAACTGTGAAAATGCCCTTTGCAACTGGTGAGGATGCAAGCTAAACTCAAATCCTAGAGAGTAAAACTCCTGCTGTTTGGAGTGGAAGAGAGTCAGTCTAACTTTTTTGTCTAGAGGATGTTAGGAACTTACCTATGGAACCTAATTCAACTTTAATTCCTGGAGAGAGAAAGACATATCTAGAGAGTTAGCTTGTCCTGCCATAAGATTGATGATGGAATATATATATATTTTTATATATATATATGTCTCTATTAAGTTCACAGAAAATCTCTGTAAGTGTCCTTCATAAGATATGAACAGGGTTTTTAAAATTCCAGCCTTGGAAATGTAGATTAACTGTTCACTTAGGGAGGCAAGACTGGATCTTACAGGTCTTGAATCTTCTTTTATTTCACATGATGCTTCGCATACAAAAGTAAACTTAAATCTCCCAAATACAGTTCCATGCTTTACAAATGTTTTAGTTCCTGTAAGGATTCATCTTTTTGCTGGGGGGAAATGATTTGCTCATCCGTGAAGAAGAGAAGAAGAGAAGCGGTGGCCTCAAGATGTGGGAAAACTATGACAGTTTTCAGTTTCTTGATTTAGAGGATCGGGCTTGCCCACATATCATAAACACCTCTACTTGCTCCCCTAAATTAAATATCAAGTCCCAAATACCCATTTTTGAGAGGCCACAGGAATCACAACCACCCAAGACAGACTCCTCTGGCAGAGTAGCAGTGTAGCTGCATTTAGCCTTACCCACGCCCACTTGTTCAATAAAACCTATATCTATATATGTATATTTATTTAATCTGTAAAATCTCTATATATAAAGTTTTGGTGCTCTTGAGGCTTTTTCACACATTAAAGCAGTCAGACACTGTTGCTTATCAATACACGAGGAGATACAAAACAGGCACAGGTTTTCTGCTGGAAGCAGCCGTTTACGGGAGCAGCTCCAGATACAAGAGAAACACACGCGGGTGCCGAGCTCACACGTGGGGCTGAGATTTACTCCATCGTGGATTTAGACATTTTTAACCCAAATGGACAGACAAACAGCACTGATTTGCTGCTTTGAAGCCTTCCCTGAGGTACCGGTGGATCACAGCAGCTTTCTTTCTGCAGTGCTCACGGCTCCTTTCCCGACTCCCGCTGGAGGACAGCAGATTGCTTCATTGCCTCCAGAGGAGCATCAGATCCACCACTCACCCACCCAGTTACCTACCCAAACCAGCAACCAAAGGAGGGAAATCCGAGGCTGACTCCCACTGCTCTCCCCTCTTTTGGCAGGGAGCTGCTGTTTTCTTCCTGCCCCTTGTGTAGGGCAGAGTACAGCAATAATGAGGGTCTGACTTTCCTTTCAGCAGCTGGACCGTGTGGCCTCTGAGTGCTGGAAGGAGGGAGGTTGTTAGCAAACTTAGAAAGGATTGGAAATTCAGATTTTAGGAATAGATAATTGGAAAAGCAAGGTGGGGAGGTTTCTTCCACACCAAATAATAAACATCACGGCTTGAAATAAAGCACTTTATTATAGTGTCACATTGTATTTTATACCTTTATTTTTAGTCAGACACTATTACTCATAAACTAAATAATATGATCATTTTTTAAGAGCTGAGATCATGCCTAGAAATTGGTCCAAACATGACTAGACATTGTAATTCATTTTTTCAAGGTTTCTGCTAGCCAAGAGCCAACATCTGTACTGAAGTGGAAAGGATTTTAGAGAGGATGGGCTGTTCCTACAGAAACTTGTGAGTCAGTTTCAGAATGCTGATGAAATTAATGAGGGTATGGACAGTCTCCTTTCTTCCAAAAGAGATCATCAGTCCATGCCTTCCACTGTGAAACCTAAGGATGTAAATATGGGGGGTCAGCTGTATTTTATGAGAGGAAAAACCAGAGCTACCCGGTGACTTAAAGCAATGTAAATTCTTCATGATGGGCTTTTTGGGGCTGGAGGCACTGCAGACAGCACCTGTCAGGCCTCCTAACCCTGAGCATAGTTAAGATTTGGGTTAGTTGTATGCCACTGAAATGCTTTTTTAGTGGTTTTCTTTAATAAACGTGTAGACCTCCTGTTTCCCTCCCACCAGCACTGCTGGGTTTGGAATCACACTGGACTTGCATGTGCACAGTCAGGGGAGCTGCTCCGGCACCCGGTCTGGAGCCGTTCTAACTCAGGCCTGGCTTTTTCCAATATGTTTTTATAATCATGCTTAATTATGGGCATGAGAAATAACTAATTACCGAAGTGCATGGCTTTCCTCCTGCAAGAAAACGTGCCACGGCTATTTTGCTTATCAGATTTTGCAACCCACACAACCCCCATCAGCAGAAAAGGTGCCGGGCATCAAAAATATTATTCCCTTCTCCCGAGTGTTTAGGATAACAATCTAAGCATTGACCGTTGTGTACTTTGGTATTATTTTCCTTTCCTGCTTATAGTCCCTTCTCATGTTTCTCCATCATTTTAGGCCCCTAATAGGGATAGGATGAACCCATTGATGCCGGCACATGGAGGCCTGCTAGTGGCATGCCTTTGGTTTTAGTCTCCTAGCAGCAGCCATTCATGTTATGTGGGCTTTCTTTTTTGGGCATTGCCCACCCCTGAATCTGACTTCAGGCATTTTTCACTGCCTGTTCTGCATGAATAGCCACAGGCCTCTTGCCAATTGTCCCCCCTCCTTGAAAGCCAGCCTCAGCCAAAGGCCTTTTCAAGTGTGATCCCAGAGTGCCACACAGGCTTTCAGGGCATTGTTGTCGAGATGAGGGCCCTGCACTGGAAAGTGGGGTCAGAAGAGAAAGCACAATAAGGGGTGATGGAGGCTTCATGCAGTCCTCAGATGCTGGCCTGTTTATTAATTTACAAAACTAATGTCACTGTCTTTAGAGGAGAGATTGAGTGAAAAAGATGCCCTTTGAAGAGAAGAACTGCTTTTGATGCATTACCAAAACACTGCTCCCCTTATTAAATTGATTTTATGGAAGAAAGTACAGCTAATAAAAGTTCAGAAACACCAATAAAATATTGAAGGTCTGGATTCAGTGTTTTCTTTTTTTCCCTCATCAGCTCAGACACAATTCATGTTAATGGGTTTTACAAGCTGTCCTTGGGCAAAAAAAAAAAAATCCTTAAATTTCCAAATATCTGGTCTTCCTTATGCATGTCACACAAACTATTAGTCAAGACAGTACAATAGTGCAAGCCCTTTAGCAGAGCTCTCCCCATACATAACATAATGAAATATTCAAGCAGAATTTGTTTACCTCTCGGTGTTTTGGGGGGGATCTAAAAGGGTAGGGGTCCATGAATCTTGGATATAACACACACAGGTGGCTCGACTTGTGAAAAGACTCAAAGCTGGGCTTGAATGTTGCTCTTGCAGTCAGTTTTGGTGCAGATTAGTGGATCTGGGCAAGCAGTTCTCTGGCCTGTCCCTGTCACGTGAGATGGAGTCCTGTTCTCTGGCGGGATTTAAGGCCTGCACTGCAGGTTTTAATCTAAGAGCAACCTTGGGAACAAATGTGATTTCTTGATTCCTTATTCTTCCTTCCTTTACCTGGTCAAAGGCAAGGCTGGCTGCATCTCCCTACAGGCACGCTCACGGTGGTTTCACTTTGCTGACCAGTGCCATGGTCAGCCAAGCTGTGACCTCCATCTCCTGCCTCCCAAAAAAACCAGGGAGATGCAGCTCTCTCCATCCCGGAGCAGCCTGGGAAGCAGTGTGCCACACCCAGCTGAATCCTGTTCTCTTATTGCCCTGAGAAACCAAATCAGGAATGAGTGTCTTCATCTGCAGAGGCCTTGCCACTTCCACAGGCAATTTGTGCTGTGAGCTGTCAGAGATACGGGGTGATTATCATCGTGGGTGCTGCTCAGGATTGAGTCCAGGGAATTCTGAGACCACAACCCTGGGACTCTCCAGCTGGAACTAAAGACAGCTGTCATTATGCTTGTATCCTCTGCAGACTGGAGGCAGAAGGAAGGCACTGCAGCCTGACCAGTGAGTTACAGATAGATGCAAGATTAGGAGTCAAGTTTTAAACAAGCAGCTGTAAATGTGTGATTGAATTTTAAGTGCTTTCAGTTAATGCAGATCAAACGAGACTTCTGTAGTCGGACAGACCTTCAAAAGTACCAGACTTCAAGCATAAATCTGTCCAGTCTTCCTTTGTTTTCCATAACTTGTCTTGCCATGTTTGTTAATTATGGAAGGCATTTAGGACTTGCTGTGTCTCATCCAGTTTCTTCTCTTCTGTAGTGCTCCAGCAGTGAAGTCAGCAGTTTTACAGTTTTGGACCTGGAAAGTCATTTATGGCCAGCAAGTGGGTGTAAATTGCTAATGGTAACATTTTAAGTCTGCCCTGTATGCAAAGCAATGGAGATTGATCCATGGAACAAAAATAGTTTATAATAGTTATAATCTACTCACCTTCCTAGTAGCAGAAAATAATTCAAAAGCTTCTTATCCCTTTTTTAAATGATAATCCAGGAGAAATAAGTGTATGATGAGGAATGTTCTTACCTGAAAGCAAATACCAGAACATCACCCTGTTAAGCACTGGTAACATTTAATTGTACGTTTATTTTGGTTTTCAGCTCTGCTGCAGAGAGAGTCACAGATTAATACACGTTCAACATTACTCTTCCTGCTTCTGTCAAATACATTTTCTCAGATTGATATCTTTGGTTATAAATATATTCATTTGAAGCATAAAAGTGTTGGGTTTTTCCTTAATAGGACACTACTACCAATTTTGTTATTTATATATTGATGGCTAATTCTCTAAAAATTATTTTTGTTTGAGAAAGACTTCGTAGATTTTCAAACACAGAATTCAGTGAGGGATTAGGAGACTGGTTAGTGAATTATTCTGTGACTTTTTGAAAAATAATTTCATATCCTTTTGTACTTGCAATTATATGATATGAGCATACTATATGCACACATTTTAGTAGAAAGGTGTGAAGGGCTTTTGCATACTTCACCCTCTCATTAAAATTAGCTAATTTGAAAATAGCTCCTTGAGTTAAGTTAAGAAGTCAGATCACCCAGCCTTTTACAGTGCTTTTCAGTCTCACTGTTGAGGTGGATAAATAGGCCAAACATCTTCTTCTAACATTGCCATGTCTTCCTTCTCTTTATTAATGAAGAATGTAAAAATGAAAGGTTGCTAAGCTGACATTGCTTCAGTCAAGGCTGGAAACTTCTAACTGTGCCTGAAGACTCTCTAGGAAACACAGCATCTTTGCAAAAAAAGCATATCTGGGGTGCAGGAATGGGCATTAAAGTGCTCTGCAGCCTGTGGTGATAAATCCAACACCCTCGGCCAGTTTGGAACTTGCCTGTACAAGATCTGTTTATTTTGGCTTCGAGTGGAGGAGAGGATTTGTCCTCTGTATGTAAACAACCACGGATAATAGGATGTCAATGAACATATTTCAATATTTACCTTTTAAAAAATTATTCAAATTAACCACAGAAAAGTCCTGAGAGAGAAATACGATAAGTACCAGGAAGTTTCTCATGAACTACTTCCCTTCTCCTTCCTTATGAACAGCAGTAAGTTGTCAAAGTACCCAGGAAAGCTGCTCTGGCTAACTTGCCACTTCCATGGCGTGAATAAACACAGCCATGACCAGGTCAGGAAAATCCCCAATGTGGGGAGAGGTTTTATGATGGCTTAGAGGCACTAATGGGTAAAAAAAGGTGTCTGGTAAAGATGGAGGGTTGAGTAATCCTCAAAAGTTCATCATTTTGGTTCAGATAACAAGCTAAGTAGTTTATCTGGAATTTTCTGATTCCCACTGAGGTAAAGCTCAAGCAGCAATCTTATGAAAGCAAGGCTGCATGTGGCATTTCGAACTTCTGCTTCTGGTCCACTTAAAAATTAAACAAGAAGTGCAAGAATGAAAGACTTCCTTAAAAAGGAAGTTAATTTAATGTGTTTTAGAGTTAACTGAGTTTTGAATTGGTTAAGTTCAGATTTAGGTGTGATTTTGGACCATTTTGTGCTTGTTTTAAACCATTATCTGTTCTCTAAATAGTTGGGGAAATTTTTGTAGCTACCTGGACAATATCTACATCAGATTCCAAACACAACATGAGGTTAGCATTAAAAGGGGTTAGTAATACAAATTTCCACATCCTTTTATTTTTTTCTCCTTTTGGAGCTCTCTTATTTCCCTCACAGCTATTTATCATCAGAAGGATAAAGGAAAAGAGAGAATGGGCAAATCAAAATAAATTTTTAGAAAACAAAAACAAACAAATCCATCTTCCCTAATCAGACACTGTTTTCTTTTCGCTCCACAGGACAGATAAACTGCCTGAGAAAATCAGGTTAAACGAAGAGCAGTGACCTTGTGATAACTCCGGACAGAGACTTCAAACAAAGTGGTCGAGCTATGAGGAAAAGACACGGGTGGTGTTTTGCAATGGAAAGGATACAGAGCTGCTGAGCTGGGTTTCGGAGACCACGTGAAATCCTTCTGCAACTTTCTCTGCAGATTCTGCTTTCGCTAGCTGAAAGTTGTGCTATTTCATCCTGGGTGCAATGAATGTGAAACCAGAAGTGAGCAGGGAATGTCCAGGTCTCACCACAACGCAGAGCCTTGCTGCAGACGTGAAGGAGCTGCTTCTCCCCTTGTAGATAACCTGGTGCGGGTTGCAATGACTCGAAGTTCTTCGTAGCATTTATCTTTCTTTCTGCCTTTTTTCAGCAATTCTAGAAAGGCTTATGGTTTTAGCACGGGGCTGTTGGAAAGGCTCAGCTTCCCAAAAAACTCAAGAGGGAGATGGATTTTCAGAGGGAAATCTGGCTCTGTATCTCGCAGTGGGAAGTCACAGATACGGACTGGCCTGTAAAATTTAGTTACCCAAATGAGAGATGTGTTGTTTCGAAATCCTTACCTCAACTGTAATGGCTGGGAGTCTGAAAAAATATCTTAATTCTGCTTTTGAGTCACTTTAATTTGCTTCTACTTGTGGACATCATCTCCCGAGTCCTGCCTGTGTCCTTCAGTGCCCTGCTCGCACTGAGGGAGTGCCTGAGCCTGGATGTGCAGAGGGACTTGGGCAGAGTTTTGTTACCTCAGAATCCCTCATGCATGAATTGATTTCATTGCTTGAAATTGCAGTGGTGAGCTGCTTCACCTCAAAGAGACTTTGTTTACTGTTCTTTTCCTTTGCCGAGTAGTCTGAAATGACCAGAGGATCCACGGGGATGGAAGTGCTCTGAAGGTAGGAAGGTATGGTTTCAATTAATATTCAATTTTGGCAGAGTCAAAATGTTTCACAACAATACACTAATTTTGACAGGATTCAGGCTTTAAAGTTCAGTTTTGGATCTGACCTGGGAGAAATACGGCACAAAAACCTGTGAGATTTTTTAAAAGAATACAAATCAGTTTTTAAAATGTTTGAAAAAATTTTAGTTTTAGTTTATCACAAAACAAAAGCAGTGGTGGGGATTCAGAAATAGCGTAGAAGCAAGCTTGGCATTCACTGGCTATTTCCTCAAAATATAAACATGGAGACCAAAAATCCATCTGACTACCTTGGTATTATTGCTGTCTCCCGAGCTCTTCCACTCTGGAAGTGTGACTGATCCGTAAAGCTTTAAAAGGTAATAAAGTGTTAGGAATAGGATTTCTGTGTGGTCCCTGTGCCAGCATCAGAGAAAAGATCCAATGCAGCTAATCTGTTCAAGTTTAATGAATGTCCTGCTGACTTTTAAGGGAGCTGGCTGCCTGACTACCCTCTGAGACTTTAAAAATCCCCTCCTATTTTTGTAGAATTTTGTCAGGAAACCAGATTGAGCGAGCCCATATAGAAAATGCCATTGCCGTTCTTACAGGTTTCCACAAGACATTTGACCCCCTCCCCTCCCTTTCTTTCTTCTTTTTGTACCTCTCTGGAATGCAGATATTTTGGTTAATTTTCTCCAGCTGTCACAGAGTCTCACAGGAAAATGACCTCGCAGAGTGACCACTTCCCCTAGTCCTTGACTTAAGTAGATTTTTTTTCTTCAGAGCTTTCACCACATCATCCACATCACTGTCTGGTGTCTTTCATGAGTCAGGAAAAAAGCAAAAAAAAGATTTTCCACTCTCTAGACAAAAAAAGGGGGAAACAGATCAGATCAGTTTGGGTTGGTTTTATCAATTTACATCAGTATTTCAAAGCAGTGAGTGCAGCAGAAATTTAACATCACCCATTCCTAGTAAAAAGCAGGGCGACATTAATATTTGGATATTTTTCTTCTAAGAAACGATTTTCATCACAAAATTACTTCATTCATTTAGTAATGACAGCAGTCTCAGGAAGTCGGAGAGTCAGACCTCTCAATTACTTTGTACTTTTCAATATACAACCCAGAGGGAAAAATTTTATTCCAGAAACTGTGTATTAAATTTAGTTTTCTGAAATAGCATTATGGAGGGGAAAAAAACCCCAAACCAGCAAAGCCCTGTATGGTAAATATCTATGGTTTAGGAAACATGCAAATATGTAAATGAGATGCACATATCTCAAAAGCTAATGGTTTATTAAGTACCAAGGACCTGTTGTTAAGCATGACTTTCCTCTTCCTTCGAGTTCCTCCTCTGTTTTCCTGAATACCTGGCTGGGGCTTGTAGAATCCCAAGGATTTCCAAGCACAACCTCTCCACACTGTAGCAACTCTTCATATTCTTTATCTCATGTTTTGGATGAGCATCCCAAACTCTTGGTGTTTTCTGTAGCAGTTTGAGAATTTTCCTCCAGGAAATTGTAATGAATGTGTTCTTTTCGAGTGTCCTTGTGTTTATGTCAGTGCTCCATCAAGACTGTCCAAGGTGAGCAGGTTGTAGCTGTGCCTAGTTTCTTTAATCTTCCAAAGCTGGTATCACAACGTTATTTTCATAACATAGACTTTGAAATTGTTTAATTTCAGAATTTTGGGACCGAGTGCTTGGTACAACCGCCAGCAATTTAGGTGTTTTATAAAGAAATTCAAGATAGATTTTAATGGTTTGTGGCATCAAGTAGGCTGTCTGGTATGAATATATGCTTGATAAAGGTCTAAAAGAAGCTTACTGTTGTGCAGTGACAAGATTTGGGGCTTTTCTGTCCTGTGGGCACAGAAATGAGCTGACAGATTTGGAAGAGCAGCCCGAGGTGCAAAGAGCTGAGCGTGGATTGTGGAGGTCACTGCAGCATGAGCCTGGTATGTATCTCACAGATCTGGGGTGAACTGGAGCTAGACAATAAGGGGATTTCATCATGTCTCAAAGGCTGCCATGAAGGACCTGAATTAGGTTGAACTAGGTGAGCAAAATCATGGTGTAACTGATGAGCACTTGGTTTATAACGCTATTGATGGTCCCAGCGTTGTGTGCAAAGTATAAATCCTTACTCTTTCTCTGCGTTTGAGACTGCACACTGCAGGGGTGCCTCAGCCTTAAATGGGATCATCCAAGTTTGGGATGGGGCTGTGCATTTCTCCTCCTCATAGCTGCTGATGTATGGGAGCAGCAGCTTTGCAGGTGCCCTCAGCTGGATCCCACACAGGAGATTTCCAGCACTGCTGCCCGGGTCCTGTGTGCTGGCAGATGTGCTGCCTCAGCTGCTGCTGGTTCAGGTCACCCTTCCTGTCCATCCCCAACACTGCACTCATCCTCTAAAGCCTCCAGCTGGAAGGAGGTTCTGCCAAAAGGTGTGGCAAACCCGAGGAAGTGGAAGGGAAGAGGGATGATGACACAGTCTCTGCAGGAATGTGATGGGTCACAAACTCCTAACTGGGAGTAGCCATGGCCTGGGCTGTGCGTCCAACTGTGCCTTTGGAGGTGCTGATCCCACTTGCTGGAGATCCCATCCCATCCCAGCTGGGAGTATGCTTCTGGAGCAGCTCTCCAAGCTGTGAGCCTGGAAACTGAAGTGGCCATCTAGACTATATTGTAACTTGGGAATAAGGGAGCAGGAGAAAGCCTCAAAATTGCGTGCAGCATTCTTTCACTTGTATGTATGCGGAATAGACTCAGCTTTGTGAACAATCCCGTTTATTTCAGTGGAAATTCTTTCAGGATAAGCTTTGGCTGAGATTAGTTAAAAATGATGGCATCTTTTCCTAAATGATTCCTTTTTGCCGGAGCTGAATTTTTACAGTTAAAACCTCTGGAATTTCAGAAATCTGACAAACAGGTTTTCCAAGGCTTTCTAGTCTTAATCACAGAAGTAAAGGAGAATGGTTCTAATGGTATAATAATCTTATATCCATACCCTGTTTCAAACGCCTGCTTTGCTCAGGAGGGAAAACACTGCTAATAATAATAACAATAACATTAATGATATCTATGATAGGTGTAATATCTATTTTCTTGGAATTAGTACCTGTGAGATAGTATGGCTTGATTACTTTGCTTCGCGTCTCAAAGAGAGACACGAAATTTCCAGCTTGCAAATTTTGTTAAAGATCGGTCAATCTAAAAACAAGTGATCTTAGTAAATTGTTTAACCTGGAAGGTGACCATCACGTTTATGACATTAAAATGTGTTCTTTGTACCTTCTACACGCATATAATTACATAAACATCTCCCTATTAACTTAGATGGATTCTTTGCATTTCAAACTCTAGAAATTCTAGGAGGAAAAGAGGGGATGAACCGGAGAATGAATCCCGTATTCCAGCTGATCAGCGTTTCCTCACATGTATCTGTTGCAGGAAGAGACTTCAGCATATGTTTAGCTTTAAGCCTGTGCTCAGGTCTCACCGGGTTTAAACATGCACTGGTCGAGGATGCTTTCTTAAATAGAAGCAATATGTTATCCCACTGAAATCCACTGGATTTGCCAGCTACACCCCCTCCTTTGCACAGAAGTGATTTCTACAGGCAGGGGAAGCTGAGGTCTTTAGAGCAGCTCCTGCCCCAGAATGGATTTAGATCTCTGTGGTACAAAGTGCAGTCTTCTTCCAGTGCCAAAGCTTTTTCCTATCAAAATAAATGTGATGTAGCATAATGGGACTGCAGGCTTCTTTTGTGGTCTATGGGAAGATAATAAATCACTTATTAGGGTATTTTTGCACTTTTTCTTCCCTGTCTTTACCATCTAACCCCTCTCTCTAAAGACCAAGGCTGCACGAAAGCAGGAGAAGTTGCTTTATTATGTAAGGGGAGAATCAAAGGTGTTGAGAGTGACTGGGTCATATTCCTGACGGTCTCCTGCGTTTAGGCTCCTTTCAGCTTGGTTTTTGGTGACAAACTGCACAGCTGCAATGCCTTACATTTACCAGCCTGCATATATGAAGGATGTGTAATGTTAACTAAGCCCTTTCCCGTCCCTCATGGAAGACCACCCTGCCTGCAGAATCTCCAGAGGAAAGCACGGCATGTCCTGATCAGAAACTGCCTTTGCTGGCAGAAGTACAGTATGCTGCATTAACCAAAACAGCATTGTTAAAAACATTTTTGATGGTGGCTGCTTTCTATTTAAATATCCATTTTGCTTGTGTAAACGGATCTCGTTCGGTCTTTACATCCCAACATCCCAGGACTATCTGAAAGCCTTGTTAATGTTTAGCATTGGGAATTGTTTCAAGCCTTGCACAAAATCCTCAAAACCTGGTATGCTCAGGGCAGAAAAAGGGCTGGGTTCTCCTCTGCAGTTCCCTAGACAGCAGTTTTCTCTGGGACAACCTTTCTGGTGATGCAAGCTTTCCCTTATCGTTCCTCACCACTGACAGTGCAGTTTTTCTATTGGGTGGGAGCTGCTATTAAGCAAAAGCCACTTTCAAAACTTGTTTTGCTTCTCTCATGTTGGTTTCTCTGTGCCTTCACTTGTTGCTGTGTATTCCCCAACCATGAATTTACCACTTGTCTCCTGAATAACAAGTAATGCAGCCCCCAAAAACCGCACTTACCATAGAAATGAATCATATTGTGCCGGACACAGCCACTTACTGGCTGTGGACACAACTGTGACAACATCATTCGGTCTCTAATTGGACACTGAAAGGGGAGAACTGGGATAATCGACTCCAGGGGAGTCACCTTGAATTTGGGCACAGCTGCGTTTAGAACTTGGCCCTGGGAAACTCATACGGGCACCACCAGAGTATCTGAGGATATAACAAACAGACCTGAACAGTGTCCTTCTTGTTCCTGCTCAAATCACGGATATGAGGCTTCTTGCTTCGACTGTTCCTCTATATACATGTCAGCACAGCATGAAACACACTGTCTAGACGGGCTACTCGAACTTGCAAGGTGCAGGATTTGTGGAACTAAACCCTTCTCTCTTCAACACCGTTTCAGCAGTGTAATTTCACTCAAAACAAATAAAACCAACCTCGGTTTACCTCCGAATAACCTCAGGGACACTTGGCCAGTCGCAGGGTGTTGGGCTGAATAGCATGTTAGGAAACTAAAACTTGAATTGGTGTTTTCTGACAAGTGATTTACCCATCAGAAAGCTCTGGGTTGTAGGGCCAGTGGTGACAATGAGCTGCTTCTTTGCTGTGTCCCAGTTTTCTCAAGTGCGTGATGGTTGTAATTAAGTTAATTTACCTGTCTTGGGTCCTGTGACGAGTAAATTGCAGGAGCGCTTATAAAGGGTATCAAATGTGTGGTTCTAGATGTGAAATCTCCAGGTTTAGACAGCTACTTTTGTAGGTCCCAGGAGAAGTGTCTTGCTTTTCCTGCCCACCATTCCTTCATTTCACAGTTCACGGAGTAGTGGCCATCCTACACCAAAATCTTGACTTTGTTTTGTGCATCTGTCTGGGGTTTTTCTGTGGTCAGAGGCAGCACTCTCATCTCTCTAATCCTAAAACTCTTTTCTGCAAGAAATCTGAACATTGCTGTCTGCAAGTTGCAGATGGAAAGACTGAGCAAGGAGGCTGAACCCTGTGGTTTAATAACAGACAGAGATAAGACGGATGGGCAGAAATTTCAGGTCTCTGGAAGGGTTCAGGATCACCCTGCAAATTCACCTCAAGGCTGAACACCACATTCCTGTGCACCCAGAAGTGTCTGCTTCCCCGTGGGTCTCCTTCTAACCTGGTGTAAATCCTCCCAAAGCCAGGTGCAGATGTCATTATGGTGATAATGTTACGGAGCTTTATTAAAGCACATTTTCCATCCTGATTCTGACCCACTCAAATGTCCATGGACTGTTACCCCAAATTTTCTTTCGTGCTGTATATCATCTCCCTCTCTTCCTGTGAGATTTAGGACCAGTTTTTGGATATAGAGAGGAGGTAGCTGGCATCCCCACCTTACTCTTCCACAAACTTGTATCTTCAGTGGGAATGCAAAGACCAAAATCCCCCAAGTTCTTGAAAATTTTCTGGACTATGAGGATTTTGAGTTTTTAATGGTGGTGGTGATTTTCAGAAAGGCTTCATATAGGTCGCCTCTATGCCTTTCTGCAAGGGATATTTTCCACTTTGGTAAAAAAAAAAAAAAAATCACACGTATTTATTTAATCTACTTCCTGCGGTAATGTTGTGTACCAATGAAACTAAAGAGACAGTCTGAGCTGGGATGACTTTCATTCACTTGGAAAATAAGAGGAGTAAAACCTCATTAGTGTAACACAGTCTGTTAGGTCCCATACTTTTACCCCACCAAAGGTCTTCCTGTTGCCTTGTGCTTTGATAAAATGGCTGATACGCTGCTGAATTGCTGGGAAAGTTGGGAATAACATTAATTTAACGAGGGAGTTAGATTAAAAATATGCCATAGAGCTGGACTGCTGCTTTTTTAACTGCTTGGCATTCCTGATGCTGGGTCTTGGTTTCTGTAGCCATGCAGCATATGAATCAGAGAGAACCCACCCTGTGCTTTGGCATAACTCTTAAAGCACTGACAGTTCCTCTTTCTTCGGCTGTAATTAAACAAGTAAAAACTGGTTACTTTGGTTAGCAGATATAAGTGTGGAAAATATTCACAAGTGCGTATCGCTGGGCGTGTGTGCCTAAGGAATCTGGATGAGCTGTGGTTGGACTCTCCTTTCCCACATTCTTACAACAAAGGTGCTTTATCCAACAGAGCAATCTGGCCAAGGTCTTTTATTTCAGCTAATTCATGTGCTCTTTTTCCTTTGTAAGGCTTGAAGGTTTGCTGGTGGTGCAGTTCAGTGCAGCCCTTGACGACAGGAGGCACTGTTGGGGATAGGACTCTGCAGGGGTTAAAAATCGGTTAAAACCAGGCTGAGACAGCCCCCAAAACGAAGGCCAGGCCTATCCTTAATTTTTTTTTTTTTTTTTCCCCACTGATTTGACTCTCCCAGCGAGCCTGGCTGTCAGAGCTCATAGTTTGGGTGCAATTGTAACTCTGGAAAGGCACCTCTTACTAAAATCAGTCCCTGGGTAAATAACCATCATGGTGCCAAGGCATTCGTGGTGGCACAGAGAGCTGGTGGGGATGCAGGGGCAGGCGCCTGTCAGAACACAGCTCAGATGAGTGCAGCCAGACCCCAGCTGGCTGGGTAAACACCTCCATCTTTTGGGAGCAAGCCTGAGCTAAGGACAAAGCCTTAGCAGAGTGTCAAGGGCAGTGTGCTCAGCGAGGGCTTCCTTGGAGCCTCCGTTTACAGCCACGGGACAAGGCCACTCCCTCTGCCTCAGTGACTCCTCTATAAAAGGGGAATGATCAGACCACGGTTTATAAATCCAGAAATCCTTCATGGGATGACACTTCGTGCTCACCTTTGCTACCCACTTGGTAGTGGAAACTAGGGAACTTCCTTGGATTAGCTCCAGTCAGAAATATTTAGGAGAAATATATTATACTTTAGCATTTTTGCTAGAACAGTTGAGAAGCTGACAATATCTAAAGTAATAACATGAGCATAACCCTGATCTAAAAGAGGCATCCTGAGACACAATATAATATAATTAACATAATATAAATAATATAATATAACATAATTTATTTAATGTAATATCCCAGCTGTCAATACTGAGGTGAGGAGACAGGACCTAATGCTTAATAATTGAAATGCAAGCTTGACTTTTTAGTCTAGTGTTGTTTCACTTCAAATTCCAGGAATACCTATGGCAGTTAGGTTGATGATCTGCCTATTGCATTTTCTGCTTCCCACATTTATTTTCCCCTAACCTTCTCCTTGTTAGGCTGATAGTGCACTTTCCTGAGTTCATATTTTTCAGTTCATCTCACGGCTCTTTTCCTAATGTCTACTGCTTTCCAAAACTGTTGGTGCAACTGGTACCTCATCCATGCACAGGTTCTAGGGATCCTGCCTGGATCAGGCACAGGAATGGCAATGACAGAAGTGGATGAAGTTGCTCAGCACATCGGCAGGAAAATCTCATTAAACTCCTTACCTGGTGATTCAAAAGTTTGTTGAATTTGTCAGGCTTTAAAGCTGATAGTCCTGGACCAAGTAAAAGCAGTTTTGGTCTTATTTTCTTTTTAGCAAAATAGCTTCAGTTTATCCCTGTAGGTTATTTTATTTTTCTCAAATTACCCAATTCATATTCACCTCCTGCAGGGTTCTCTTTTCTCACTCCTGTTTATTACATACTGAGTTGCCTCCCCTCTAATTTACCCTCGTGGTACAACTCTACTGAATAAAGAGGAGAAATTCCTGCTTTATACCAAAATAAGCAAAAGCAGAGTCAGTGCCAGATTTTAACTTTGATGAGCAAAGCTTGATTCTCTTTGCCTGGAATCATCCAGCGATACCACAACTGGGAGCTGCAGCCAGACATCCAAGTACAACAAATATTTCTGGGTTTGCATGTTACACTTTCCTGCTCCTCAGGTTTGGGCTGGGAGGAAGAGGAAGATTAGCAAAGAAAATTTATGCATGAATATTTCAGCAATCTACTGCATTAGGAAGGAAAAAATGTAGAGAGCAGATGATTGATTCATGGTGTTTTAGTTGAAAAATGATGTAGCTTTTAAACATTGCCTCAGTGTGGTCGGGGTGCTTACGGTAAATATATTTCACACCAGATGTGGGCTCAACTGTACATGACTTAGAATTTCCCTGCACACAGTAGCTGCCAGTTCTGGGAGCCTGAGGATCCCCAGGTTTCAGAAAGACCGTTCTTGTTGTAGCTGTCCTGCCCAAGGGGTGCCAGCAAAATGAGCACAGGGGTTGGGGAGGCTGCTGACCCCTAAAAATCTCAGGCTTCAAATAGTCTGTGAAACATAGATGCCAGTGTTCTGCTCCCAGGGGCTGAATAATGCCTTTTGTTCCCAAACCACGTGTCTTTGCTCTTGGAAGAGCAAGCACCACCAGAAGAGGTGATCTTCCATCGACCCCACAACGTGCAAGCTCAGCAGAAGCAGAAGGGCCCACAGGACATTTTCCTTTCTGGAAAAAAAAATGGGTAATACATACATTGACTATGTCATTATTGCGTGCAAAGGTAGAACGGGGACTCCAGCTGAAAAGGTATCGACTGCCTACAATGCCTCTGTGAAATCCCTGCAAGTGATTTGGGCCAGAAAAATATATATTGTGATTTCTGCCATTCACCTGGAGCCATACATCTGCATGATTTCTAGAAAGAATTAAAAGAAGTAAAAAAAAAAAAAAAAAAAAAAAAAAAAAAAAAAAGTTATTGCTGACGGCTTGGATGTGGATATTGAGTTACAGAAAGATACTGAGTACACAGAAAATTCTGAGTCCATTAGTATCAGCAGAGTGTTTTGCCAAGGGTGTATTGCTTTTGGAACCGAAGCTGGAATTAGGCTTGAATGGGGCAAACACGAGGCTGATCTCGTGCACGTGAATGGGCAGCTCCAACGAGACCTGGGAAGGAGTTTGTGTGGAGCTGCTGCTGCTGCAAATGCGGGGCTCGTTCAGCGCATCTGCGCAGACCTGATTTAAACGCTAGCGATGCAAGAGTCTGGGGAATAAAGGAGTATTTTTTCATAATGTTTAGAATATAAATCCCACTTTTTCCCCCAGCAGGACTGAGGCAGATTCCGGCAGTGCCTCAGCTGGCACCTTCCTCCCTGGGCTGTCCCAAGCTGCAGTCAGGCGTGGCATTGCAGGATGCTCTGCAGAGCTAACGTGGCTTTTGCAGCAGGGAAACCTGTGACACCTTGGGATTTGGGTAAGACACAGATGGTATTCCCCACCTGAAACCAGGAGCAATTATTTGTCTCTTTGCTGGCTGAAGCCTGTGGCTCTCTGATCTCACTGCTTTGAGCACTCAGACCTAGTTTGCAGTCTGAGATCCCTGCACGTGTTGCAGCTGTGCCTTGCTGTCACTGAGTGGATACTCCAGAGACTTTGCACCATCCTGTGACAAGAGTCAGGCCCAAACCTAGGTGTGAGCCTTGGCTGCCCAGGTCCCAAAGAGCCAAATTCGTGTTGGCGAGCCTCCACAGAGCCATACAAATGGAAGGATTTAATCATGTCTAAATGCAATTTTGGGTAACTGAGTAACTGACGTAATACTGGTCACAATATGCTGGCTGGTGAAGACCACAATAAACTGTGCATGTCAGCTAATCATGATGAAACACTGATGAGGCCAGGCTAAAACTGCACTTGGCTGACATGTGCTGAATGCTATTTGTTCTTGTCTACACCGATTCACACCGCATTCAATGCGGCACAATATAGATAAGCCCTTTGGGGAAAGTGTAGCTCTGGTCAGGCCTCAGTGTTCCCTGACTGGCCAACAGCTGCTCCGAGCAGGTTTATAAAGAGACCACTTACCCATCCTTTGATGGAGAGATAAGCCACTGTAATGTAATTACAACCAGGGAGATGGGAGAGGGGAAAGAAAAAAATATGCCAATCATGAAGGGGGTACACGGAGAGCCTCAGATTCCTTCCAACCTAAACATTGTGGCAAGGAAAGAAGTCTTAATTAGGAAACGTGTAGGCATAGAACAGGAGCCCATCCTAAATGAATTGGGGTGTGATGAGCATAAAGAAAATGCTTTTTAAAGAGATCTTTGACTCCCACTGAGTGCTTGTTTCTTAGACTTCCTTGCCTAATAATGTCAGCATTTAAATGGCCCCAACTCCCAAATAACAAGGCTTTGAAGTTAACACCTCATTGAGGTATAGAGTTCATACGTTTGCTATTCCTATTATTTGGCTAGAAACCGTTTTCTGCATGGCTAGCTTAATAGGGCAACAGAATATTAAGTTGTATAGGGATTGAGAAAGCTATTCACACAAAGGAAAGAGCTACAGACTTCATGTATTTGAACAGAACCTGACAATTGAGAGAAAAGAGCAAAAGTCTGGGAAGTGCCCCAAATCACGTAATTGCATGAAATTTTTTCATACCTGTGATATTTCCAGTGGCCAGGCACAAACACAAGGAATTTTCGGCTCGGACTGTGTTAGGGAGTTGCAGTCGTAATTTAGAGAGGAGACAACATGTTTTTTTCTGTCCTGCCAAGGTTTTAAAGCTTCAGGAAGTATTCTGTTCTTTAGCAGGACAGAATGAAGATCATTTGGATTTTTTCACTGAAAAAGGCAAAAAAGTGCTGAAGAATGACCTGGTGCTTGTTGGACCAGTTATTTAGGGAACGGGTGATGCAGACTCAAGTCTCCCTCTGTTGTTTTCCACCACTACAGAGGAAGGCCTCAGCCACCAGGCTATCACCTGTTTTAGAAACTTGTTCCTTTGGTTTTAGCCCCAGCATCCAGCAGATCTCTAAAAATGGCTTTTTCAAACAGCATCTTCTGGAATACACCAAAAAATGGCTTTTCATTCATCTGCATTTTCGGACGAGTTGTCTCCACTCCTGGTAATTCGCTGGGCCAGAACAATTATCCTGCCCCAGAAGAGCTGTTCTAAGTCAGAATTATCTGTGCCATAGAAAAGCCCAGAGCCTGCAGTTAAAGACAGGGCTCTCTGGTGCTTGCTGCCATATGGCAGATGTTTCCTTACTCTGAAAAATTTATGAATAATCTGAATGGTGCAATGGAGAGAGTAAATGATGTTATTAAGCTCATTTTCAGGGGTAGGGGGCTGAACCATAATGTAACGTTTCACCAAGGCCATGCAGGGAACTGTACGGTGCCAAGATTAAACTAAATTTAATCTGGGATGTCCCAGGCTTTGACCAAAAAGCCCTCTAAGTTCACCTTTACAGAGCATAAATTAGGCATTAGAATGTTTGCAGAAGCTGAAATGGTTTAGAAAAGATCCTCTTGTTCCAGTGCCCAGCTGAATAACAGCTTCTACTTTTTCTTATTTCCTATGGTTTCTACGGTTTAGGAAACGCTGGTGATAAAATTGCCTTGTGTTTGGGATTCAGGAGATTTCTGGTCATTTATGTCATTCTTTCACTGATGTAGGCCAAGATTATGCTTCAGTTATTTCTCTGAATATAAATATAAAACCATCTACCTCTTCCAGGCTTCAGTGATTGGAGGATTCCACCTTCATTCCTACCTGGTGCAATTATTTCACATCTATTCCACAGCAAATACCACAGCAAAAGCCACATTTGGTAATCGGCTACAAGCAACTGGCATCTGTTATTAAATCAGACAATTATTCTGGGTGTGCAACCAGAAGAATCTTCTGCAAGAATCTCTTTTTTTGACTCTGCGAGCCCTCTTAGGGCTTGGGAAGCAGATTGAAGGCAATCTCATGTGTTTATATTAACTTGCTGCTGCGGATGAATCACAGTTTCCACACAAATCCACTGAAGTGTTAATAGCATCTGTTCATTTTATAGCAACTTATGGATTTAAAACTGGATGAATGGAGAGGAAAAACAGCCCCATCACCCTGGTGGTCCTGTGTCCAAATGCCATGTTGTGCTGAACAGCAATACTTTTTTTTTAATGCTGCTTCTTTAAAGGAAAAACACCCTTTTGCACGTGTAATCATTGTTCCTTAAGCACTGTGTCCTTCTACGGTGTAAAATCACAGTGACAATAATTGCTTTGAGAAACAAAGGAGTCAGATTCCTCCTCTGTTGTCTAACAAAGTGGGAGATTGACAGGGTGGGCAGCCCAGGTGCCTAAAGACTCCGTCCCCTCCACCAGCTGAAAGCTTAGGTTCTCAAAATCCCCGTTTAGCTGCAGACAGACTTAAACTGCTTAGAGAGTTTAAGTCCCTTCAGCCCACAGCCCACTGAGCTGATCTTTAATTTGGGAAGCAGGAGATGTATTTCCAATAAGAGTTGTGTGCAACCTTGCTGTGATGGCATTTACTGGGGAGGGGAGGGGGAAGGAGAGGGGGCACACACTGGAGTTCCAGGCCCTACACCAGGGTCTGGAAAAGATATGACTGTTGGATAACGGGAAGAAGTTCTCTCTCAAGTCCAGCAGAGACTGGGAGAGATTCAAGGTGTGATTCTGATCATCAGCTTGGACACGCCTGTGATGGGAAAGATGAGGTCCTCAGCCTCTCCATCAGTTCCTGTGAGAAATATAAACCATGGCATTGTGTCATGAGGAGGGACTGGGCTCCCAGCTCAGTGTCAGCGACAGCTGCTCCAGCCACTGGTGCCTCTTTTTTATTATCTCCTGTGCTTAAAATCACCAGTGTTCCCGTGTGCAGTGTGACAAGTTCTCCCTTGGCTGGGACAAGGAAGCTGGAGAGCGACAGTGGTGTGTTGGCACTGGGGCTGGAGGAAAATGCAGTAAAAATAAAAGCACAGGGACCTTGTTGCCCTGTATGCATTCCTGTGTCAGAAAAAAACATGAATTAAAGGTGGGACTAAAATCTGGCTCGCATATCCTGAATCAGAGGTGCAGGTTACCTTCTGCAACAGCCAAGTGCTCCCTCCCTCTCCAGCCCTGATCCCAGTCCCTGTCCCATGTGGGACCCTCTGACCACATGCTGAGGCAATTTAACCCACTAATCTTGTGGAAAACTGTACTTTGATGGATCAGTTTTTCACTGGGTTTGTGATTTGAGGCTCTCACTATCCAGGCAAATGAGCTTTAGAGCTGACACAGCAGCAGAGGGGAGGGACTGGAGCAAGAGGAAATAAAGGGGAAGCAGTAAAGGGAGAACTGTCCCCTTCTGGCAGTAGGGATGCTTTAGATTAGCTCAGCCATATCATCTGTCTGGACTGTGAGAGTAAACTCTGCTCTGTTTTCTGTTATTGCTTGCTTTACGCTTTGTTTGTTTTGGTTTTTGATAGGAAGAAATGTAGCTGTATATATTTGGGAGAGGGTTTTGGGCAAACATCCTGGTCTGACATCTGTTCAGTGCAGCTTGGACAGCGATTTCTAGACCCCCACCCTCCCACC
>VYXC01008906.1:293460-337699 GCA_013397175.1 Platysteira castanea
TTTGGGTTTAAAATGCTTCCCTGTCCAGCACATCACAATTGCCAGTGGCCCCCAGGCTATTTCAAGAACACTGAGATGCTTAATTCAGCCCAGGCTCTGTGCAGGTCGCCCTGCTTGTGGTTTCTTCCCACGGTGCCAGCTACTGCTCCCAGTCCCTTTGAGGAGTAGCTCCAGGTCACACAGAAAACTAGGGCAAAGCCAGGAATGACATTCTCCTTTCCTGTGTTACAATCTGGTATCTTAATTATTATTTCAGTTCTTCCTGTTCAGTGTGAGGGTCCCTCCCCTCATCTCCCATATTCGTGTGTATCTTCTAAGGGTCAGCAACAGAGGAAAATCATCTGCAGAAATTCAACTCGGGGGAAAAAGAGAGAAAAAAAAGTCCTATAAACATTCATTCAGTCATTCATATTTAAGAATGAATTTTCTTCAGCTGTGCTGTGACCTCACTTATACTGTCAGGAGATGAACTTTAAATTACACTACAGTATCCTCCTTAAGTTGCCTTGTAAAGTTTTGGGGTCTTGTTCAGAACATTATTTTGTTCAGCCAAAGAATGGGAAGGGGTTAAAATATGTCATCATCAGAGTCCTTGTGGTTTGCTGGAAAAAATGATCCCAGCCATTACTATCTGTGTGCATATAATACTTCTCTCATTTCGGCTCATTTCTCTAATGCCTGCCTTGTTTTGGGGAACCCAAGCTGAAAAGATGGATTGTGATTTGTGATATTTGTACCAGAGGAGCAGGCCCTGAAATTTTTTGTTTCTGAACTATGACGCTGTAACTGAGGGAAGGTGCCACCCAAACATAGGAGGGGAATCTCGTCAGTCTTCCTGCCACAGAAGTTTGATCTTTTGTCTTGATTTAAAATGTTTTGATATAAAATTCTCATCTTTCTTATTTTTTAAAAGCCTCTCTTAATAACAGTACGTCGCTTGCGCTCCCCTTAAACCTGTGGAAAGCAGCAAGCCTGACATCATATTTCATGCGCTTCCAGAATTTCTTGATCAGAGCTTAACTGCTGTAGGATAACAGCAACAACCACCAACAACAACAAATAATGAGAACCAAATAAGCCAGAGCACCGCGGGGACCTTACATGCGGTGGGTTTTGTGAACAGAATTAACATGAAAGAGGGTTCAGTTTGGGGGTAGAGGTCAGGGCAGATAAACTCCTGTGTTCTGATACATTTCCTTAAAGTGGGAAGTGCTTTAGGGAGTGGGGCTGTGGGAAGAAGCTGTCAGCGACGGGGTGGTCAGCGGTGTCAAGGGTGGTGGCCTATGTTTTTCTTCTGTTGCAGCCTTTCATCCTCCATCTGTCAAGCTCCATAATTTTCAAGCCAGACAGTCAATTTTTAATACAAACCTTTAACTTCTCCCAGGTCTGAAGTGCCCCTTTTATCTCGGATTCGCGCAAAGACGGCAGTAAGTGTGAGATTGTTTAAAGCTGGCTCGGGTCTCCTTGGGACGGCACCAGGTTGCCACCTGGGCAGTGGCATGTGCCCTGAGGCCCTGCTGTGGTTTCTCCCTCCACGGCTGTTTGCTGCCATGCTGGCAGCCTGTGGATCCCACACGGAGCTGTAGTTAGTCCGGGGAGCACCTGGGACAGACATCCTGGTACAGCAGAGCAGGCCCCGCGCTCAGGGCCTGGCGGACACCGGCGGTGGGGTCAGCGTGGCCTTACAGGCCCTGCTGACCTCCTGCCCCCGCTGCTGGCTCGTCGGCCCCGTGCTGGCCACAGGGACTGATGGCCCCAGGCAGGCACGAAGCTGAGCTTGGGCTAAGGACCAGCACAAGCCCAGGCTCTCTTCACGCCCCGCTGCATTCTAGTGCGTAGCTTGAGCTGACACCTTAGCGCAGCTCGTGTCGTATAATTTCAGCGTGAACGCGGCTTGGCCCACGCTCAAAACACACAGCGGTTAAGTGTTTAAATTAAGGTTTAACTGACTCAGACACTGAATCCAGCTCCGGCTACTGTGTTGCTGGGCTATTAAATGCTACAAAACTGGAGTTCCTCCATTCATCTGCAAGGATTATCACAGTAGAACTGGCAGTAAGTGAAGCATCCAGATGAGTTAACAAGGTGAAACCCAGTGAAATCCGTAGGAATCTTTCAAGTGGCTGTTTTGAGGCCTGTATTTCATCCAACTATCCCAGCTGAAGTTGTCCCAAGGAGGAAGCTCTCTATATTCCTTTATTCATTTCCCAACATGAATACATCCCTTAGAACATCCAAGGCATAGCACTGAACAATAAATGGACTTATGTTAAGAAATCATGACTTCTTAGCCTGGAAACATGGGGGAAAAAATCCACTTTTATATATATATATAAACGTAACTCTGAATGTAATAGGTAGTATCATCTTATTTCTTTATATCTCAAGACATAGCTGCTAGTTGGACTTGTGAGTTCTGCTTTTCTGTGTTTTAACAGAAAAAATGTCCCGTTCTGTTCTATACTTGCTTGCAAGTTGTAAATAACGACTGAAGACATTTGGAGAAGGATCAGAATTCCCTTGGCAGCAGGAAGCGTTTGGGTGCGGGGATATTACCTCAGGTCATGAGTTTAGAAAGACACGGAAGAGCCCACACACCTTCCTCTGGGAGAGCAGGATGAGGAAGCTCCCTGCACAGAACTGACACTGCCCTGCTGATATCTTTGGCCATCAACATTTTCACATGCAGCCCATTGCTGCCTTCTGCACCGATGTTGGGGAGCAGAGCCTTGGAAACATGGGAAAACAATCCCAACAGTGTGCTTCGGAGCTGGGCTGCAAACTTTTAGGGACTAAGCTTCCTAATCACTACCGTATGGCTCATAAAAGGAGCAACCTGATACCAAGTACCAAGAGGTTGTTATTCCTCCTCTCTCCCCTATCCCACTCCAAATGTTACAACAATAAATACATTTACCTCTTGTTTAAGATCACTTAAAATAAGTTGTTTTAATTAAACCTCCTGGCAATCTATCTGCACTAAGTGATTAAGTGCCTCTTCTTTCAGTGAAAGGAGAAGGGATTATCACAGGACAAGACTGACTGAATTGTGGACAGAGCTAGCACTGGATAAAGCTGCTGGATATTTTTCATCCAAATTCATGTGGAAATACTGTGAAGTTTCAGTTTGTGTGATGTTGTTCCTCTCAAATGTTTCCCCTCCTTTCAGACCTTCCTTCCCTCCCCACTGTCCCGGAGTCAATGAAATAGTTATTTCCCTCAGGTTAAAGTTCAGCTTTGAGTATCAACTTTAAAAGCTACCCAAGAAGAGAGCTTTCTTTACTCAATGGGCATCATTTTCAGGGAATAAACTTAAAAATGGAAGAATAGCAATTGTGTCGATGAATTATAGCTATTTAAAGTCGTAAAAAAATTGAGTTTGCATAGCAATCAGTTCTTTGCAGCTGCACCATAAAAAGTGTTTGTGGGCGTTGTTATGCTATTTTTACATTTTAACTTGAAATATCTTGTGTGAATTAAAACTGGGTAATTATTCTTTCAAGCCAAGCTTTTTACATCGCTCTCAGCTCAGGAATCACACTGGTGGGTTTGTTGTTTTATTGCTGGCCATATCATTTTCAGGATGGAGGAGAGTCACAATAAAAGGCTCTTTCATGTCTTGTGCTGCGTCTTGAGACGGCTGTGGCAGCATCTCTCTTTTAGCCTCCCTACTCTCAGTTTTGTCCCCCAGCTCCCATCTTTCCCTGCTCTAGCCCTGCTCTGGTTCCTCACATGATGGATTGGATGGGAAGCTGAAACAAAGTCCGGGTCCTGGCACGGCCCAGGCAGGCAGGCGCTCCGGACAAACTGCTCCGCTAATTTATTTGGATTCTTTACCTGCAACCTCCCCGCTGTTTTAGTGCTGGGGCCTCCCTTGGGCAGGGACAGGCCAGTGTGCTGTGTGGTGCTTTTATGGCGACGGGGACAAATGATCATTAGGGACTGGCTGGAAACCCTGGGATATACTGGCAGGCAGGGGTGGTATTTAAAGGTAAATGCATTAACAGCGTGCTGCCACCTCCTTTTATCTCAGCCACCAGCACGCCGCGGGCCAGGCAGGCAGGATGCCACCTCGGGGACTGATTGCTGCCCTTTGCATTTTATAACCCATCTCCAAGTGGGAGTGAGAGGGGAAATGCAGCCAAAATGTGGGAGTTCAGCTGTAGCTGCAGAGCTGTCCCTTGTTTTTAATTTCTCCTATTAGCTGGGGAGGGCTCTGGGGTGTTAGGCTGAGTGGCTTAGGCTCTGACTTTCACTGATGAGCAGAGGAAACCGACGTGGTACAATGTTATTCCCACTGTCCTTCCACTGGGTGGGAATTGGGTGGTTTTGGCTCCTAGTTTTAAAGTTTTCTGAGGTGAACAAGGCACAGCATCAATCCCAAATATGATTTTTTTTTTTGTTCTTTGTCCTAATACATGGCGTTGCCATTGCTGGTGTGATCTCTTTCTGTGTCTTCCTGAGACTAGAAATAAAAATAAATTAACCTAGGGACTTTTTGCCATGTGGCATCTCATATATACTCTCCATCTGAGTATGGAAGGAGTGAGATGTCACTGCTCTGCTTTAGGGAGATTTAGCAGGGACTTGAGCAACTGAGAGAATTTGCTGTCTGGCCTCCTGACCAGCTAAAATGAACTTTGGATTTTTCAGCAGAGGATTGTGGCCATTCTGCCTTTTAATCACACGGTATGAAGTTTGTATCCTGTGTAACTACAGCAAAAATTTTGTCTTTTCATGTTAGATACAGAGCTATGCATTACTAGAATGTTCTGTGGTATAAAAAAACTCCACTTGAGAGAGTGTGTCTTGCAAATAACATTTATTTTTTTACTAATTGGAAAGAATCAAACTTTCATTTAGCTGTAACGATAAGGTTTGATGTTTTTAAAGGAAAGGAATTCCCGAAGGGATGCTTCATCAGTAGAAGGAATTAATAAATAAAAAGACAAAATAAAAAGGAAAAAAAAAAAAAGAAAGAAAATTGAACAATTCCTCACACATATTTTCCAGTTCAGATGTCTAAAATACATGTGATCTTCCTGCTACATTTTCCTCTTGCAAATCCTAGTGGGTTTTATTAGGACAAGTTTCATTTTGTTGTCTTGTTTTCCTGTAAATTCAACAAGTTAAACCAAGAGCATTTAATTTTGGGTTGGCAGGCCAGCTAAGAGATAACACATCGTGTACCCCACTTTTATCTTTTTCTTTTCCTTCCTCCTCCCACTTCCTGGTCTCCTTGAGGTGCTCCACTTTGCTGCTCAACTTATTGGCCTAAAAAAAAAAAAAAAAGTATCCTTGCAGGTGATTTATAGAACCCAATGGTTATTGTATGGCTAATGATTCATGGAACTTCATTAAATACCAAGTATGTGCCTGCTTACTGTCTGTGCACACTGCATATTAGAACCTTTGCACTCCCCCTTGCAAATTGCCCCCATTAAAGTCGCAGACAAAAGGTCCTCTCAGTAGCTTACATATTTTCCCACATGTGAGAGAGCAATTGGAAACTTCCTCTTGATAACTAAAAACTTTTGAATTAGAATTTATGAGAAGGGTCTTTTGGTCTCGTTGCCTAAGGGCTGAAACAGATCCCAGTGTGTACAAGCGTTCCTTTGATGCGTGGAGCTGCACAGGGTAACATTTTTTAACAGGATCAAAAAGCGTAGTGCAGGGACAATGTGTGGAGGCCCTTGCTCTGACACAAGGAGTCGGAGCCTGTGTTTTTCCAAGGCTAAAAATCCAAAAGTAAGTGTCCAGGGCAGCCACAGCATTTTATATTCTTTTTAATTGCGGTAAAGTCCTAGATAAAATAATGGCAGTCAGTGTTACAACTTCCTTTTCTTTCATGTTCCTCTAAAAATGCTTTGAAGCAGCTTTTACCTTTGGGAAAGTATTGTATATGTGTTAGGGGAAAATAGATCAAAAAGAAAATAAAGGACCAGCTCTGTAATTGGTGGAAATCAACAGGGCTCTATTGCAGGTATTGGAATTTGTCAGGCTGTGGATCTGGCTGAAAACTTTCTGCAATTCTCACCATGGGCTAATATCCTCCTGCCCACTTACTTGGTTGGACCATCCTAATCTGAGTCCACCATTGACAAAACATTTTCCAATCACATTTCTTTAGAAAAGCAGGAGAAGACTTAAACCTGGATCTGACTTTGAAATGGTGACTATTTCCCATGATTTCAGCTGCACTGTTCAAGGAGGCACAGCCAAAGTCTCTACAAAAAGGTCTTGGTAACTAGAATTTTTCTCACCTAATAGCTAAAGGAAATGTCTCAGTACTCATTTGGGTGCCCTACGTATGGTCTTCCATTTTACCTCACTTCACACTTTCTGTCTATATGCAGAGAAGAGTGGAAAAAAAGGAACTTCCTCATGTTATGGGGCCAACACACCGTAGGCATCACCGTGGTGATGACCACATTACACCCACCTTGCTGTTGCATTATTACAACAGGGATGGTTTTGAGACCATTGTTTTCTGCATTCACGCTGGCAATAGCTGTAAAATCTGTCGTGATATCCAAGTCATGCGTATCAGCCGAAAGGGATGTTTTCACCAAGCAAAAGAATCAGGTTTGAAAACCTTGATCTGTCTTTAATGAGGCACTCCAACTTACTACCTATTCTGCAGCTGATAAATTAAATGTCCCTCCCTTTACACCAGCTGTAAGTCTTCCAAATGAGATGGAAGATTTAACCCTTGGTTACTTCTGTGATCAGTTAAGAGCCAAGTAAAGTTTTCACCATAAATTTGGCTTGGTCTCAGAGCTGAAAGTCTTTTTCTTCTGCAGTAACACACTGCCAGGGTGTTTGGACCTCAGTGGTGACCTTTAGAGAGCACAAGATATTGATTATAAAGAGCCCAGAGAAGTCACTATCTGAAAGACCAGAAGAAACTCCCACATGAGTCAGACAATGTAATGGAATTGGTGGCGGACAATGAGAAACTTCATGGGGATGGAAGGCCTCTGCTTTTAGGGTGACTGTGTCTTTGTCTAATTTTGTTTTCTTATATTTGCTTATTATTGATATCTCTGACTAGATGATAAGAATTATACATCATATCATTTATAAACATATATGCATGTTTGCTCTATGCCATAGAGTCAGCTTACTGTCAGGGCCATATTTCATTAATTTGGCTTTGACCTTGTCTCATTTCGGATGTATTAAAAACAGCCCCTGTACATTTGGGCTGCTAAACTGAGAAAAAAAGATCCCCCAATCCCTTTTCTTTTTCCATGGCAGAGTGGACACACATCAACACAATAAGGCGTCTGACAGTAGGGGAGTGAGTGAGATGGCAAACTACCTTCCCCCAAGTTTCAATCTATAACTTCAGTGGGAATTTGAAATATGTCCCTCAACAAAGGTTTGGGTGCACATATCAAAGGTGTTTGTTTGGCAAAACATTCTTTTCTTTCCATGTGGGCAATGTGTAAAGCAGTGGCTTGGTGAGAATCATTGCTTCCTTAAACTGGAGTGTCCAAGACTAAAAATTTCAGGACAGTAAACGGGGAGAAAGATTTTTCTCTGTGAAACTGTTTTGGAAGTTTCAAATCCAGACATTTCACCCATTCTCAATAGAAGTCCTCTGTAAATACGTCACCAAGATAGATGTAGAAATATCTGGCTGCTAGATCAATAGAAAGTGAGGTATGTTTAGAGCAAAATTAGGCAAAATAAGAGGAGAATTATTAAGTGTAGGTAAACATAAAGAACTTGTTAGGCTACTTTAGATAAATATTGTCACAGTGGGATAATAGCAATACACTCGTTGTTGGACTAAGCAAGAGGCTTCTCTGCTTCACAGAGGCACAGGTGGAGTTGGCCCTGTGCTGAGATTTCAGCACCACCACCTCTCTTTTTTCAGCAGCAAGGTTTCGTAATTCTCACAGGGAAATCTGGGAAAGCAACATTGGGAAATGCTGGTGATTCTGAAAGTTCAGTCAATTTGGGTGACATTTGGCATCATCATTTTTTCTCTCTGGTGAGATGCCATTAACTTTGCTTACTTTCTTGGCAATAGCTAAGAACACCATGCCATTTTTAACTGCAATATGGGGACCTCTACCAGGATGGCTTCAGGGCAAAACAGCTGCACCCAGACTGTTCTTCCTCCTCTTCCTGAGTTTAAACAAAATCTGGTCTTATCTGAATATGCACCCAGAAGACTGGATGGTTATTTAAGCCCCGGTTAGGGAACATATTTAAGAATATGCCTAATTTTAAGCATGTGCTTAAATCAATGCGACTTAAGCAAATGCTTGAAGTCAGGCATGTGGTTGAGGTGTTATCCTGAATGTGGGTCCTAATCCTTAAACAATAGCAAAGCCCAGAGGAAAGGGCAAGCTATCTGGGTTCCTTTCTTGGCTCTTTTGTTGGTCGTGTTATAGTCTATAAAATAAGGATCATTATTCTTATCCCTCTTTGTGAGGCACATTGAAAATTATCAGGGAAAAGCACTCTGAATACTGTTATTATTGGCTATACTTCTTGAGGCTGAAAAAAAATTTAGAGACAGACATTCTCAGTGGATTTCTGGTTCTTCCTCCTTTCACTCGGGCAGGAAATACCATGAGAATGGAAAGAAGGATGCGTACCCATGATCACAAATAATCTTAATCTCCTTCTTTGCGCCGCCGCTGTAAATAATTAGATATTGCTGCACTATTGTTTCTGGAGGTTCCCGCGGCGCTGCGGCCTGGCTGTGTGCAGGGGTACCTGCTCCTGGTATCACGGGCGAGCTGGAAGCTGTGCTGGGAGATAATGGGACAATGGGGAGTGTTTTGGGGGAGGAGGGGAGGCCCTGAGCCCACACTAATGGTAGAAAATAGGAAAGAGGCACAAGCCTGTGTGAGTTTGTGAAAGGAGCACTGGGCTCAGGGCTGCTGAGGGGGCAGCCCACGGAGGCAAGCCCTGGGCCTCACGGAAATGCTGCTCCCACCAGAGAGGTGTTGTAGGATCAGGCCCCGTGGTGCTCAGCTCCTGTGTTGCTTCTCGGCTGGAAAAGCTGGAGGCAGCCAAGGCTCTGTTATTGATGATAATTCAGAGTTCCTCACATTCTCACTACCTTAAGTCAGCGCTCATTCCCCAGCTTCCATGTGAAGGGCCCGGAGCCAAGGCCACGAGCCTGTGTGTATGTGTTCAGGACAGTTAATATTTATGATGCATCTTACTGGGAAAATTAGTATAAAGCTCTGTTCCAACAGCACATTTATCCCATGACCTAGTTTTATGAATAACGTGCTGAAACACGGCCTGCTTGATTTAAACCTTTGTCACCCATTCTGATGGATACAGTGCCTAGCTTTGGCTTAGGCAATACAAGCCAGGATTTGTGCAAAAAAATGTGATGTGTATTAGTGCAAGGTAAACAGATGGTAATGCTTTTGTTAATACCAAGTGCATACAAAGATATTTATCAAAGGACCACATGTAAGGTCCATAGTTCTTGGCAGAGATCCCTACGCTGTTACATCAGCTAATAAGAATAACTACTTTATTGCATTACACACAGTTTTTGTAGGGTTGCTTTAGACTGTGCAGGCGGCTCCCAAAACTCGCCACAGTTCATACACCAAGAATCTGATTCTGCATAGTGTTGAACATCTATAATACCCTGTTGTTTTTGTTGTTATTTTTATTTTATTGCTATGACTCTTGGCATTTCTCCAGCTCAAATCCCTTCTAGGGAATTCCACTGCTGCTTAGCAGCTCTGAAATGAGTGTAAGAGAGCCAGGTGGTGAATACACTGAAATGCTGGGAGGACAGACACGAGAAATGGTAATGACAGAATTCAAAGGGAAAGAGGTTGAACTGTGAAGATTGGAAGGGAACTGACACACCCCCAGCCACAGAAAAATGCAGGCAACTCTGAAGAAGTTTCTGAAGAAGTGTGGCTAAACACAATTTATATCAAAGAATGTTGCATCTGAAAACAGAAAAGCTGGCTGAGGCTGGCAGAATTTCCTCGTCTAGTTCATACTCTCTTCTTCCATCACCATCAGCAGCAGAGTTTACTTATATCGTGTACTGGGGAATTTCAGTCCCTGGAGCACTGGCAATGCCCTGGGGGTATAACTGGGAGCTCTGCAGAAGGGGGAAAGCAGCTTCTCATCACTGCAACCACATAATAAGAATTTTGTCATCCTTTCCTGTCCCCTGGGCTGTTCCCACCCAATAGCACTTGATCTCTCAAGCTGGCAGAGCATGACTGGTTCAGGGGCTACACAGTGAAACCATTTGGAGAATCAATTTGGCTGAAAATAGACAACTTTGGACATTTTTTTCCTGCCAGGTTTGTTTTCAGCCAGATCAAGTTTCCTAATTTGTTTTACCTTTGCTCTGGCTTGTGCCAGGATGAAGAAATGCTGCTCAGGAGAAGGAATGAGCAGGTGGGGAAGGACAAAGGGCTTCTTTTAGGTGACAGTGCTGGGCCACGTTGATCTGAGGTGTTTCTGCAGATATTCCAAACCCACCGGGATGTGCACCTATGTAATTTGCCTTGGCAGAGGGCTTGGCCTGGAAAATCTCCAGAGGTCCCTCCCAACCCTAAGGATTCTGTAATTCTGTGTAGGACAGTTCCATGAAAGCATGGAACTACTCCTGTGGGAGCTGCTCCTCAACCTGAAATTCTGCACTGAGAGACAGAAATGTGGGCAAGGTGCTGATGGAAGCCAGCCCTGCCTCAGGGGCCAACTCCCTGACCTCAGTCCTTAAGCACATCATGTGATCTTTCCTGAGTATGCTTCCCTGAACCACAGCGTGCAACAAGTTGGAAAAATGAGAGTAGGGTGTGTGAGTGGGGACATTTCTGTCAAACACCCACTTTTTCACCTCACTGTCTGCACCAGGTGAGGTCTGGATCCCCTTATTCCGTGGTACTTTATTCCAGAGCACTGAAGTTATTGGGATCCTCATGGGTAAAGCATCACCACAAGATAAGTGAGGGTATGGCAGTGAAGCTATGTCACTTGGATGGTTTCAGGCCAGACTTGCAGCTCCTTTTTCCTTGGAGACTTTCTTTCAGCAGATGTAGTTGCATTGACTTTAGAAATCTGGCTATGAATTTTCCTCAGAGATGTAAGTTCCTCATGATCTGGACCTTATTTTTTATTACTGTTGTTGTTGTTGTTGTTGTTGTTATTGTTATTGTTATTGTTATTGTTATTGTTATTGTTATTGTTATTGTTATTGTTATTGTTATTGTTATTATACTGCCTTCCTGTCATTGTAAAGATAATTTACTCTTTCAAAGACTAATTTATAGCATTACTTCAATCCTGTCTTAAATAGATAAGAAGTAGAGTTGAAGAAAGGGTTTCTACTGCACAAGTCTTACTTAACTCACGGGGATTTAAATTCACCCAATTCAACACTGCTCAGTCAAATTCTTAATTTTAAGAACTTGAAATGTCTTTGATTTTGGAACAGAGGTGTGACACAGAAGCGAATAGTGTTATATTAGCTCTTGCAACCATCTTCCTGTGAATTTTATGTCAGGATTTTCTAAAGTTGAAATCCAAAAATCCAGCCCCTGATTGCTGGGACAGCTCCCAGTAACTGTAAGCAGGAGAAACACGGCAGCAGAGCACATGCTCTATTCGAGTCATTTGCCTGCATATCTGCAGCAAAGCCATCAAACCAGTCAACTTCTTGGTCTGGGGTTCCTTTTAAACATTTTCTGTATTGTAAACATCCCCACGCAGGTTTCTTCTGAGCTGTGGCAAATGCCAGGACTCAAAGGGCTGCCATCAGCTGCCACGATGACCACTGCCCCTTCCCTGAGACAAAACACACCACTGCATCTTTCCTAGGGCTGCACTCGTGTTGGCAGCTTTCCATCCCTACAGCTTCAACAGCTCAGTATTCTTGCGTCTGATGCATTTTATCCCCCAAAAGTTTTTACAGTTTAAAGCCAGCTTGAAGAGACTCTTTGTGGGCTTAAAGTAGTTGGGAATGAAGTGGATGTGCAGTGGGTGAACAGAAAACTCCAGAAACCTGGCTGTTCTTCTAGAGTAAGGATCATTCTGAGGCCAAACGGGAGCTGGGAGGATGGGGCCCAACCTGGCTGCAGCTCCTGCCACTGGAGCTGTTACACTTTCTATCAGCTTTTGGCTGTTTTGGTTCCTCACGTTTTCGTTATAATTTTTCAAGTGTTTCAACCACTTGCCAGCAGGTGTGACAGGCACCTCGTCTAATCTTTCCTTTTGCTGACTCTTGTTTCCCTGGGTACCTCAATAAACCATTAGAACCAGGAAAGGGTCCAACACGGGGATAGTCTGTAGCCGTGGCATTCGGGAGAGTTTGCATTTAAAGCTAGGAATTTAAATTTCTGCCAAAATTGCAACCAGATCAGAATTTCAGATTGTATTTTTTTTCCTCTCTGAAGAATATGAGTAGATTTTTTGGAAGCCTGAGTTACACTGTACATCAATCAGATGCAGGTTTATATCCATCCCTACCAATTCTCTCTTGAGTACCTCGTGCAGTTGGCTGGACCTTCGGAGACCGGGAAGAAAGTTGAGGGTTTAGGCACTGGATAATCCCTGTGCTACAGCACTAAATTAAAATAAATCTATCTGAAATAATTGTTTATACAGCTGATACTGCCAGGAGCAGGAGTGGACATGAAACAACTTCTATTTCAGGGCTACACAAGGTATCTGATTGATTGTGGAGCTGATAATGCCTCCAAGATGCCCAAGGTTCCCCTGTGGTTTTTCCAGTTTGTTTGACAAGTTGAAATACGTGCCAGGATGCCACATGGAAAATGAAAGCCTTGATTATGCAACTCATTTTCAGCTGAACGATCCTGTTTGGTTGGAGTGGACCATTCGTGTTTGCAGGACCTGCTTTTTGTTTTTCAGTTAATAGATAAAACACTACTTGTGGAAATGGGGTGATATTTCTAAGGAAATTGATAATCCCTGCAATTCATAACATGACGTGCAATTTTTATGTGGATTTGCTTCCTTCAGAGTGCCACGTGCTAGCAGGGGTAGGAGATGGAAGAATAAGATGCTCCTTCTGCGACTCACTCATTTCAGAAGTGTTTCTTTTGTCAAAAATTAGTCCAGCAGCCCCAGAACAAGGCAGAGGCAGGCAGGGGATTTTATTTCGCCAAGGGCAGGATGTCAAGACTTAACGGGCTCTTCTGCTGGAATGAAGAGGAGAAAATGGATTGTGTCAGTGGGGCTGCTCCCTTCACGGGCAGCCTGGAAGGGCACGGGGAGCCCGCACCGCCAGCACAAACCTCTGCTGCACAAATGGGTGCCCCTCTGCCTCCTGTGGCTGCGCCTGAGGTGCGAGGTGTTGGCTTCTCCCAAGCGGACGTTTAGTTGGTGTCTCATTCCACGTGACTCTCGTGTAAAAAGAAAAAAAAGATTCCTGTGGTCAGAGGGCCAAAATTAGCCTCTCCTTAAAAGCCTGAAAAGGCGAAGAGGAGATTGAAACCGACGCGGGTCACAGTAACCCTCTCAAAATTAAGAGATCGATACAGAATGCTGAGGATGAACTTTCTTTTCCTGTTTCTGGACAAAAAAAGTAGAAATAGATGCTTCCAGGCTCTGTCTTTAAATGCAGGGGCTCTGATTCCAGGTCCAATGCCATCTATTTTCAACCTTCTGGACTGTCTTATGTCAGAAGGAAAACCTTTATTCGGTTTCAGCCCAAAATGTAAATGAATTATGAAAGCCAACTGAGCCAGGTAAAACCTGGGGAGGGGGGAATTGTGTGGTGTCAAAGAGGGAGAGAAAGAACAACAAAAAAGCCAAAATTCAGAATATTTTTGAGAGCACACAGGAGCCTTTAGACACAGAGAGATATGGTAAATTCATCATCAACCAGGCCCCTCCATAAGCTGATGTGGGACAGGGTCGGTAGGGGGTGATAAACTCTGGACCCAAGTTGATCAAACCATTTAGGAATTAGGAAGAGAACACATGGACATTTACTACACAAGGACCTGGTATGATTTCTGCCCCTTTGCTGGTGGTTAAATACCTGTTTAGAATAACCCAAAACTTAAAAAGCTACTTTTAATGGAATTTTTTGTGCCAGCATAATGCTAATAAAAGCTAAATATATGTGCTTTATGAGTACAGCTGTGCAAATACATTTTCTGTAAGAACCAAAAGTGAGGAAAGAGGGAGAGGAAGGAATTGGGGGGGAGTGAAATCAGCTTACAAGCAAGAAATAGGAGGGGAAATGCAGTTCAGACTGCATGAGACATCTCGTTTGGGGGATTCCATTTTATTTTTTTTTAATAGAATGTAACTGAAGATCCATGTGAAAGTCTTCTACAAAATAAAAATTTAAAGTATCCTGTCTTGATAAACTGTGAGAGAAATAATTTAAATTTTCCAAATAAAACTAAAATTTGAAAAAGTGTTCAACACGAAACCTTAATCCTTTTGTCTATAAAGATTCAGATATTATTTTAAAAGGACTTGACTGAAAATTTCATTAATTTCTTCTTTCACTGATATTTTTCTCATGCCAGCATTCAAGTGATTGAGCAACATTCTGGAACTTAGATATCAGAATTTAGAGACTGGGGATTGCATCAATATATATGCATCATTTTATTTCCTCTGGTCCCTGTGTAATTTCTACCTTGGTGTAATAATTTTAGATCCCTGTAGTATTTTTTCTTTTCTTTTTCCTCTAACCAGAGTCATGATGTTTGTGTGATTGCTAGTAAATTCCAGTCTTACAGAACAGAATTTTATCTCTTCTCTTTCTGGGCAGGATAATTCAACTACACCAATATAGTTAAATTAGAGTGTGAATTAGGTGGGTAGAGAGTCCAAAATACTGAGGCCATGTAAAACTTGGTGTTGTCTACCAGCTGTATGAGTTATTGCCTTCTCAGCCAGGATCTCTGCAAAGAATTTGTGTAAGTGCTTACAAGCAGTTCCTTGATATTTTTATTGAATTGTCCATGCTCTGCTTCTTCTCCAGGAGCAGTAGGCACCTAAAAATAGTCATGCCCTGCATGCATCTCCAGAATGAGCACACTAATCCTATTCTGGAATACAGAAATACCTCATAAAATACCCAGGGTGAAAAGTGTTCCCTAAATTCTCCAGAAGAGACACGAGGGAGTGTGATGGGTGAATGGGTTTTGTCAGGGAAAACAAAAAAGATACCTTTTCATTCAAAAAAAATTGGCTTGGGTGATTATTCTGTTCATCTACCTCCTTCTCTTTTTAAAAATTAGATTAATTTTTGACGGAAAAATGTGTCGATTTGCCCTAATAAAGGGTCTTTTGAGCTCTGACTAATGCTTGGACAGCAGGCCTCTGAGGAATGTCAGGAGATGGAGCAGCAGCATTCTTCTGGCCGCTGCTCTGTGCGAAATCAGCATCACAGCCCCACTGCCCCACTACGCTCCTGGAATTCCTGTCAGTCAGATTAGATGTGAAGCTCAGGGCTGAATCACAGAGCACGCAGTTGCCTTTTTCCCCAGACTTTAAAGTCGAGGCCAAATCACTCGGATATTTTGATCTTTGGAGTTCTGTGCTCTCCTACCCGAACTCCTGTTACTATTTCTGTTTGAAATGTCAGTGTTTACTCAGTTTCTGTCCATGCTTTTCTGTCCTCTTTGCCAGCTTGAGCCCTTTTTGTCCAAGGTGATTTACACTAACTGAAAGATAAAATTATTTGGTCTGAAAGATTTCTGTGCAGACTGCAAAAAGTTATTAATTAAATAAAGGGTGTACAAAGCCAACTTTTACAATTAAACTGGTTTATACATGTGGAACATGCTGGCTGTATTATGGAGAAACAATAATTTTAAATTTAAAACATGCTCTCCCTCATAACAGAAATATATTCTGCCTTTTTTTTTTTTTTTTTTTTTTTTTTTTTTTTACTGTTTTTCTTTTTTCTTTTCTTCCTCCCCCCTGCTCAGTTCCTTTAAACAGAGAGGCCATTCCTTTCTCCATCTGAGTTAAATACCACAGTATCCTTTTCGGCAGGCTTCTAAGCTAAATCTAATCAAGCTGTGTCACAGCTCTGTCAGGCAGGTTGCTCTTTCTTTGGCCTTGAATAATTGGAAGAATGTTGGCACTTGTGCCTGGGCCATGAGAACGTGACCCGAGTTGATATTTAATCTACTTCAGTGCTAGGCTGCACTAGGACTGGGGTCTAAGCCAGGCCTCGGGAGCAGTGTGTTAGCCATCAGCAGCACTCATTTTACCTTGAAATGGATTCCATTTGATGTATCATTACACCGCTCCAGGAGAATGCTTTAATGAGACAGATACATGCGCTGGAAAGGATTAAATTGTTGTCCTTTAAACTCTTTTTTTTTCTTTTTTCTCTCTTTTTATTTTTTTTTTTTAACTTTGCTTGCCTAATAGCTACAAGGTGCTGGGAAGTACCTGGGAAAGGCAAAAAGGTTACAGAGGCGGCCAAAAATAGCTCAAGCTGAAGGTCTGTCATCTGTGGATCTGCAAGCACTCTGCAACCATTGCAAATATCTGGTCCATCCCTCTCTTTCACAAACTAGGAGTAAGCGCTGAATTTGTAGTTATGTTTCCACCTCCTTGCAGGGAAACTCGGTACCGTTGGAGAACAGCAAAATTGCCTCACGTGTGTGTGACTTGGAAGGGCACAAACCGAACGTTCCTCATCACTCGGGATGTGGGAGAAGAAGGTTTTCCCTCCCCTCCCCACAGGCTCCAGGAGCCCTCGGGAAGGAGGAAATTCCTCCCAAATCCATGGGTTGCTCCCGCTGGGGCAATCCCAAGTCGCAGTGGGTTCCACTCGTTTTGTTGACACTCGCATGTGGATTTCGGTGAGCGCCTGTGAGGTCGGGGGTGGCGGAGGGGCAGAAACAGCAATTGGGACGTTTTCCAGGGAGAAGTGCAAATTGCCCTTTTTCTTGCCTCACGAGGAAGACTTGTGCCCTGAGCGACTCGCTGGGGCTGGAGCGTTTGGGAATGCCCCACACTCAGGTCACACACCCAAGATGTCCTTCGAACCCTGCCAAAAACGGAGAGGGGAACACACCCACGCTTTGCAAAGGAGTCTGCGGCAAGGTTTAATTTGCGTTAAAAACAAAGGGTGATCCCAATGACCCTTTATCTCTGATAATGAGACGTATCCATGTGGACAGCAATTTCCCTATTAAATCTCCATCGTGGAGCTGTTTCTTGCCATCCCCGGTGTCTCACCGTGTCACATCGCTTGTCCCCTGTGCGTCTTCAGCGAGGGCCAAGGGGCAGCATCCCTACATCTCACCAGATCCTCCGAGGGATGCGAACAGCGGGAGAGAAGATCTCTGTTGTGGAGTTGTGAGACACCAATCAGGTGTGTTACTGATTAACTCGGCCTCCCCTGCAATGTCACTGGCTTCTTTTCTGCCAGGCTGCAGCGTGAAGGGATGGAGCGTGTGTCCCTTTCTCATGTACTCCTGCAGTCTGGTGTCCACTGGCACTGTGAGCAGAGACCCCAAACCCACCTGCTTTGGAGTTATTCTAGCCCCTGAGTGTGTGCCTTTTACATTTTACAGTGCGTGAACCTTGATAGAAGCAAGTACTGCTTCAAAATATGATGTTAACTATAAATTTTTCACCTCTTACCGTGATAAATCATTCTGTGGCATTGAGACCAGCCTCCTCAAACCTCTCAGGTCAGGCTGAGGATAACGCTAACCTCTGAAGACAGCTGATAAAACAGCCTTCTAAATGTGGGTTTGTATTCCTTGGAAGGACCCCGGTGCATTAGCAAAGGTAATGCTAATAGCCTCTTTATGCATCTTTTTGCGTATAAAACGATTGGATAAAAATCAAAAACTTCCTGCAGGACAGACAAGAGTGCTCACAGTTGTCCATTACCCACAGTTTCTTCTCTGTTTATTTTGACAATGAACCCTCACAAGACTAGAAAGTCCATTCCTCGCTGGGAATGTTTTCTCACAAGCAGGACAATGTCAGACTGACCTAAAGGAAGTTGTTCTCTCTTACGTTTCCTTTGAGGTTATTTCTTTCCCTTGGAAGTCGCTTGTTTCAAATTAAGTGAGGCCATCAGAGATGATCTTCTGCCAAAGTGACAGCCACCACATTGTTCTGTTGGTGGACGTTCTGATTTCAATTTCACCTTCAAGCAGTCCCTTTATTTCATCTGCAGACCACTGGGAAAGTGTGTACTGATCTTATTTGCGGCATGGATTTTCCCTGCAGTATTTCAATGTCCCAGATTTTTGAATAGTTGAGCAACCCACCCCTGCCACACCTTTGTCATTATTATCCTCTTGCTTGACATAACCATGATTCTTTTTTTTTCCTAAATCTTGGATTACAAATCACCTGCAACCCTCCCATTTCTCACTGAAATAAAATGTTTGGGGCCAAATTTTCAAGGACATAAGCAAGCCAGAAAACAGAATATTAGCAATAGGGGACATTTCTCAACCAGTTACGCTTAGAAACACAAACAAACAAACTCTCCCCCAAATGCTAGAAAAATTACCACCTTTCTGGCCCCTGTCAGATCACCAGGTCTTTCCAGTGGATTTCAGTGGAATAACAGAAATCCAGGGAGTGCAGGACCAGAGGCTTCTGCTGCTTCATTTCTTTTCTCACACCTTGTGTATAATCTTGGGCAAGACATGTCTCTGTTCACAAAATCACTTTCAGGTAAATAGGCAGGGGAAAATCTATTCTCAGGTTGTGTGACATCCATGGCCAATCAAAATCATACATGTTTATTAATTAAATTTACTGCATGCATTGATTGCAAACAGGAAATTAAGATTTGTCCTGCCACCTGCTAATATGAATCATTATTTAATAATTTTCTAACTGCTGTTATGAAGAAATGGGGTTTCTTATTGGAATATGACAACACAGCTGGCAGACATGATGCCTGAACAATTTTCACTTAAGAGTTGTTTGCTGGATTCCTCTTGTTGGCCCTTTGTGGAAAAGTGAATCAGGGAAAAGTGAGGTATGACAGAAATGGCCAAAATAATGTCTTCAGCTGGGCAGCAGCTGGGCAGTCTTCAGGCAGATGTAAAAAAAGGCTCGGTTCCTCTGCACAACCAGAGAAGTATAAAAAGAGAAACGATCATTTTTATTTTTTTTTAAAAAAGAAAGCTATGGAAAACCAGGGGAAATGTAAAGCTTTGAGTGCAGAGAAAGGAAAGGCTGGGATTTGGATGCTGATTCTCCTACAAAGCGGTCAGCAAACTGAAAAGAAACAAGGAATGTCAGTGGGAGTGTCTGACTAAGCAGCACTCATCCTCACTGACTGTGTCTCCCCACAGGACAGGAGCAGACCCTGACAAAGGCAAAGTTGAGGGTTTCCCTCTCTGTGCTGCGATTTTTCACTTGGAGCTAGAGGAACCCTGAACTTAGGAACTTGTCTAATGGATGAGCTATGGCTGGAAAAACATTTCATCTGACAAAGGCAGCTGAAAGAAAATGTGCTTCTTCACAATTTTGTTTTCTCCCAAATCACAGTATTCTAGTGTTTCTGGCAGAACTGGAATACAGTCAGTTGCCTGCTACTGAGTTTGGGGGACTTTGATTTCATTATGCTGTGGAATAGTACTTCAAAATAAATATTCATAGCTTTATGCTTAACTTTAAACAGCTGCTTAAGCTGCTTGGGTTCATAGACCAGGTCTTCATATGTCAAAGAAATGACCAGACACAAGCACAGAGCAAAAGCAGAGTTTTCAGAAAGAAGAAAAAAAGCCTTTTCTGTGGCATTTTGGAAAAGTCCAAAGCGTATCTCCACAGCTTTTGAAATCAGATGCTAAATGCAGTGGTTGGGTTTAGGGGAAACAGAAGAACTTCCTTTGTTTTGCAGAGTCCTGCCTCTTGAGCTGAATTTGATTTTTCAGTCACTTTTTTTCAGTATTGAACTGAACGGTTCCTGCAGCCTTCTGAGGGAAGTCTGAATGGGAATTTACTCTGCAACATTCACTGGAGGTGGAAACGCAGATCAATGGGCTAAACACAGCAGAATGTGGTATTAATCTGCATTTCCTGCACTGCTGGGAGCTGCTGCCCAAGCACTTCACATACATCTTGCTCACACTTAGATTCATATTTTTGTATTTTATGTAAATACAATTGGTTTGTTTTTCTAGGGGAGAAAAAAAAGGCTCTTTCACCGTAGAGTTCAGAGCTGCTCAGTAACACTAACTTTTTTTTTCTCCTCCTAGAAATGGAAATATCTGGCTTGTGTTTGGAGTTTGGACCCAATGTTCTAAGCTGTCCTAGTAAACAGAGCCTACAAGAGGTTCGCTGAACACACAGCCACTGGATTTAAACGGCAATTAAATCCATTTCAAGCATTTTCTCTCATTCTGATGAGGAGGCTTGAATTTCAGTAGCAAGTTTGCAAACCAGTTCATTAGTGCCTGGCAGTGTTAATGGGCGTGATGACTTTATCCCTGTCTTTTCACACTAGCAAGCTCACACACAGTGGAGAACTTTGCCTTTGAAACCTCGCTTCTCTTTCCTTCTTCTTTTTTTTTTTTTTTTTTTTGGTCACTCTCTTCTTTGCTCTCTCTCACAGTGGTGCAGTTTTTAAGTGTTTACTGTGGTTGGATACCCAACGAGTTCCTTAATGTGGAAATACTCCTTTTAGTTGCAAATGCCCCTTTTATCATGCACAACACTGTTGTCTTTTTTTATTGTAGCAGGTCCTTGCAATTAAAGGAGCAAAGGACTCCTGAGGTCATCTAGGCATATTCATGCCAGTGCGGGATTGCTCTCTGCAGAATGCTTGATCACTATCTGGCTGTGAGAGGTCCAAGGGATGGAATGTCTTCGGGTGCTTGTTCTTTCCAAATTCTTCGAAATTACGTAGCTGGGTTCCTGGAAAATTCTTCCCAACAGTATCTGGCTCAAAAAAGCCCTCTCCACTCTGCCCTCCCTCCTATCACTTCCTGTGCCATGGCCATACCTTCCCTGAGCACCTCCAGGCTCTGCCTCCTGAACAAACACCTCTGGCCCACCAGAAGTGTTTTCTGAAGCCGGCTCTCTGGCTCTGGAAGAGCCGTACTTGGAATAGCTGTGCTTGGAACACGGAGCCAGCCCCTGCTGCAAAAGGCAGAGCCTGCGTCCCCCCCAAGCCTGCCGGGAGGGATAGCTGTGTTCCAGCTGGTGTCCCAGCCCGCTTCCATGCCTGCGTGTAGCCAGGGAATCCTTAAACACTCCTGCTCTCAATATACTCAGGGGAGGATTCCAGCTTCCCGTGGTTTTCCGGGCAGTGTCCCACCTCGCAGGAGAAACATTCAGTGAAGACAGTTCCGTCTTTGCCGTGGAAAGGACATCTCCAGTAGCAAAATTGCTGGAGTCCAGGACATCCCCCTGGCTGCCCTGGGGGGTTGGAGACCACAGCAAGGAGGTCTCAAACCCTGGCAGAACGCCCAAAATAATACAGTTTTTTATTATAGCCCTTGGGAAAAACTACCAACATTATGAGAAGAACTACAAAACACCGCAGTTTGAAACATGTTAGTAGCTTAATTTGTCACAGGGTGAAAATGTAGAGTTTAGATTTTTTAAATGAGGACTGATAAGCCAAAATGGAGGAATTTGGGTGTGGTCACTCTTTTTCCTTCTTCTCCTCTCTCCTCCATGTTTCTTGGTGACGGTGGCACATTCGGATTGGTAAAGGTAGAAATGACATGTCTAGGATTAGCAGAAATTTATGGGTATATTACAGTAAATAATAAAACATTTTGGACGGTGGTTGGATTGTGATACAGGTACAAAAGGGACAGAACCGCCCGACCGGGGGCAGTTCCTGCAGGGTTTTGGCTGGCACTCAGACCGCAGCTGAAGCTGAGGGCTAGCTGAGAGATAAGAAATAATAAACAACCTTGAAACTGAACCTGCAGGCCTCTCTCGTCTTTTCTGGCTCTGGGACAGGACTTTAGAACAGCTAAAAACCGCCCGAAGCAGATGTGAGGAGTAACAACTCCCGCACAAAATGACCAAGGTGGGAAGGAAGTCTGTGGAAGGACAAAGAGTTCAGCACTTAAAGCACCCCAGTTTTATGGGGAATGTCTATTTTGCTCCCTCCTTTTCCTGCCACTGGGGGTAAACGAGCAGGACAGCAAGGAGGCTCATGAGTGCCAGCAGGAACTCCGAAGGGACACCAGGAATGTCAGCTCTCAGCTGCCAGAAGGGACCCAGGAGTGTGAGACTGAATGAAGAGGCAGAGGGGCTGTTTGGGAGGGCTGGGTTAGCAGGAGGCTGGACATCCAAAGCCACGGCAGCCCTGGGAAATCCATGACATGGGACAAGCAGGGGACCCACGGCTACTGATCTCTGTGTGGAGAAGGTCAGGGTTCAGTTTCTTCCTCTGGCCCAGGGGACTCAAGGCTCATGTCCCACCTCCCGGGAGAGCCCTCTGGCCAATGAGCAAAACTCTGGTTTGGGTGGGGATGCTCTCTGTCCATCCTGTCCAAGCTGTGCCACTCAGCAGAAGGGAATTCACGGAGCCAGAGGAAGGATACGAGCGAGTTGGGGTGTGCGGAGGGGCTCTGGGAGAGGCACGCTGGAGTTAGAGCAGGGTGATGGGAGGGCCTGTCAGTGCTGCTGCTGGATTTATGGGAAACAAAACCCCCGCGCCCTCTGCAGAGCCATTCTTCTTCTCCCCGCCAGCTGTCTGAAGCTCTATCAGTTTGGCATGGGCAAGGTGTGACTATTAATCACTGTCCCATCTCCAGAGATGTTACCACCAGGAGCTTTCATTCTCCAACAAAGTGGAAATCTTCAAAGCTACGTTTAAGGAAAACATTTCGGCATACCAGGAAACAAAAAAAAAGAAGGACAGGGAGTGAACTGCATGAATGTGGTGCTTCTGTAGGCAGGTGATTAGCANTCTTCTCCCCGCCAGCTGTCTGAAGCTCTATCAGTTTGGCATGGGCAAGGTGTGACTATTAATCACTGTCCCATCTCCAGAGATGTTACCACCAGGAGCTTTCATTCTCCAACAAAGTGGAAATCTTCAAAGCTACGTTTAAGGAAAACATTTCGGCATACCAGGAAACAAAAAAAAAGAAGGACAGGGAGTGAACTGCATGAATGTGGTGCTTCTGTAGGCAGGTGATTAGCACATTGCTTGTCTGTAATAATTTCAGGAGGAAAAAGATTCATCTTCAATCAACCAACGTTAAGAACTCTATTTCTACAAGGAGCATTATCTCAAGAAGGAGATACTGTCAGGCAAATTGGAGATTGTCTTATGACAAGCAGCTTCATGCAGAAATGGCATATATAGCTTAACACCACTTCCAAAAGTGTTGTTTGAAAAAAAAAATAAAAATTGTATCACAGGGCTTAAATTTTACTCCTTGATTTGGTTTCATACAGTGGGCTTGTCTTTGAGTACACTCAGGATTGCACTTTTTCTTGGGGTGCTGCCCCACCAGGGGATTTCATTACTTCCCAATTTCCTGCTAGCAGGGCTACCCACTTGAGAGGTTCTGATCTTCAACCTGCTGGGCTTTGAAATGCAGCTTTCTGTGAGAAATCACCCACTCTCGCTGTGCACGCTGAGGATGGAGCTCCAAAGGCTTGGCTGAGGAGCTCACTGTCCACCTGGCAGGGCTCTGCCCAAGCAAACACAGACCTGCTCCTCCTCTGCTCCTGTTCCCAGTGCCCAACAGCAGAGCAGCCCCCACAACAGCCCCATGGGACCTCCTGAGCTACCCCAGGACCAGGAGAAAGGCTCTGAGTCCCTACACCCCTGTCAGGACAGGGCACACGGCACACTCGGGATGTGCTGAGCAGCTGAAGCTGTCACCCATGTATTTCTTGAGGTGTTGCCAGAGCACAGGGCAGATCCCAAGCTCCCAAGAATTTGTAAGTTCACCAGTGCAGAGCAAATCTCAACACTAAGGGCAAAAGGCAGCCCCTGAGCTGTATAATTTAAATCCTTTCTCTCAGGTATGGGTTTCTTGAAAGTGCTTCTCTGCAAAACATCTAAAAGTTGGGTTCCCCCCCCACTTATCTCATTTTGGAGAATAGGAAAGTTTTAACAAAAAAAAACCAGCCCAAAACACATAAAACAGCCTGAGGTGAATAAATGGAAAATATTAGGCCAGACAATTGCAGTTGAATGAAGTAAAAAGTCCAAAAGTCTTTGAGAGAAAATTTTAAGTAAACATGATTGCAATTACTAGTTCCTCCTTTGAAGTACTTCCTGACACCTTTTTTCTTTCACACATTAAAACAAAGGAATTAAGTGAAACATTTAAATGAACTAAACCCTGGGCTTTTAAAAATTTGGTTGTGTGAAATATTTGCCACCAAACGTGAGGCTTTCACAGTATCCTATTGCTTTGAGGCATTATTCAGAAGGCTTTTAGGTTTTATCTTTCTTATTGACAGCAAAGTTTACTATACAGTGGGGTGGCAAACAGATTAGGAAAAGCCCGAGCTCTTCCTCCAAAGCTGGATGAGGAAGCAGGGCCTGTGCACTCTGCTCTCAAGACTTCAAACATACCAGGTTCTCCCCCCATCGTTTTTTGCATAATCCAGTGGAATCTGACAAACAAAAGACTCTCAGAAGTCAGATGGCATTTAATTTGAGTAGCAGGTAATCAGTGAAAGAGAGTATCCTGGAGAGAAGGTAATTTGTCTTGAGCTGACAATTTGAGATGGATGTGCCGGGGTTATCTGCAGTGTCAGTTCAGTCAGAGAGGAGCTGAACTCCATTTCTCTGGCTGGAAGTCTAAATCAACACAGGCCTCGGAGATAATGAGGTATTTAACAGGTTCCCTCTTCTCCTCGCTGGAGACCTCCTCTTTTCTCACAGAATGAGAGCCTGAAAGGAAAAAGAACGGACAAAAAAGGAGAGGACAAAAGGGAAAATAACGCAGACGTAAAGGGAGATTTGCTCATATAAGAACTGCATTAATCTCATCTAACTAATGGCACATTTTCCGCCTCAACTGGAGTAGATCAGATAAACAGACAGAGTCAGATAAACCACACCACCCTCCTGTGTCCCAAGCTGTGGTACGTGGACCACTGGAAGACTACAGAGTGCTTGCTGGAGTCCTTGGAGAGATGCAGGATGTTTTAGTTACAAACTATAATGTTTTGGGCATTGCCTAAAGTAATATACAGTGGAATTGGCCAAATCTGAGTCTTTCTTTTGGGATGGAAGCCTTGTTATTCTGACACTGAGTCCCATCCAGGTGAACTCTGGCCACTTCAGGTTGGGGTCCAACGCCATCCAGTTTGAGTTGAAATGTTTCCATATATGTTAGTGGGAAGAAATCGAATAAAATCCTCATTTTAAGAAAAAGAATGCCGAGAGAAACAGAAAAGCTCTCAAGAACAAACAGCTAATGATGTTACTTTAGAAAATATGTGAAATTAATCTGGAAAAATTGACTTTTAATTTTTTTTTCATTTGCTTGTACTGAGGAATGGAACGTCCTGGGGGGGACAACCTTTGACTAATGTGAACCTATCATTTGTTTTATAGGTCTAAATCAAGATCAGCTCTACCATAACAAAAAGTCTCAAAAAGCTTCAAGCTAAAGGTCACGGCTCAAGGAAAAAAAAAATGTAAATCCTGCTCAGGAAACCACTAAAATATGATCTTAACTTTAGAACTTTAAAGTCGATAGCACTGAGACATTTGCTTGGTATTATGCACACACTTAAATATCTGTCCTGAATGCGAACACTGAATAACAAAAGAACTAAAAGAACTGTGGCAGAAAGAAAGAATATTATTAAACAATGTTCCTTAAACAGCATGGCTTTAATTTCTTCTGTAAAATATGCAAGGCTTTCCAAGAATCTGGCATTCATTTTTGCCTGTCTCTTTGCCCCAGCAACTGGATGTGTATGAATATTCCTATCGATAATTTGAGACTCTGTCCTGCAGCAGAGTCTGTTTTCCTTCAGAAAAGGGGTATTCACGTTTCAAAGTGGATGAAATATCTGCTACTAACAACCCAAACATTTGTTTAGCTCCTTGTTCATGCACAGATCTTTGCATTTATACCCTAAAATAAAAAGAAGCAATTCATGTTTTCCTCATGAGTCATAGATCATTCCATTTCCTTATGAATCTCAGGAAGTTTTTGTACATTACTGGCAAACAATTCAAAACAAGATCTCTGGCTTGCAGTGTTGTTTTAAATATGGCTGGCAAACACTTTTAAAATTGAAAGTTTTTCTTAAGAAATGATTTATTGTTACGAGTGCAATATTTTGCCATCATAATGTGCTCAAAACTGATTTTTTGCTATAAATCTGCTAAGGAAAATATTTTTTTTTTTGAGCTCTTCTTTTCAAGACACGTTGTGGGGGAAGATGATTTTCTAACCAGGGCTATATTTGACCTCTTACAATTTTCCCCATCAGGATTCTCGTGATTTCTCACCAGGGTGGGTGGAAAGAGGCATGTTCCCCAGCAGACACTTCGTGTGTGCCAGCAGTCGGGGAAATTTCTGCTCCTTGGAAAGTTGGTCCCAGTGCACTAAGCCTGAATGGCCAGCCCAGGGCAGAGTTTCCCTGGCTGTGGGCTACGATCTCCCCAGGGCCACGAAAGAGTTCAAAGGGGGCTCTGAAGCGTTAGAAAAAACAGTGCTGGTCAGCAGCTGCTGACTTTTTCCTGGCTGGAAGAGTGAGGCTGTGGTTTCACAAGATTAAGTCTTCAACACCAATCCTGGCTTCTGGTGTTGCCTTTCCAGCCTTTTCCCACTGCTTGTTTCATCTTCCCTCCTGCAGTGCACGGGCCCCTCGGTTCTCCTGGAGCACTGGTTTGCGGCTCCGCTGCGAAACGGATCAGGAATTCGATCCAGTTTGGAGGAAGACACATAAAAAACTAAGTGTTTCTCTGCCAGGCTATTTTTGAGCTGGACTTATTCCCTGCTCCAGTTCACAGCACAGATGGATCCATGGCTGTCCTGGTGGAGCAGAGGGAGTGGTGCAGTGCAACCCTGGAGCAAGGGACGAGGGGCAGGAGCAAGGAGCTGGAGGGCTGTGCTGGCAAAACCACGGCCACCAGGGAGGCTTAATTACTGGTGGCAAGAGGTTATGCTCTTTAGAGAACATGGAATTGCTTTTCAGAGCATTAATTGCTGGCAGCAGCTCAGTTCCTCCAAGAGAAGGGGAGCAAGCGTTCATCCCTAAAGCCAAAATTGCAGCTGAGTCCTGCTCTCCTTCTGCCTGCGGGGCACGAACGGCTGCTGCCTCGGGGCAGACAAGTGAAGACAAGGGCTTCAGAAAGGGGCCACCTTCTCCACGTGTTTGAGAACGCAGGCCTTGGAACCCCAATGGAATTGATCTCTCTCTCACGAGAGACCCAGCGCAGCCCGATGGAGAACACGCTGAAGCAGAAGCTGGCTGATCTCAGGAGGACACTGTTTGTCCCACGGAGTCACGCCCTTGTGTCGCTCACCACTGACTCCTGATAACTTCATGTTGGTGCACAGAGAATGAAACTTTGATCCAGGGAAGCCACTTCACAGCCAGCCCCAGCTGATGCTGGTCTTTCAGTGTTCCAGCAAAAAAAGGTTGGTCTGAATTACCAAAAGGTGTCATAACTAACCTCAAGACATTGTTACAACTGAGCTGAGCTTCATGGAAACAGAGCTGGAGTTCTCAGAGCATGGTCTTCTCTTGCAGAGCTTTAGAAGTCAGAGAAGATGTGATAAAAGAAAGCAAATAATTTGTGGTCCCACTCAACTTGCACCTCTGGCAGCATAATTCATCCTCAAGGTGAACCTGGCTTCTTTTGTACTCACGGAAAAAAATACAGAAGTATTGTTTCAGTGGGAGCAAAAAGCAAGTTAGACATCAGCTGTGACTGCCACTGCTCTGTTTTTGCTGACTGACTTCTAGCACGTTTTTGATCATGGCAGATAGTCAAGATTCATTTCATGGGGATAATGAGGGAAACGAGAAATGGTTCAGCCCATCGGACAAAGGGCTGCATTCTGAGCATATCAAAGCTACCTAGGAACCTTCCTGAAATCAATTAGATTTATTGCCTAAGTCTGCTAAGTTCATACATTCCTAATATATGTGTAAATCCCTTTGGAAAAATAGAATTTAGACTCCCACATCACTTACATGCCTTTGATAATTTACCAGGAGCCGTTCATAGACCAGAGCTGGAAGCCCAAGCCTCTGAGCATCACACTGGTTTTAAATTGAGATGATGTTGTATGGAATCCAAACATCAGCTTTATCACCCACGTGCAGCCAGGATAAAGATAAAAAGCTGTGACTCTGCCCTGCTGCCTCGTTCAGAGGCTGTGCAAGAGCACAATTGCATTTCACGTGGAACCTTTTGCCTGTGGAAAAACCCTATTTCTGCCCTGTGCCCAGGTCAGAAACCCCTCACACTGGTTTTGTCCCAAAGTCTGTGATCTCTGCCAGTGTAGGTGACAAGAAATAATAGAAATTATAAAGAAAATTTTTTAAAAAAGAAATCAAAAATTCGCCAAGTTGAAAAAACATGATTTGAATTCCAGTTTCTGAAAAACAGAAACAGTGCTTAAACCCAGGGCAGGGGTTGAAATCGACGTTCCCAAACCCCACTGATATTCCATGTGATGCCTCTGACCCTGCCCACACGGACACACACACAGAGCTCGGGGGGCAGCCTGTAGCCTCCACCATCCATCACTCTGACTTCACAAAAACTGTGGCTGTGACCAGAACGTGTCAACAACATGGCCCACATCATTTAAGTGATGCTGATGTTGTTTTCTTCCCCTCTTAACAAAATAATAAACACTTATTTGCCGTAGGAATTGGAAACAATTCATGAAAGGCGTGAACTTTGTAAGACCTTGTCCCATAGACGGGCTGTGTTGTATTTTTGTTTGAATTAATCTTGTACAGCCACCCCCAAACATGCAAATTTCATCAATCAGACTGTCTAGAATAAGGAGGTTGACTTACCAATTCCATATTTAGGGGGAAAAAAAAGAATGGATGTTGAGTTTTCTCTTATTTCAGAGCCTTTCAGCCAATGTGGACCAGCATGGCAATGCTTTTTATGGCAATGCTGAGGCTAAATTGTTTCCTTTCAATGGCGAATGAAAGCTGAGATTCTTAGAAAATCTTATATTCTATATATATTTGGGGTTTTTTATTGTCATGTTACCATCTACACGTGGAAAAGGAAGTAATCTGTATTAGCAGCTGCACATATACAGAGTTTCTGCCCCTTAACAGATTCCAAGTTAAGCTTTAGCTGAGAAATGTTTATGCATAAACAAAAAACGCTGTTTCGAGCAATCATTTTTAGATGAAGCTACAGTTCCTTTTTCATGGGGTTATCTGTGAGCATTTTATCTAAGAAAGAGCTGAAGAAAGATAGTGGAGTGACTTTACAGATGTTTATGGTGAAAATATAGAGACAAAAGTGCTCCTTTGTGTGCTTTCCTTACTGGAGAGGGGCAGCAGCATCCCTGAACAACTGGGGAGGAAGCTGAATTGCAGCAGAGCTCAGAGGGTGAGATTTGGCTGGACCAGTTGCTGGACCACCTTGTCAAGACTTTGTTTTCACCAAGAAGGGTTGGACCAGATGTGATTAAACATTAAACTCAGAGAGTCCTTAAACTCAGCAGCCCAGCAGCGCAGCTCGTGCATGGGACACACAAGTCCTGCCCTCTGGGGAGGGCAGAAAGGGTGCAAAAACATCTTCTACAAGCAGCCCAAGCAGTGGAGTTGCTCGGAAACAAGATGTCAGTCGACATCTTTTAGTTTCTTTTAGAGTTGTGGCTAGCTCTGGCCTTGCCCACCCAGCCTGGCTGCTGCTTCAAAAATAAAAAATTTAAAAAAAAGAGACCTAGCACAAGCAAAAGGAGCCCGAACTATGTGACAGGCAGTGCCTTGCTGACAGACATTATGTGGGATGCATTGTTTTCCAAATTTCTTCACCTCACCTCAAAGAGTTATGTTTATTTTATGGATCACGAACGAGAATTTTTTTTTCTGACTGTCAACCTTGGGCACATTCTTTGGTGCCTCCTTCGCACAGCCCGAGCAGGAGGCTGAGCTGTTAATGATCTGAGCTCTCCTAATTTACACATACCAGTGACTTAAAATTCCTGCGTACAGCTCTTACTGTACCGTGTTCCAGTGCGCTGGGGGCAAACAACCCCATTGTCTCCCGTATGTTCCAAACAACAAACATAAAACAGGTGATTAAACTCCGCAAACAAACAGGGTTTTCCCAGCAACAAATCAACACCTCTCCACGTCTGGTATTCGTGGAATTTGATAAGCCACCCACTTTGCTCCCTCCCCATTCTTGTTATGTCTGTCCTCAGCCTTCTTCATCTTTTATCCCCACCCTGCTTCACCCAGTCTCCAAAGGCAGGCATTCATTGTTAATTAACTGCTGAAACAGTGCAAGCAGCCTGGTTCATGGGATTGAGATGGGAATGGAGCTTTGGGTCTGAGTTTAAACTGCTTTGAAAGGCCTAAAAGGCATATTTTCTCACTCAGGAGGAGTGAGGGAGGCAGGAAGGAGTAACGGAGAAGAGAGGGAGAGTTAGGGAATGTAACTGGAAAACCTCAAACCAGTAAATTGAGACACATGTCTTAATCAGTTTGAATGATAGGGGGTTTGGAAAAATCAAAGGTTCTGGTGTTTCTGGTACTTATGTGCTCCCAGATGTAAATACTTGCCTCGTATAATGTTTCTGGGCCAGATACTGGTCTCAATCAGAGTGGTGTAAATCTGGAATTATTCAGGATTAGTAAACACTGCCTTCATACAGGAATTATGATGGCGTAACAGATTAGCTGTCTCTTACTGTGCTGGTCCATCAAGAGCACTTAAAATTGCAAGAATGGTGAAAAGAGAGAAATTGTTAAAAGCTACTGCCCATTCATTTTCAGTCAACGTTTGTTAAATATCTTGCCTGGAACCTTTAGCAGTGGATGGATAAAATGCTGTATTCCTTCCACACACAGAAGTTTCCATCTGCCTGCGCTGTCCTATCTCACAGACTGTGTCTTCTTTTATTGACAAATAATAAGTGTTCAGATTCCCTCTCCACATTTAACAAGCTGAGTACTGGATAATTGACTACAGCTACCCCTATCTGATTATTCCTGTTAAATATGCTCGATCCAGTGGGATGGCTCAGAGTCTGACTTGAGGTTGTCCTCGCTAATTTTAGATGCTGATTTTGGTAAGAAACATTCTAGAGACCTGAGGGGCTGATATTTCTGTTCTGGATGTTGAGGTTGTAGCTGCATCCACAGTAACAGCAATGGTTCAATATTCCCATTGTATTCTGCCTAATTAGAACACGATCTGTAGTTGTCCCCAGAAATCCATACTTACTCAGCTTATTTCGGTCTAACGTAACATTAATAACTCTTCCAGGGAGTATCCTGCAGTGTTGCAAATACATTTAGCCTGTGTTGATCAGAAGTGAAAGCATTTCGTTCTGTAAAGAAATTAGGAGCTCTACTGCTGTCAAATCCAGCAGTTAAATGAAGCAGAAACTTAGTTCAAAGGCCAACTCCTGGAAGCATTTTCCTTTGCAACATTTCAAGAAGCAACGCTTCCCTTTTGGGATTGTCCAGGAGAACATGCCTATAAACTAAATGCCGTGCCTTCTCAACAATGACAAATATTTCATGTCTAGGGAAAAAATCTGGAGTGTGTGAATTTAGCAACACAAAAGCTGACAATTCATTCAAAGGATTTTTTGCTGCGCTGTCTGTCCTGGGGGAGGGCTCGGACTTGGGAAGTCCAAATCTCTCCTGTAAGTGACATCCACATGATGAAATGAGGGATTCTCCCCCCATTCTCTCCCTGAGGCCGGGCACCTCAGTCCTACAAACTCCTGGATATACAAAAGAAATAAGACTTAGAGGGAGAGGAACGGGTTGCTCAGAGAAGCTGTGGCTGCCCCATCCCTGGAAGTGTTCAAGGCCAGGTTGGACGGGGCTCGGAGCACCCCGGGACAGTGGAAGGAGCTGGAACTGGATTATGCTTAAGGTCCCTTCCAGCACAAACCACTCCGTGATGCTCTGAGAGCAGCTCCCAGAGGCCTCATGTCTCTCTGCCCATCGCTGCTGTGGCACACGATCCGCTCCCAAAGCAGCACAAACTTCCCCCAAAACCGTATTTCTCTGCTGCCTGCTTTTCCTTTTCCCCTCCAGCTTCCTCCTCCTCTGCTGCAGGAACGGAGAAGGATCCCTGCGAGCACCCGGGCGCTGCTGTAATTGTGAGCAGGGAGAGGGCGAAGGAGCTTGAAGCACCCGGATTTAAATATTTTAAATGCTGCAGATGCAGCAGATCCTCGGGGAGGGTTTCTCTGGGAGTCTTTTCTCAGGTGAGCAGCAGCTCCGATGCCCTGGAGGGGCTCTGCCCACGGCTGCTCTGGGATGCCGGCGCTTTTCCTGCCTGCGAGGGAGCCGGGGCTTATCGGCAGCATCTGAAACGTCCCCAGGTTCCACCGGGACCTCTCCGCCAATCACGAGCGTGTTTTTAATCACTGCGAGCAGGAAATAGCATGCTGCATTTAAATACTGTGTGTAATTATCATGGGAAATATAATTAGGAAGCGTAATTAAATGGGTTTGACTGTGTATCAGGCTGTTTCTTGATTTTTCACTCGATCCAGCTGTTTCTCACAGGCTCTTGACTTTGAATACTGGTGGTCTGTGACAGAACCTCTGCGCAGAATGGAGGAAGAATTACTTCTTTAAAGGCCATTCACTTAATCTAACTAGGCCAATTTCTTTAAATGCAATCATGACATTTTCCAACACAACCTCCTTTACTTATTACTTTAGATGCTTCGTTTTGGAATGTCTAGATCCATCCAAAATATGCCAATTTGAAGGTTTTATAAAACCCCAAGCATACAAAGTCCTTGGTGGCATGGGCTGGCTGTTTATTACAGGTTTGTTTAATGTGTTGCACAACGTGGGCCTGATTCTTGATTGGATTTTCTTAAGTGCTACCAGTATATACAAAGAAATAAGGGTGATAAAACAAGTGTGGTTCATTACCCAGTACAGTACTGGTTTATGATGATTCTTTTTCTGCCTGCCCAGAAAGGAAGAATTCTGAGTTACTGGAGAAAATATTGTCTTCCCTCCAATAAAGCCATAATACTGCAAGAGTGAGAAACATTGGGAAGGATATGTTGAGAAAATTAGTGTAATTACACCAAAAAATGGCCTTTTTTTTTGTCTCAGTGGACAAAATGTTTGGATTTAGTCATGTAGGTGACTGAAGAAGAGTTTGCTGCCAGTGAAAGAGGCAAATCCGTGCCCTCCCCTTCCTGAGCAGGACACAGCACTCAGGCCAGGGCTGGCGCTCCCGTGACCCCTTAGCAAGCTGATTCAGCTCCCTATGCCAGCAAATACCTAAACATCTTCTTTTAATTATCTTTTTTCCCCCCCTGTGGTGCCTGAGAGGGCTGGAGTAGCTCCCAGAGGGATCAGATGAGCACTGGTGACAGCGACAGGGGCACACAGGTCCATCCATGCCGGGGTGGGGGGGACTCCCCGCTCCCTTTCAGCAGGAGCAGGCGCCTCGATGGGCCCGGCAGCCTCATCTGACTCTGCTTATCACCGCAGTCATGTGGCGCAGGGAAAGGCTATCTGGAGATCGTGGTATGGCATCTCCACAGCCAGGAATGTCTGAGATGTTCCCATCCCACCAGCGGGCTTCGTTGAGTGACACTGATTCTTAAAGCAAAAGAAAACCCGTTGCTCAGGGTTTTCTGCTCAGGGACAGTTTTTCTTGGAACGTGCTCATAGGCATTTTTGGATGTGTAGGATTTCATTACATGGGCATGAGCAGTGGCAGAAAATGCGTTTTGAAATTCTCCAGGTCTCAGAAGCCCTGCTCCCTGCGAGAGCCAACTGTGCCCTTTTTCCGGGGAAAGAGTGGTTAAAGTAGCAAACAGATTCCTCGTGGTCACCGGAGGAGCCAGGACTCCACATTTGCAAACCATCCTCACCAAACCAGCAGGCTGTGCAGCAGTCTCTGAGCTCCGACAAATATTAAATACTTCATGTCTTACTGAATATAACATGAAGAAATTGAAGAATTTACGGCTGACATAATTACTTCGTACCAAGATGCCTAAAGCTAATTTCCAAGGTGGTAGAAAAGTAGGAGTTTGATTTAGAAGCATAGCGAAAGGGTTTTGCTGTCTTATTTCTTCGTGACAAAAGCTACAAATGCTTTTTCAGCCCAAGTGTAAAGAATTGACTTAAACAGAAGCAGTAAAATCAATGTGAAGTTTCTCCAGCTTCAGAGCTGTCAGAGCTTCTCCAAAGTGTGACTCAAGTCAGTGTTTCCTGCGGTCCAGGGAGAGAAGCTGGCAGTGCCCTTTACAGATAATTAGCTGAAGAGGACACGGCTGATGCTGAGAGTTGTATTCCCTTCCAACCAGAGGTGCCTGGCTGACCTGAGAACCACACAGCAGCAAATGGCAGGCAGGAGAATCTGGGGCCCTCTAATTTGCCCAGTGTCCAAAATGCCAAACCCCAAATTCCACGGTTTCTTCTCTAAGCATACAGTAGAACTAGTCAAAACAGCTATAAATACATTTCCCCTGTATCTGCACATTCCATAAATAGTACAAATATAATTTTATAGCAATAACAGAGACTGGAACAGTGGGATTATCTCCTTGAATTCAGATACTTGTATAGTTTAACTTCTGCCACTGGAGTCCGGATTCTGAAAAGATTATGCGTATGAATCAATTTTTGCTTTTACAACACAGCCATGTGCAACAGGGTGCTTGCTTGTTCCATGAACAGGCAGCAAACAACACTTTTCAAGAGCAGGGGTCATCCTGCTTCCCCTGAAACCAGTGATGATGTTGTCCCTGACTTTGCGGAAAGGGTGACAGCATCCTCTTTTATATGGTTTTAAAATTACTTTCTCTCTGCTTTTTGTTGTATTTTCTTTATTTCTTGATAAATAATTCCGTAATATTTTTTGTGTTTACTCCTTTGTAAGGAGCTGTACCAGGTTAGGTCTTTTCAGGTTTCGAGAAACCAGAGAAATGAATTTTAGTTGGGATTGTGTCCTCTGAGGAGATGCCAGAGTTGCCAGACCTTCCTGAAGGAATAAAGGGAAGACAATCACAGCAGAGGGAACCACAGTGCATTCACTCCCTTGGAGGGATCCTGGTGATCTCAGCGCCTTCTGAGGAGGAGCACCAGCAGATTTCAGTGACTAAAGAGAGTCAGAGCAACAGTCCAGCCATCCACTGACCCAGCTGACTCCAGGATATTGCCTTGTGGAGGAAAAGGGCGCTGGATGGATGCGGAATGGCTTGTCCACCGTGGCCATACGTTTTGTTTTATGTTCGGGTGAGGTATGCGGAGCACACTTGGCCAGCGTCCATCCTTCCCACTTGTTGATTATCCCTCTGAAGTCATCAGTCACTTCTCTGCTCCCTTCAGTAGGAGCTGGATGGAGTTTTTCCTGGCAGTTTCTAGCGACTATTTTATCTATCTTCTGTCAGCGCTGAGTTAGTGCTAAATTGGAGTTAAATAGGCAAGGACAAAATCTGCCATGTAAGAGAAACGCTGTGTTTTCAGCAACTTTGTGATTAAGGTGCTGAGGCTGGGGTTGGTTTTGTGAGGACTGTGGGATTGAAGTCATCCATTTCTGAGCTGGTTCAAAGTTCCTTGGTGTCAGTGGCAAAGGTGACCCAAAGACGGAAAGAAATAACACTTGTGTAGAGGGTAAAAACAACACTCTTTTTCCCCCTCCTTGTTAAAAAAGGCAAAACTACAGAAAATATTTTGTGGAGTAATAAAAGGGCACCCTAATATAATCCATCAGTACATTTTATGCCATAAAATGATTTCCTGAGATACTGCCAGAGCTAAAACAGCACAAAACTTTAAAAGAGTGTAATATTATCATCATCGTTATCATTGCGTATTGATTTTAAAATGTGTTTTAGTTATTTCAAATTGCAGTTATTGTTGCTTTAAATAATCAAGCTAATTTTCATTTCATTGTGTGCTTGTGGGAAGTAACAACACATATTTGTAAGAAAAAAACATAGGATATGGGAACAGGTGTTTCCCTGGAATCCCTTAAAGCAATGTTCCCTGTTTTCTGTGTGTCTGTCCCTTATTTCTGTTCATAAAAGTGGTCACCTTAGGGGAATGAGAAAAAATTAACATGCAATCAGACATTCTTACGGTCCAAATCCTGCAGTGACAGAGCTGGTGGGTTTTGGCCTTTTCCCAGGCAAGAGGTTTTTTTTTTTAGCCACTGAAGAAGTTTCTTGTCTCTATGGCATGTGTGGCTACACTCTCTGTGCAGGCACGACAAATCTCTGCCTGCCTGGGCCGACCACGGGCAAGGTTTTGGTGTATTTCTTACCCAAAGGAGAGGGACAAATAAACCAGGAGGGTTGTACCCGGCATTTTCAATGGCGTAACGCGGATTTCAGCGCCGCGGCCGCAGCCTCCCCGCGAACAGGAGGGAAGCGGGGAGGGATGGTGCTCCCGTGGGGGCCGTCCGGGCTCGTGGGGTGCATGGGACAGGGGTTCACCGACGGCCATGGGGTTTATTTCCCGACATTTATTCCCCGCAGGTGCGGCGGGGGAAGGCATCCCGAGCCCGGCATCTGCAGAGCCGCGCCCGCCCCGCATCCCGGAGCCGCGCTCGCACCGCCGGGGCCCGGGAAGCAGCGAGGGATGGGATGCAGGGAAGGACGGGCGTGGCCGGGCGGGACAGCGACGGGACGGGAGAGAGACAGCACGGGACGGGACAGGGATGGGTCGGGAGAGAGATAGGGCGGGACAGGGATGGGTTGGAACAGCGGCGGGACGGGATAACGACGGGAGGGGACAGCGATGGGACGGGACAGCGACGAGACAGGACAGAGGCGAGACAGGACAGAGACGGGGCGGGACCAGGATGAGGCCAGGATGAGTGGGGACAGTGACGGGACAGAGAAGGGACAGGACCAGGCCGGAACTGGGCAGGGGCCACGACAGGGACGGGACAGGGACGGGACAGGACCAGGACGGGACGCGGCGGCGATGGCGACGCACGAGCCCCGCCCTGGCAGCGCCCGCGGCGCTGATTGGCCAGTCCTGCGGGCGGCGCAGCCAATGGGGAGGCGCGGCATCCCGGCCATTCATGAGCCCGCGCTACCCGCGCAGGACCGCGCTCGACTCCGGCCCCACCGCGGCCGCGCTCGGCTGAGTTCGGCTGGGCTCGGCACGTTTCGGCTGGGCTCGGCACGTTTCGGCCCTTCTCGGCTCGGCTCGGCCCTACTCGGCGTTGCTCGTTTCGGCGCGTCCCGGCCCGGTTCGGCTCAGTTCAGCTCAGCCTAGCCCGGCTGCGCTCGGCTCAGCTGAGCCCGGCTCGGCTCGGCTCGGCTCGGCTCGGCTGAGCCCAACTCAACGCCACCAGAGGCTCCGAGCAGCGTGAATCCTGCGGGGCCGCCCGCTAGTGCGGCTGGAAGCGGAGCTCTGGCCTTTCCCAGCCATGAAGTCATTCCCTGGTGCTGATTGAAATCATCTGTTTTCAGTTCTCTGACAAATTAATTGAACTTTCCTCTGACTCAGGGGCCTTCTGACTTTTGAAGCAGATTTTGTCTACACGCCGTCTCCCAGACGAACACAATTTAATTTTCTGGGCTTTAAAGGAACTTTATGTTTCCAGAAAGGCAATGAAAGAGGCATTTGTTCGGCGATAGCGTTGCAACTTCTACAAATGTGGCACAAGAATAGAAGCCTATAAAATGTTGATTTTACTGCCGCTGATAACCAACTCCAAAACGTGTTAGATCCTGAGATGCACAGGACTGATAACACGGCAGGCCGGGGGTTGCTTTCTTTCAAGTATATTAAAAGAATGCTCCTTAAATAACTGCGAGGGCTCTCGCAGGGCAGCGCTGGGACAGCGCCGAGCCTGTGCCCGTCTGCTGTGCTGATCAAATAACTACTGATTAAGTAGTTCCAGTCCACGTGCTCCAGTTCCATTTCATTTCATTTGGCTAAGCAGGAGCCGCAAAGTTCAGCCGGAGTCCAAATCCCCGCTGCCCCCCAAGCCTTGAGCCCAGGTTTCTGATCCAGGCTCCCCAGTGGGATGGGTTGTTCCACCACTTGCTCCATCTGCCCTGGAGAGCGTTTAAAACTTGCCTTTCGAACGTAATGAGACAAATTCTGCTCTCAGGTACCTGGGTGTTGCTGGCCGTGGTCCCCAGCTGGGCATATCCAGTGTTTGCAGTGGCTCCGGGCAGTCACGGCAAGGCCGTGCCGGGCGTGGGGACTGACGGAGGAGCACTGAGGGGTCAGACTGCCATGTACTCTGCATTTCTCAGTGGTACCTGTCGATTTTCCATGTTAAAAAAGCCCCAAAGCACATCATTAACTCGGTGGGCTTCTGCTCTCATCTACTGGGGTAGGTTTGAGCACGTCCTTTGTTGAAAACAGAATGAAGAAACTCTGCTGGTTTTCTTTGGCCCATCTGAATCCTTGTTTCATTTTCACCCCTACTCCCCCCCCATTCTAAAATCCAAATGATTTGAAAACATTAATTAATTTATTTATCTTTGAAATGATCCCGGGAAATAAGGCTGTTATTTGTGGTTCTTCATATACATAAAAAAACCCAAGGGATATGGAAAGAATTTTATGAGGCTGTCAGGAATCAAGTCCAAATTTTGTCCCGTGCTTCAGCTGTGGTGGCCAGGACCTCAAGCAGCTCTAACTGGCTGCAGAACTTTCATCACGGGCTGACCCTCACACCATTCCCAGTTTTTCACCATCTAATTTGCACTTGCTGCTTTGACAAGTCATCCAGAGAGCACTGAGCTAATTGAAAAATCTGTGTTCTGCTGAAGTGCTAGAAAAGGAATTAAAACATAGATACTAAAATCACAACAATAGGTGCCTGACATTTCGGCGCAAAACCTCAGACCCAAACATTCCCCAATGCCAAAGAAATATGTGAGTGAATCCAGACTGTTTCAGGCTTTTTGAGGAATACCATGGAAAGGGACAGCAATATTCGTCTGGACCACCTTTTCCTATCCAGTATTTTCATTTTATGGACACTGGATGCATGTAACCCAACTCTGTATTTTGGCTTTCATTCAATTGTGGCAAATTTCAGGTGAAGGAGATTTTGTGTCTTTTTTCAGTCAAATTTCCCACTGACTTTAGAATTCTCCTGTCAGGCTCTTGCAGTTTTACTTGACTTGAGAAGGAAGCACAAAGGCCATCAAGTTGAGGAGTCATTCTCGAGCCCTGGGTGAAAGCTGCTGTTGCATGATCTTGAAGGTTTAAAGGGGCATCTTTACGACGTTTCACGTCAATATCTAGTACTGAAGTGTGTGAAAGGCCATTGAAATGTTCTCAGTGATCCTGATGATTCCAACCAGCACGTTCTGTGATTCTGAATAGAGAAGCCTTGTTTGTGTCAGTCTACACTGACCTGCTAGTCCTTCATCAGATTCCGTCTGCTGATGTTTAAACTTTCAGCTAATTTCTCAGTTATCCCTGATTTTTCAAAGTATTTCTATATTATGCAAACTCTAAAACTGCAAACTCTAAATTTAGAGTTCTTTAACTCGGTGGAAAGTACAGGTGTGCAATAAATGTGCACACAGCCACTAGACATGACCCAAATACAGCCAACAGTGTCAGCTCAGAGCAGGATGTGGGGAAAAAAAGGGAAAAGAAGTGAAGCTGCCTCCAAACCATCTTCTTCCTTGCTGGCTGACTCCAGGGAAGCACGACTGGGAGTGGAGGCACGCCCTCTGAAGAGTGCAGCAGAGGCTGTGATGATAGCCAAGGTGTTTTACAACAATAATTACTTTGAACTGTGAACCGTGCTTTGGAATATCTGTGCAGCTGTGGGGGAGTGAGGAACGAGACAAGGTTTTTGTAGCTTTAAAAGAAATGTTTCCTGCCACGCTTGACCAGGTTGTCGGTGCAGAATTTGGTCCCGTTTTATTGCAGAGGCTATGGAAAAAACTGTTCCAGGAGGTTTATTCCTTCCATCAGCATGTGCCTTTAGCTCTCCGAAACACCAGCAGGAAAACAACTTCCTTGGGCCAAATCTGTCTTATCTTTGTCATGATGGAATAGTCCCCTCAGCTTCAGTGCAATTATTCACGAGTGAAACAAGTGTCCTAAGTCTCCTGCAAAAAAAGGAATTGAAAGTACCCATGATTATTCCTCATGACATTGGCATTTCTGCAGCAAAACTGCACTTTTCTGGTCTAAACTGAGCTAAGTGCTCTTAGGGTGATGGATAATCCGGGAAATGAACTCAGGGAATCTTTTTCTGGCTTTTAAATAATTTCTTGTCATTATTCTCCTTTTAATTTGGTTTGTTTGCAAATGGAGCTTGTTCAGGAAGGCAGAGTGCTGATTAACAGCCAACACTTATTTAATAATGGGACAAAATTAGTTTTGCAGTGAAGGAGAATTCACTTCAGGAAGAGACAGAAGTAACTTGTAAAGATTAAATCAACCAAACAGGAAATGGAATCAGTCCCGCGTGGTTTAGGTAGTCTGATTGCGATGCCAAGGGTGTAAATTGCTGAACAGCTTTAGCTGGCCTGAGCTGCTCTTGGCTTTCCCTTCCTCCTGACTGCTCCTAGGTGTCCAGCCCTGCCTGAGCCATTCCCCTCCCATCTGGATCAAGCCCCTGGAGCTGCCTTCGGGGCAAACGTGGCTGGAGGAGAATTGCTAGCAGCTGCTTGCACTGCTTAGTCACCACTGCCACCAAGAACCGCTGCCTGAGAGAGCTGAAAAATATTTGCAGCGTGTATTTACAAACAATTGCTAGACAGATTTTGTCTGCCCAAAGCATTTGTCAAACAGTTTCGAGCAAGGAAGTAAATACAGATAAATGGATTCTGTTTTGACCAGGGAAAGTATATGGGCAGATTTTATATTGTCTAATATGGCTAATCATGCTGCCACAGCATTAAATAAAGGCAATGCAACTGGGATGTAGCAGGATAGGGCTTTTTTTTTTTAATTTCATTTTTGGCTTGGACCTATTCTGATGATGGATTATGTCAGTTAAACATTTTAGGAAACAGAAGCCACTTCTCTATAGGAACTCAGCAGCAGAACTCCCAGCTAAACCACAGACAGCCCATGCTTGAATGGGTGCTGGTGCCAGCCTTGGGTGAATGACTTCTAAAAGCAGCACCACGTAAATGTGTCTGAATAAAATAAGAGCAGATTGGAAGCAGTTCCTGAGACTCGAGTGAATGACCTTTCTTGCTGTTGTCGTTTCCAAATTTTTTGGCAGACTCTCCCCTGACCACTATATTTCATTTCCATGCACCCCTGGACTTCCCAATTCCGGCCAGGAGCAGAAGCAGAAGTAATAAAACACTGCAAGAAAAGCTATTCTTGTGATATTTCCGGTGCTACTGGATGCAGCACCAACAGGAAATCTCATGAGAAAGACTGTCCCTTCAGAGTTTCCAGGTCCCACTTTGGAGACCCAAGTGATTTGGTGGAAACAAGCAGCAAATAAGCATCCTCCAGCTCGGGGGATTAAAACTCGTCTCCCAGCATTTCTGGTCCAGTCCCTTCCACGCACACAAGCCTCGTGACGATGGTAGGCAGCAGTCTGAACCTTCCTTTCCATCTGGTCATGTGGAATGAAGGGACCTGCAGGCCTGCAGCCTTCTCTCATCTCAAAATGAGCCACTGAGAGCTCGCCGTGCCTCAGGATTGCAGCCTTGACCTCCACACTGCTGCTGGTTTGCAGAAAGGAGGGTGTCCCCCTCCCACCTCAGCCTCCATGTGTGTGCTCCAGGAGGATTCCCAGTCTCCCAAGAGACTAAGAAGGTGGAGAGGGAAAAGAGTAGGGACAAAAAAGGATGTTCAGGTGAATAAATCTTCTCCCCTTTCCTGTTACTGCTTTGAGTGTTTTCCCTCACTGCTCTGAGTGTTATGCACCTTGCTCAGGAATGGGAAGGAGCTGTGCCTGTTTTGCCCTAAATGTTAAGTTTTGGGTGCTAATTCAAGCAGTTTGGCCACAAGCTTGGAATGCTTCCTACCATCTCCAAGTCCAAGAGTTGCCATCTGGTCCTCAGCCCACAGGAAGGGGACCTTTCCTTCGGCGGGGCAGCAGAGGAGGTGGTCACGGATCTCAGGACTTCCCTGCGCTCCTGCAGAGTTTTGCAGCAGCTCTGCTGCTCAGCCAGCTGATGGACACACACACACAGCACTGGCAGAGATGATGACTCAGATGTAAACCCTTCCTGAAGTGTCACTCTCCTCTCTCCAGCACAAATGCCTCCCCTCTCGGTATCTGACACAACAGCCCTGGCCCTCCAGCTGCAATACCAGATTGCATTTGCAGTGTCACTTTGGCACTTAAAAAATCCTGGTCGCAGTCATCTGCCTCAGCACCCAGCCTCCGGCCCAGAGGAGTGTGGGCCTCCTGGTTCTCCCCACGTGCAGCCGGGATGCAGGTCTCCAGTGATGTTTGACTCTTTGGGGGATGGAACGCAACCACTCAAAACTGTTTGGTTTGTCACTTCTGGGTTTGCTGCACAAGGCTCTGTTAGTGCAAGCGGGCCTGTTTATAATATTCATCAGACAGTGGAAGAAATTCCTCTGATGTCTGCATAATGCAGCGAGCAGACTCCTTGATTATTAACATACTGATTGTGTACTCTTATTTCAGATGTTAGCTCAACGCTGGGGAGAGGGAGCTGGGGGAATAAAAAATGCAAGACGCATGACATGCTTGGGATTTGGTCAGCGAAACTGGAAAAAATATTTACACGGTTAGGTCGTGTTTTTTATGTAATTCTTTCCTTTTATGTAACGTTTGGAGAAGCCGCTGAATTTTCGGTCCTTACCCAGATGAAGCCACACCTCTGAGCACTGGAGCGATCGCTGCAGGAGAGGGAGTGCGAGAAACACGTCCCCAGCCCTTCTTAATCCTCTCACTGATGTGCTCATTAGTGTTGGCACGGGGATCCTCTGATGCATCTCGTCCCTCCCCCAGCACTTCCTTAAGCTCGGCATTTCCATAGGAACTTCCAGCCGGGGGCCGGGATGCTCCAGTGATCTTCCCGGCCCCAGTTTGTGGTCGCTGGATGCACCAGCCCCTCTCACCACATGTGTCCAACCAGACCTTCCCTGCCAGCCCTCAGCCGGTGCTGCAGAGGGAGGAATCCTGCGATGCTTGGTTGTGCCTGAAAATACCCCTTGGAACAGAAAAGTCACAGCAGTCAAGGTGCTCAGTGTTGTCTGACCGGCCATCAGCTGCTGCACTCCTGTCACCAGTGTCTTACCCACTATTTGCAATACTTTTGTTTATTAATAAAGCCTTTTTGGTGCCTTAGTCATAGCAAATACGGCAGATTTTTTTTATTTTCTTACTCAGTGTTTTCATCCCTCGGGTACTGTATCTTCTCTTCGTTTGCTGTTTGTTATTTTGGTGGAGGAACTTTCACTTTTGGTTGGTTTCAGAGCCCACCCTGGATATCCCCTGGATGGGCTGAAGTACAATAGGTAGGACATTAACTCGCATTAATGTGGAAATTTAGAATCCAAATAGAACTTGTCTTGCTGCCCAACAATGAGTCATTGTCCTTTTTCTCTTTTTAGCCAACAGCAGATTCAGAAGCTGTGAGACAGTTTCCTGCAGATAAGAGATAAATTGAAGGGAAACCTGGCAAAAAGATGATGGTCAAGCTGCAAGATATCATTTCCTCCAAAGCCCCTACATACTAATTAACCATTCCAAGCATATTTTCAACAGCATTTAGGGATTTCCTCATCAAAATAAACTTCCTCCCATGTTATCTCCATTTTTGACATCCGGTGTTACAGTCTGACATAAGAGTTGGGGTTAAAAATCCGTAATATTGGGCTGTGTGTGTATTTATGCACAAGAGCGAGCACACTCTCACACGATTGAAGCTGTGCCAGCATTACTCTGGAATTTTAATGCCTGATCCAAAGTCCTCTGTAGTCAGCAAGAGATTTTTCTGCTCACTTCAATAGTAGCAGGATCGAGCCCCTGTCCTTCCGCATCCAGATTTTTTCATTTATGCCTTATGACTTGTTTATAACAAACTACAGATGGGCTTGAGTCATAAAGTTCGGAGCATTCGGTTTGGAGGCTTTGCTTTGGGCCCATCCCTTTAATGTAGTGCTTATTCCAGACCTGCCTTTTAAAGAGGAAAATATTGTCAGAATGAAAGTGTATGTGCAATAAACAAACTTCTCATTTCCTTCCCCTTAA
>VYXC01008906.1:337715-355616 GCA_013397175.1 Platysteira castanea
TTTTTTTGTGTCCCCTTTTGAAGCTGATTTCTTAACCGGACAATTAGTTTTAGGGCTGCAGTTGAATGCAAACTTGTCATACCTGATTTGCAGTCCTTTCTGTTTCAAGTGCTATCAATTATTTTCTAACTAGATGCTCCTGTGGGATCAGCTGTCACTAAGTGCAAATTTGAACACAATGGGTTGCTTCCTATTTCCAAAAGAATCTGAAGATTGTCAAAGCTTGACAGGCAGCTCCAGTTTTAAGATGAAACAGATAAGTTAGGTTTCCCTGGTAGGAGCTTTTGAACACAAGCAGATAAAGGAAGTATTGTTTCCAAAGAGGGGATGCCATTTATAGTGCAAATTCACCCTTATTAAGAACAAACTGCAGTTGCTTTAAACACACAGTCAAATACATTTGCACTGCAGACGTAATAAAACACAAGTCTTTTCAAATATTTCTGTAGACCCTGCACTTACAAATTTGGCTTTATTATTTTTTTTTTTAAATGAGGGACTGAGTAAACCATAAAAAGATCAGTAGATGGTATAACGTAGCTGTTGTGTAGATCAAATACACGAGGCGTTGATTTTATAACTGGATTCATCGACAGTCAGCTGGAAGTTAAATTTCTGTCGCTTTGTTTTTGAAGATGCTTCATGTATTGTGTGCCCTGGTAATTACTTGTGTGTGTTGCACGTGGAGTTCAACTGCACGTTATTTTGGGCATGTCACAAGTGAGAAGTGCCACAGCTTTTAGGTCTAAGGCAGCAGTAACTTTATTTTGTGTGATGCCAGGGTGTAGTGATGCCACCTTCGTGCAAAGAAACGTGAGAGTGCCACTGAATGTGCACTTAGGAAATAAAAGAGGTATTTTGGGAGATGACACTGGATTAATGGTCCCGAGGTCTGAAGTGTTGTGGTTGTCCACAGAGGAGACTCACTGCATGTGCTGAGAAGACTCATGGCTTAACTCAGGAGGAAAATTGTCCTTCCAGCCCCTTTCTGTTTGCAAAGCCAGTCCTGGCCATTTCGGGTGCCAACAAAGATACCCTCTAATGCCAGGCTGTGGTTGGGTTTTGTGTGTCCTCGCTATGAGCACGAGGCAAAGCCCCGAGTTGCTCAGGTGACTGATCAAATGGCCAGTGGCTTCAGGAATCAGTCACATGCTGCCACGTCTGCTTTTGTGACGAGTGTCTTGCTGAATGAAAGACTTGCCACAGTACGCAGGAGGTCCCGGGCTCCCTGCGTGAAAGCTGGCTGGAAGAGGATTCTTCCTCCCCCAAAAATCTGAACCCACGATGGCAGGAAATACGAAAGAACGCGACCTCTTGTTTTTGCCGTTTGTAGTCAGTGGGGTATTTTGAACTTTCTCATCTTGGAAATTTTCCATGAGAACTGACACTGAGGAAGATAAAATTTCATTCAGGACCGTTGCAGCTGGGGAAACACCAAGGAGTGGTGAATATTCTCAGGCGGGGAAGTACTGCACAACCTGAGCGTAGCTGCCTCCACGCTGGTGGACTGTACCCAGGACGGATCAAAAGGAGGAATTTTGGCCACGAGGGCGGTTCATGCAATCTACCGACGGGGAAAAGCAGTGTTACTTCCACTTGCAGAATCATAGGGCTCCACTGCCACACTTTCACAATCACCAAATTAGAATCAGGTGTTAATTAGCACTTGTGTTTGGCAAGCTCACTTTATTGAGAACATTTGCCTTGGTCAGACGTTTGATTATTTTGGCTCTGAAACCTGGTTTACATTGATTTAATCATTAGAATACCCTCTTCTGAGGCTTTCAAATGATGCAATTAAGGGCAAACACCACATCTCCTGCACAGCAACAGGGATCTGAACAGTTATGACAAAGCCAGGAGACAGCGATAAGTGCAATTTTTTACCTTTTAATGGGGTCTAATCCTGTGGGAGACCATGTGTCAAATATTAATATATATATATATAGCTTGTCCATTACTTTACTTGCACATTGTAATTCTCCCACATCTTTGTATCATGCTAAATGAAAGTGTTTTCTAAATGAAATGTTTCTAAATGAAAAATACAGTGTATATTGTGTGGGGGCATGACAGTCCTTACTCAATTTGTAATTCCAACCATTTACAGAAAAAAATCTCAGTGTTAGGGTTGCATCCAGGGAGCAAATAGAGGCTGTGGCACAAATGTGATACAAACGTGTCAGCATCTACCAGAATTCCTGACCTATTCTCGAGACTTCTATTCAGAAATAAGTTATTTAGGTTATTTCCTTTTAGAAGCTGCTCACCTACTTAGCCATGTGTCCTCTTCAGAGTATTTCAGAGAACTCGTGTTCACCTCTTTGGCATTATTGTGCCTGTTTGGAACCATTTGCTAACAAATTAAAGCTACCTATCTTTTAATTAGCTTTTTAAAACATTTCTAATTGTCAGTATTAGGGTACAAAGGTAAATCAACAATGGGGCTTTATCTGCAATTTAAAAAGCTTCTGCTTGCTTGATGTGGTAGTGAGTAATGATTTGGTGTAGACAAATTTTTGTGTAAGTTGAATCAAGCAGCAAATAATGTAGGAAAATCAATGTTTTTACTTCTAGAATTATGCCAGGTCATGTATTGTTCATTGTTGCACTTCACTGAGGCTTTTGAGTCAGATAGGAAAGGCTTTTGCAACTTCTCCTCACCCCGAGTAGTACCTTACTCACCAGAGCTTCCACTAAACCCGCTGGCAGCAGTGTCCCGCCAGAGCTGAGGTGTCAGCCTCCCACTCTGTCCTTGTTTGTAATTTCATCCCCATATGACCGAAGAAAAACACCCTGACGAGAGGAAGCAATCTCTCTAAGGAAGGCTAAATCTCTTTTCTCCCCCCCTACTCCTTGAATAGCTGCACAATGGTGATTTTTATCAGGTGAGTCATCTGCCAGGCTTCATGAGTCGGCGCTCACGTTGTGGATCCATTAGGGGTTTGGACTTCTCTCCATGACAATGAGCTTGGAGGGAGTCCTGAGGAGGCAGCTGCTTAGATCGAGTGGCAGTGTCTGTGTGTCTGTCCACTCCTCAGGCTGCAGCCAAAATCAACAGTGTGTCTTTGCAGTTGATCTAGGGAATGCTGTTACAAATATGGGATGTTTGCACTAATGACTTAGTCAAGTACATCTGGAGCCCTTTTCCCTGAAGAAATGAAACTGATGTAATAACACAACACAGTCTCCTTATTATGTAAATCGTGAGGCAGGAGGCTGAGGACGTTACTTAAAGCAAACTGAGGAAAGCTGAAGATTTGCTCAAGTAATTTCCCGTTTTTTACCCCATATGAGACCTTGCAGATGGCAGGAAGGAATGGAAAAAGCAGCGGCCTCCTGGCTTCCAAACGTGAGACAGCTCTCATCTGACAATGAGATTTTACACCGCTGGAAACCTGGAGTTTTCCACAACAGAAGCATTTGGACACATTGTAAGAAAATCAACCCAGACTTTATCTACACATCCTGTGTGTAGAAAATAAAGGAATAATGTAGGTTGTCACCTGTGGTGGGAGTTTTGGAGGCATGAATTTGTCTTAAAGACGTACTCTGGTTTTGAGCCCAGGAAATCTCTCTAGCTTGCAAATAAAAATCTCCTTTTTGCACTAACTGAAACTTGGATGCAGTGAAAAAGAGGGAAAGAACCAACAAGAACATTTTCTGTAATTTTTGGCTAATTGTGCAGTATTCATCTTTACTTCATATAAAGTTCATGGTCACATTTTTTGCTTATTTTATTCAAGTTATTTGGAATCATGATGTGTTTTGGACCGTTTTTCTTCAGTGATTTGTTCTTTCAGTGACATTCGAAATGTATCATCTATAGATGAACATAAAGCTTTGTGGGCTGCTGCTTGTGGATGAGATAAAAATGAACCTTGGTGCCATTTCCTTTCACCCTTAGCAAAGCCAGGCCAGTGCCCTGTCACCAAAAAATAGCTTTACTTTTCTGGCACAACGGAGTTTTTCCTGAATAGATAAAGCAGATCTCTGCAAGAGACAACATTTTTGAGGGCGTGAGTCAGACACGAAGTTCTCTGGGGAGTGCACACCATGGCAGGGCTCCCCACCCTCTGCTCAGCTGTCAAGGTCCACCCTCCTACATCCCATTTTCTGCACGAGGAAGAGATGTAGGAGGTCTTAGTGCATCCCTGCTCGGTGCACTGCTGAAAGAGCTCAAATACTTCAGGCCTGAGTGCATGTGAAGATTTACATAAATGAGAACGAAGAGGAGTTGCCTCAAGACTCTGAGGTTTGCTGTAGACAGCTCACTGTGGTGCTCTCCTGCACTCTCTGCCCTGCTGAGTGTGCAGGGGATGCTCTGTGGCTCATTGTTTGTGGCTTAGGTGTTGGTCAAGGCATCGACAGCTTTCACCAGCTTCCAACCAATGCGACTTTTCCCATGGAAGAGCAAAATTTTGCACCTTTAAAATCTGCTTCCCCTCTACCCCCTCCACATTTCTGATTTATTTTCATTCTTTTAAAATTTTCTTTCTCCTAATTAGCGCTGTGAATCCCCTCTTTGGGGATCTGGAACTTCCAATGCACGAAGGAAAACTGTTTGGATGAAGGAAAGCTATTGGGAGAGATCAAGAACCACGACTATAAGTAATAAAACATAAGTAGAGAAGGAGGAATTTTCATTCTCACTTAAAAAGCCTAGGATTTCATTCAGCTTGTCAAAACCAGCAAATCATCCCATATTCTCACTTTCTCTGCCCCGGCCCTAGTGATCTGCTTAGGGCTCGAGCTGCTTACCTGTATAAATTCATATAAATACCCATATAGAGTACCAAGGCTCCAATATTCCTGTGGTTGAAGGCTATGGGATGTTTGTGTGTCTTGCACCTTCTAATCCTACAACCTTCATGAATTCCAAGACCACGTGAGCATTTTCTTCCTGCCTGTGTGAAGATTCACTCACACCAACCTTGCTGCTGTTAGAGTGTTTTAATCTTTTCACTTCCTGTGAGCCAGATCTATGGGGACAGTGTTTCCCCTAACGTGGATCTTTATTCTTGAATGTCTGTGTGGATTGCAATTGTTCCGCTGGAGACAAAAAAGTCCTTCTTCCCATGGGTGCAAAATCCTTTCTCTGCACTGATGAGGTCTGGGTTCGAGCAAGAACTTATTATTTCTGAAATATGGAATGCATTTGCTCTCGGAACACATGTCCTTTTTATGCCCCCTGGTTCATGAGCTGGTTGCAAAGCTACAAATTTGCTATAAAATTCCTTTTAAGGTGCAGCGCTGCTAGAAATTTGTAGAATAATGGAGAGCCTTTCATCCTTTGTACTTAAACATGCAATTTGCTTTAACGGGATCTGATCAGCCATTAAAACCCACTCTGTGTTTTATGTGTCTAACAAAAACCACACTTGCCCGAGTAAAATAGACTGCACGCAAGGCTACGATGTAACTATTTATATTTAATGTCTAACGAGGTCCTGCAGAGCTCCTTTTGTCCTGAGGGCTTCAGCTGCTCTGTCCCAACCCCACCGGTGGAAGGTGAAGGAAGCCCTGTGGAAGCGAAGCTGCAGCACCAGCACCATGCAGGTGTGAAGTGGGGTTTTGGTGGTGTTTTGGGTTGGCAGTCCCAAAGAGGGGGTTCGACTGCCACGGCAGGGATGCTCCATCACCTCTGCGTGGGATCTGTAGTGCTGGGTGTCTCTGCTGTGGCACTGGGAAGGGAGAAGTTCTCAGGGCTCGAGGCGCGGCTGAAAGACTCGCGGTAAATTTGAAGGTTGACTGTTTCCTTTCAAAGCTGACTGATTTGCCACAGAATTGTCTTTTTTTTCCAATGAATAAAATGCAATAGTCCTGTCTATTTTGGTTTTTGCATGGCTTTTGCTTAGGTGTGCAAAGTGTTGCCTGGCTGAAGGCATCAAGCAGGCATCGAGCAACGAGGGAGAATATCCTGGCTTGGAGTCCAAAGGCCTTTCCACTTTGCTCAAAATCCCATCCAATTCGCTTTTCTCAAGACAATTCTTTTTCCCTTCTGGCTCTGTGTTTAGCCTTTTTTGGTCCTTAATGCCCAATTATTTTCTCTTGCTTTTTTTCCTCCCCCAAACCCACAAAACTCAACAACTACTAAATCTACGGAGCTATCAGTCTGTAAGTATGCGTTGGTGCTCCCATGGTTGCAGCTGTCCATGGTTTCAGCTGGGAAGTTATTTCCAGGAGGACCTCATGGAGATAAGCATTAGTGGAAAACCAATAAATTAATTGCAAGAGATACTTCAAAGACATTTTCAGACTTTGCAGCTAAGAGCTGATAACTCTTTCGATATCAATATTTCGCCATGATTTTTGATTCCCTTGCTGTCATGAACATTCTAAAATGAAAGCGTCAAAATAGATTTTTATTTTGGAAATACAGAGATCAAAAAACCCACAATTTTTAGTTTGAAGAGTCTTCCGTACATTGCATTTGTCACGTCAGAGCTGAAGGTGAAAATTTAAACAACTTATCAAAACCAGGAGATACATTTTGATAACATTTTCATTCTTTTAAGTAGTTAATGTGGTTTTTTGCTGAAGGCTTCATGCATCCTTTCAAGGAAAAGAGTTTGATTATTTTTTGTTTTTGAAATATCTTGTGATCATGAGCACCCCAACCTTTCCTGTCAGTTCAGCCAGGACTGCAACTCGTTTAGTCACCACAATCTTTAACATAATAGTAAAAACCCCCAAACTCTCAGTTTTTACACGTATGTATGTTTAATGCTAAGGATTACATCTGTGTTACGAGTTTTAAGAGACTATTTTACCATGGTTGTCATGAAAACTAGCACATACCAGATTTGTCTTCTTGTTCTTTTTCAAAGCCCAAATCTTTTGGCTGACCAAATAATCCCAAGACCTCTAAAATATTCTGTGATCTTTCTAATTGGATACACTGATGTCTGCTGGAAAACAGATGTGATCAACTGCAGTCATCTGTGAGCTGAAAGAAAATACAGCATGTTTTTTTCAGGAAAACTTTATCAGTGACTCTACCTCCTTCCAAGGCATAGATGTAATCCATAAATAAAAGAGCTGCCATTTGATGAGAAGGAGGAAATTCTATCTCAGTCAATGACAGGGAAAGTGAAATGTGGTCACCCAGAGTTCCTGCAATTCAAAGCCAACTCATGCCCACTTTAATTATTATGATGTATGTTCCTGTTCAACTTTAATAGCCCTGCTTGTACGAGCAAAGGATCCCAATTGCCAGGGTCACATTTGGTTCCCTTTTTTCCTCTCTAGTTTGGAGTTAGAAAACCTGCAGGAAGGACAAGGATCCTTTGAGAGACCCATCTGTTCTCCGGGCTCTGCCTCCCTCGGGAAAGATTAGCAAAGTCGGGGTGGTCAGTTTGGGTAGACCCCTGGGTAGCAGCGGAGTGAAAGTGGGAATAGACTGGCCTGGTTTTGTCCTGAGGAGCTGTGGGATTCAAATCCAAAGCACAAGGGTGTTTTTGGAGAGGGCTGGATTAGTCTTAAATCGAGGTGGTGGAATCTGTCACGGGAAACCAGCGACTCCAGATAGATCAGCCAAGGAGGTGATTGCAGTAATTGTTACATTTTCATGGGTTTAAGCACTTGCAGTTTCAGCTTTAATTTTGCCACAGGCTTTTCAGTCTACTGGAATGTTAGAAAGCAAAAGTTCCAGAGGTGGAGTTGGGAAGAGAGATCTACAAAGCAGATTAAACTTGTTTGTAGGATTGGGGAGGATGGAGGAGACAGGTGCTAATTGCTGTTGTTACTGGAGGATTTGGTACTGCCGAGAGGTTTAAAGAGTTTTGATTTTGTCCAAGCTCTTCAGATTGCAGATGGTTTGAGATAGTCTGAGGCTTTGGCAATCCATGGCACATATTTACTTGGGCAGCACCTCTACTTTGGTGAAGTTATCCACGCAAGAGCTGCCTTCCGTGTGGGATCCTCTTCGGAAAACACCGTGTTCCAGTCAACCACTCCTTCTGCTTGGGCAGGGTGTTGTCTGTCTGAAAGCAAGGAGAGGGAGGCCACGCTGGTGACTGCTGTGGGACCCCTCCCAGGAATGCTGACAGTGGGAATCACCAGGCTGCCTCTGTTCCCAGCCTGCTGCCGGGATTGGCTCAGCTTGGAAACCCAGACGTCCATAAAACCATTAGGGTGGGTAACGTCTTCAGGCATTATTTACCTGTGAGGGCTGAGGCATGTCTTGCCTCTGTGTGAAAATTCGAGTCCTGCTGTCAGCGTGTGGCTTTGGGAGCTGTGATTGCAGCCAAGGACCTATAAAAGATGTGCTTTTATCTTGCTGCTTTCTAGCACAAAGGTCTTGCAGACATCCACCGTAAGTAGGTGGCATGTTTCGTTACAGATTTATAATTGATTTTATTCACAGGAATAGTGCCAATCGTCAGCCTGAAATCAAAGGCTGGTAAGAATTTGATCTTAGACTGCCACCGTTAGTCACCTCAAACCTCGTCCAGAACAAATTTAAAATGATAACGATAAATGAGTGAAATAATTCTTTATCTTTTCAGAGGACACAGGCTCCCAGTTTCCATGAAAACTGCTCTGCAGCCAGCTGCTTCTGCAGCTGACATGTGCTTATTGAGCCAAATCCATATCTCAGGGCAGACCAGAGGGAATGTGTCTATTCTGGTTCCTGAGAAACAAAGCAGACAAGGGCTATTTCTAGTGGCCTTTCAGGTCCAGTGTGGGTGGCTGAGAACTTTGATTCAAAGTCCTCCCTTTCAAGCTGAACCCAGTGATACGAATTTTGAACGGGGCTCGCAGACTTAAACCCAGTAAAGGACAAATCTGAGACAGTTTGTGATGAAACAAGCAACCCTGCTTCTCGGAATATTATCTTCAAGAAATGGGGGAAGCAGTAAATAAGAAACAAACTCAGAAGAATGAATTTAAATATTAGAGGACATCAAAATCTAGGGAACGTGTCTTGGCTCGTTTTCTTCAAAACATGGCGGTAGACTTCTGATAAACTAGGAAACACAAAAAAAGCTGTCAGCTTGGGCCAACAAACAAAAAAAATGCTGACGGATGTGTGGAACACTCACTTTTTTTTTTAATTTTCTTTNGTTATACAATAAAATCCAGCCAGTGTATGTGACTGTGGTATGGGGGAGGAGGGAATGAAGGGGAGAAGGTTAAAGACTTTCAAACCTGTATGTTTAATGCTAGGTCTCTAAATCTGTATTTCTTATGCAAATAATTTTGAGAGATGCTTATGCATCTCTGAACTGCCCCCACAAAACCTTTAAGGTTGAATTGTCCTTTTGAGATGGTGTGATACAGTGTTCTTCATTCAGTGAAGGAAGCACCTATGAACCATTTCTTTACTGGTTCGCTTTATTTCTGAGTCCTCACTTACCCTAATTAAGATCTGAAATGGTTTCCCTTGAACATGAGAGGGTGAAGGAGCAGAGGCTACATTGTGCTTCTCAAAGGCAGTCTGATGAAGAACAGTAATATATATTTGTAATGCTAAAAGTGGTAACGTGCTACAACTTCAAAGCATTTTAAAAACACGTACAGGCTGCAAAGGAAGAGGTGTTTCATTTTTTGTCAAAGAGTAGCCACTCATAAATTGCTGAACAATGGGAACTGCACGCACTGGTAGCGCCTGGACTTAGGGTGAACCATAGCATTCCACAAACTTGTGGAGCTCGGCATAAAGTGCTACTGTTGGGAGGCTGCATCCCCGAGTATCTGCTCCCTTAAACCCCAGGGTAGAGGAGAAATTTTCATGGAGCTTATAGTGATTTATAATGGGAAGCATAGGCTTTTTCATAGACATTGTTCTCAGTGACAGTGTAAAGAAAGAGAGCACTAAATCTCTTCTCATCATAACTAATGATTAAGTCAGCAGCTTTTTTGGCGAATACAGAATGCCCTCCTACAAAAACAAAGTATTCTATTGTGATGTATTACGTTTAAAAAAACCCCATAAGTATCCCATAAGGCTATTGCAATATTTTTAACTAGATCTTCCCTCTTTGTCACCATATTGAAATAAATGGAATGTGTCAAACTGAGTAATGCTCTTTCAATAAGTTTATAGGAGCCCACTTAGAAGTTTGGCAAAATATAAAGAAACGAGGAAAACTTTCTCAGGATCCTCCATGGCCTGAATGAAAGATCGGTCCATTAAGGAGAAAAGCTTATGCTGATGCTGACACTAATAAATGGGACAGGGAAGGATATTTCATCTTGGTTTGGGCTACCTTGCTCCAAGTTTGCTGCCTCAAGCTGCCCTGTTAAATAAATCAGCCAGCTGAAGATGATTCATTGCATTGCAAAGTTCCCATCAATATAATGGGGAAATCAGTTTTGTGTGAACGCTCAAATGTGAACCAACCCTCCACCATTAGGAGTCAAAGGGTCAGCAGTTGCTGAAAAATTAACTCCCCTGCATCCCCTGTTCGGACCTGGATTTGAACTAAGCGATGCCTCTGCCTTCAGAGGGCGTTTCTGTTATTCAGCCTGGACACTGAACTTGCTTGAGCATCCAACTTCATTTGGAAGAAAATACCGTCATTTTTGCAAGATTGTTCCTTCTCCAGTTCTTTCGTGTCCCATGTGATCTCGGCCCTCATGAAGTTGGTGATAACACTCCCACAGCCATCACCAGCTCCAGGCTTTTTTACTCTCTATTTTGACCCGTGAGGCAAATTTTTACAAGGTGGACCTTCACAGTTAGATCTAGCTTGGATTTTAAGTCTCTCTTGCAGGGAATATAAACACATTGTGCTTTATAAATATGTTTCCTGCATTATTTTCTGCATCAAAACACTTAAAAAAACCCCAACCTCCTCAGTGCTGCTCAGATGGAAAAATCTGCAGTAGCATGGCAATGAGAAAGAAATGTGTTTAATCGTTATCCCTCAGATAAAAGTCAGACTTTAGGGATCGTTTGACCTCCATGTTGCAAGTGCCATATTTTAATATCCTCTGTCTTTCTTTCTTCAGGAAAAAAGAAAGATTGATGAGAATCCATTTCCAAGGGATTCTTCTTTTGTGACAATGAACCTAAAGTTCTTATATTACTTTGTTGAAACATTTCTGAAATGTTTGGAACTCTTGCCTAGTAAGTCCTTTTTCACATCTTTGTATTTCAGCCTTTCCTGAGTGTCACATCTGGAATCTTAGCCACGATTCACAAAAGTTATGGTTGGGTAAAGTAAGCCCTCCTCAGACCTCAGAATCCTTCAGTTTTCCATTCTCTCTCCCTCCCCTTTGCCTCACAAAGGTGCTAATCAAGACTGGGATAGAAGGAAATCCCATTAGAGCCTAATAATGCTGCTTCTTTCCAGAGGGAGTCACTAGAAAGTAATTTATTTCTTCTTCAGCGTGCAACTGGAGGTACTAATTTGTCACAGGCCTGTGCACGCTGGTGCCACGGCCTTCGTTATCCCAGGGACAGAGGGCTGAGGTGGTGACCCAAAAAGCCTATTCTTCTGCCAGCCTAGCCCTGATTGTTCCTTCCCGACTCAGACATCACATCCAAGTCCCCAGGACGTGTCAGGCTCTGCTCATGGCTGGAATTTGTACAGTGTAAGGTACCAAAACCACAATTCTGCTGCCTGCCCGTATTAGCGTCAGCGAGGGGCTGCGGTGAGAGCACCGCTATCAGCCGCGCTCTCTGCGCTCCTGAGCCCTGGGCAGCTCTAATTTTCAGACATGCTTTCCTTCCCCCCGCCCTGCTTTCCCCTATTGTTGTGTCTTTCCCATCAGGGGAATTCACCCTCAAGTTCAGATCACACACACTTCGGAGGGATGCGGCGGAGAATCGGCCCTTTGTGAGCGTGTGAAGGATGCTTTCCTTGACCTGTCAGGGAACATATTTTACTTGATGAGAAAGAATGCTGGGCCAAATTCCTCCCTACTGTAAGCAGGCTGCTGGAAGGGGCTGTCCATCAGGCGCGAGCATGGCCTACTTTGGCCGGTGGAAGGTCTCCTCAGCAGATGACACTGTTTGAAATGTATTGTTGGCTGCTTTTACTGCTCTCTTAAGTGATGGTGAGTGTTTATCCCAAACAATGCAAATAGGAAGTCGTTTGTTTGTGAGGGCCTAATCCTGAAGCCCTTATTTGGTGTTTACTGAAGTTAAATTCAGCCTTTACTCAGATAAACTCCAGAATTCACATGGAGTTTGCCACAGTGAGGACAAGAAGAGGGCTGTGGGAGTGCACTGCTTGTTTTTTGGCCCCGGCACAAAGGTACTTTGGGTTCAAACGCACACTGAGGGGACTAGAGGCACACACAATGACTGTCTATATGCACGCAGCGCTATACGTGTGCACATGAACACAACTGCACACTAATCTAATCAATACATTCATTTCTTATTAGAACATAATTACACATCCCAGGAGGCTGGAACAGAAAAGTCCCATTAACCCCTCATGCCCTTTTCGGCTTTCCTCTGCCTTTCCATCTAACAGACCTCTGTGTCACTCCACTCATTAGCAGTTACTGTCTATGACATTGTTACATAAATAAGGATGTCGACCTGTCAGAATGGGTCACCCAATTCAAGGGTGATGATAAATATCTGTCCCTCTGAATTAGGCTAAAGACACCAGAGTACAGGACAGCTACTGTTGATTATTGGATAGTTAATGTATAGAGGACAAAAGGTGCTGAGGCCTGGTCACTTTTTGGATCATTAATATGGATTTAGGCCTATTGTTAATAATAATAATAATAAAAAAGCACACACACGCGCGCAAAACTAGGTTAGCAAGAACATGCAGAACTTTCAGTTTGGGATAGGATGTATGGATGGCGGGTACATTCATGGTGCTGAAGGTGTGGGTGGCTTTTACATCAAATTCATGGTGCTTTTGGATAAACAGCCAAAATATTTTGGGGCTGGGCTGAAAAAGGTTTATGCCCCTCATCGCTTACAAATGCAGGGGAAGTAAAAGGCATAGGGATGCCTTTAAATCAGCAGAAATAACTCCAGGAAGGGGAGTATGTAGTAAAACATATTGAGTTCCAAGGCAGCTAGAGAGTGCTGAAGCAAATCTCATGGTTTGCACTGAAAATCAGTTATTGCCAAGATTCTTTTCTCAAAGCCTGCTCTATATTCAAAACACCTTTTTCTACCTAAATAATGAAGGGACTGGAGGGTACCTATAACCCCAATTCATGCATTCTGTGATTGCTGTCTTTTGGCATTAGTGACAGGTTATTCCTTGCAGGTAACACTGAAGTGTGATGCAACACACTGCTTTGATTTTAACAGCAGATAATGTAAAAACATCAAGGCAATTTGTAGACAGAGGCTCTTGCCATTCCAAATAAGAGTTAATTAAGACCCTTTTCGAAAAGACTCAATGCTGTAGCTCACATGAATGAATTAAGACTCTTTCCAAAAGAGTCAACGCTACAGCTCACTAAAAATGTTGAGCGCTGGGCACAACTTCGCTTAGGATCTGTTTATCTGAAGGTCTAATCTCAGCACCCACAACTTTCCCTGAATTCCATGTCCCACAGGATCAGACGGTCGTATCACTGTCTAGAATTTATTACAATGACTTGCTCTGAGTGGCAGATCCAGTCTGGTAGGGAGCCAAGTGTCCTGTAAAAAAGTCGTGAGTACAGCGTGTCTTGGCAGAGCCAGGCTCCCGAGTTTTACTCCACCTGCCCCAACCTCTCTGCAGTGTTACATCCTTTACATCCTGCCACTGAGCTGCAAGAGAGTGCCTACAGCATTAGATATTGGGAAGAAATCCTCCCCTGTGAGGGTGGTGAGGCCATGGCACAGGTTGCCCAGAGAACCTGTGGCTGCCCCATCCCTGGAAGTGTTCAAGGCCAGCTTGGACGGGGCTTGGAGCAACCTGAGGATGTAGAAGGTGTTTCTGCCCATTGTGGGAGGATTGGAATTAGATGATCTTTAAGGTCCCTTCCAACCCAAACCATTTTTGAATTCTATGATTCTTCCAGAGCAAAGCTCTGACAGAGGATGCTACAGCCCACGCACCAACTCAGTCGCGCAAGGTAGCTGTAGTTAGCTCGGTTTCCCCGTTCCTCATTTCCTCCACCCTCAGGCAGCAACTCTTTCAAGAAGTATTCCCCCATTTCCCCAGCACACTGATGTCTGGAAAATTCAGCTAGTTATTCTAGTCTGAAAATGCAGTCTCACTGCAGTGCCAGACCTTCTGAGCACAAGAGGACCAACAAGTCAACTCAAGTCTGCTGATTTGAGTAGAGACTCTGAGTTCTGGCTTGCTGGAGAACATTCCCATCTTTATCCAGGTTAAGCCAAGAAGAGCTGGTAAAAGACAATGCAGGTTGATCAGAAATAGGAATTCCTACGGCTCCTGAATTTCGCTTGCTAGAGCAAGACTCTGGCAGCCCTTTGGGAAAGGGTATTTGTGCTGAATCACTGTTGGGGCACAGGGACATCTGAGCAGATGTGGTTGCACTTTGGGCTCAGTTGGGTCTCCCTTTTCATTGGGCAGATAACTGGTTCACTAAAAGGTGTGAAGGAGGGAAGGAACAGGAATAAGCTACAACCTGTTCACTGGGTAAAGCACCTGTGTGTATCTTCAGGTTCAAACTCTGGAGTGTGGAGCTGTGGTAAATCCATCCCAGACGCCTTTGGATTTCAGTGGCAGAGGAAATGTAAGTTTTCAGACCCTCTCTGTCAAAATATTATGTAATCAGAGGATCATTAAGGTTGGAAAATACCTCTAAGATCACTGAGTCCAGCTATTAATGATGGTCAAATGCATTCTTCAATGCATTCTGCAAATATGGCAATAGTTTTGTAAGAAATGTAATAATACCTTATGACATGGGTGTTTTATTTCCCCATTCAAGCTGCAGTCCCACATACCTTTTTTTTTTTTACTGCACTAGATTCTACTATTTTGTGATCATTATTAGTAAGATTCGTGCTACTCCATAAAATAAAATTTTAGAATTAGTTTTCCAGAACAGGTTTGTCTGTAAAATAATCTGCAGATGTGTTTCTGCTGGAATATACATTTTCTATCCAGATTTAAGTTTTAGAGGGGAAAAAAAAAAGAAGTTAATGTTTTGGAATCATTATAATAACTAAAATTTGAAGATATTTCAATCTGAGATTTCCTCAATATATAATTTAATATGTGCTGAAGATGATGTTACAGGAAAGACCAGGTTCTTGCATGGCTTGAAGTGCAGGGTGCAGAAAAGGTGCTTGCTATTACCTCTGTTTCCTAAAACACTGACACCTGTCAGTGTTCTGACTGATACTAGCCATCCTCAGGTATCAACACCTATTCCTCTGCAATGGCAGATTTGATAGTCCTTAGGAAACACGTAAAAACCATAATTCAGGAAAAACACACTAAACTACCTTATTTTTTTGTATTTGGTTATTTCATAAATATTTTACAGGGCTGGCACAGCCCTATTAGCCTGATAGGGGAGAACCACGTCAAAATATGAGAATAAAAATATATTTCTCTCCTTTTTAGGGTTGATTGTAAAAACCCTTGTGCATACACACATGCTACATTTATAAAAATAATTCCTAACACCCACTAAAAAAGCCTAATCATAATATCTCAAATATGTGGCCAATATAGATGGGATTATTTTGCAGCGGTGGGTTAAGCATATTGCTGGCACAGAACTCCGGGACATGATGATATAAATTCACAGAAATAGTGCTTGCTAATGCAGTAAATGACGACAGCTGCTGTAACTGCTGGGCTCAAAGGGAGCTCTATCCAAGAATAATGAATATTTCCCGTTGCATTTCAGAAGTGCATGCTTTGCACATGTGAGGGCGGGTCATAACTCAGTCAGCCCTGTGTACCCCTTGCTTTACTGCATGGTAACGCTGAGGGGGATTGATTAGAGGTCCCAAGTTAACTGTGCACATACTTGGCATGAGAATCCCAGTGAGGCACCCAAGGGATCCAATCCCTTGGCACAGCCATGGGCAGGTACCCCTGGCTCACCCCCAGGCAGTGGCACTGCTGCCACGACCCGCCCGGGTGAGAAATTCGTACCTCTACGGCAGCCCATGAACAATCCACCCGTCTGTGCCCGTGTTTTTTGTGCTGTGACTACCTTTCCAACAGGAACTGGACTGAGATCACTGGCTTATTCCAGTCTAGCCGCTGAAAGGCTGCCTGTTTATTAAAACCATACTCTCTGTGAAATGCATCTTTGTCTATGGAACGGCATGGCCATTACATAGTGAGTTGGTGATTTATGGTTGTCAGATAGTGTGTTTGCAGTAGGCAAAGCAGTAGAGCTTGAGGGATCAGGATTTGTTAGCCCAGGGCTGCCCATCTCCAGGTGCTTTCATGCTTGTTTGCTTCCCTGAAACACAATAATTGATGGGACTCAGCTTTTTCAAGCATGAACAGAGTGGTTTCTGCCATTGGGTGAGGCAAACCCAAACCAGCAGCGATGGTGTAAAATGTATCAGAAGCATCTGAAGCACCTGGACACCTGTCAGAGTGATGTGAGAATCTACCTGGGCTATCTCCAGAGCTCAGGAGTTGGTATCAGTCTCGCTGTGGAAGGATGGAGCACCAGGGACTTTAATTTACCCCGCTGAGAAGTGCTTGAAGCCGTGCTTCCACAAACATTTTTCTCTGTGGCGCTTTTGGCTCCAGCAAGTCGTGCTGCCACCGGCCAGGGCTGCTTGTGGCAGTCCCTACACTGCCCTCTTTGTTCTGGGTGGGCACGGAGGGGTGGCAGGAGCATGGGAGCAGCAGGGGAGAGCCAGGGTGGACGTTGCCTGCTGATGCTGACTCCACGTCCTGGAGAAATGTGTGTGTAACCACAACCCAAAGGCCAGGATGAATAAGCCTATGTGAAAGCCTGTGACTAAATCCTTCTGGAAAATAGGCTCTAGGCTCTTTCGAAAGTGTTACCCGCTGCTAGCAGGGACTGGATGTCTCAAAGAGAGGCAAAGGGCTGTTTAATCTACTCCTTTAAGTGCATATCACCATCTATCTAAGAAATCGCTGGCACAGCTGCTGTTAACTGGAAGATGTGAGCTTTCCCAGCAAGCAAGTGACGGCCATAAAGATTACACTGCCCTCTCTAAAGTGGTTCCTGGTGTTAATCTAATCAGTGCCATGTACGGGAGCTGCTGATCTGTGCCAAGAGCGTTTGTCTCTCCCCTATTACCTGGGCTAAACCTGTTCCCTGAATGTTAAAGTAACATTTCGTGAGTATTGGAGCTGAAACAAAATATGAAAAAGCAAGCGTGTTACAGGGCAATAGGAGAGAGGGCTGTTGTGTCCATTGTATCAGCTTCTCTGAAAATTTGGGTGGTGGAACGTTCCTTGCCCCTTTGCCTGTGTGTTGTCACAGGGGTGCGTGCGGTGCACGGGAGCAGCAAAGGAAGCCGAGTCGCTGTGAGTGATTTATCCACCATGAATTGCTCCACAGCCCTGTGCCAGTGGAGTTACAAATACCCACACACAATGGCATGCATGTCACCCGTGTGGTGCCAGCCGGTGTCACTCGGGTGCGATGCCATAAATCGCCCGAATGGCTCCGTGCACCCTTAGAGGATGGGTGAGGGTGCCAAACCCCCTCTGCCTCCAGTTCCATGAGTTACACCTTGAAAACACTCATTTGTGAGCTGGCCCCGAAGTGGCACGGGCAAAAACCTCCACTCTTGCACCAAATCCCACTCTTGCACCAAGTTGAGGTGCAGAAGGAAGCAGACCTCTGGAGGCAGGTGGCAAGGGGCTGTTGCTTGTGAGCCTTTTTGCAGCCCAAATGTGCCATTCCTCACAGTCCCTGTGGCCAGTCGGTCATTTGTCCACCTGGCTGACCCAAGCCCAGGACCACAGCAGCAGGGGTGTCTGGGACAGGGTGTGGTGGTGCTTGTCCTGAGCAGGGTCAGCCAGGAGCATCGGTCAGGAGCTACATCCCAGGTTTTTA